>CM021323.1:11334384-11471663 GCA_010645155.1 Tigriopus japonicus
CCTTCCCTTCTAAGGCTAAATGCAGACATTTCCTAGCCTCATCGCTAACCTGACTCAAGATAGCCTCCATCATGAAAATGGAAGGAAAAACTAACAACCAACTCTAACAAAAGTAATGAGAGAAGAAGAAAGATTAACAGGAAACAACAACTAGGTGAAGAAGCTGACCAGACTGACCTAGCCCAAGAGAGGGAGCCAACCAAACAATTTCACACCTAACTGTGAAAAGACAGTCACCTAATGGAATAGTACCCTTTCTGGCCAACAGGAAAGAAGAAAAAACAAGAGTTTCGACCAACCTAGCACTATTTGTTGTTATTATTAAAGTCATGATATGGAAAAATGCAAATATTTTGGATTTAACTATCACTAGGTTACCATGACGATAGAAAATGTATAATTAGGCTCAAAAACTAGACCTTGACTTGTGTCTTGCATAGTAACAACTTCAGGTTATTTGATCAATTCTTGCTACCACTTCGTCAAGGATTTAACTAGTGTTGCGAGATTTTTGGAATATGGGATGTGGCCAGAAACAGTATTCCTTGAAACGGTGGCATCTTTTAATAAGAGGGCAAGACTTCATATGAAGGTGTATTTGGTAATCTGTAAACTACTTGATATTGTTTTTGAGAACTTTCCAGCATTATCTAGTAACGCTGGATCAAATAATGAAAAGAAGCCGAATTATCAAGACTTTGCAGCTTTGGCAAAAGATGGTGGGACCTAACTTTTGAGCTAACCTTTCCGTTCGAGACAAGAGACAAGTTACATAACAATCAAATTTCAAAGATTTACTCCAGCTAAACCCATTGAAGTTCAAGTAACACTAATTTTATCGCCAATAACACCATCCAGGTTAACATTTTTTCCCGTGAACAATGAATGAGACCATGAATGAGAGCCAGAAAAACCATGTATTCGCTAAAATATCTCAAAACCAGGCATCCTTGCAGCAATCCCGAGGAAAATAAAAAAGGGGGAATCCAATATGGAAGACTATGTGCTTCGAAATGTCAAGAGTGTGTTTAAAGTGGGTTTGGCTGTTGGCATGAAGGCACAGGCTCGAATTTGCGAGATGATGGACACCTAGAAAGGACATGTAACCGATGATCAAATAATAACTACATTTTTGAATCGAAACAAATTATGGAAGTCACGAGGACATAACTGACCCACTTGTCCTCTCTCTAAACTACATCTGCCATTTCATGTTGAAAGCATGTTTCCTATTCAAGACACCCAAAGTGATTGGAGTGCGGTCGTCGGTAAGTTGCTCGCGTAAAATATTGGCTTGAATGGATTTTTTCCCATAATTATGCCCGCCGCATCACGATGCAAGTTACACCAGGGGCATGCGAGCCTCCTTCGACATTGAGTGCAAACTGCAAATAGGTGTAACCCACCACAATTCACATCGTCATGTTTCGAAGGGCTCCTATAAAAGCTTCCACAACACTGATCTCGGTATCCAGTTCATCTGAAACAATCAAAATGAAGTGTGCTCTCGTAAGGACTCTCAAACCTCACCCAACCACAGGGAGTATAACACTAATCAATTCTCACCTTCATATATTATAGCTTGTTGCTCTTTGCTTGGCTTTCTTCTCCGCCGTGAATGCCTCCTACGGCTACGGCTATCCCGCTGGGGCCGCTTATCCCGCTGGTGCTCAAGGGCTCGTCACCTACCCAAATGGCGCCACCGTCCCCGTTGAACCTTACCCCGTTCAAGCTGCCCGTGCCGCTCATTTGACCGCTAAGGCCGCTAGTTATGCCGCTTATGGTGTCCCCGCTTACGGTTATGCCGGATACGCCGCACCCGTGGCTTATGGATATGGACATTAAAATGGAGTGTGGAAGAGGAGAAGACTCGTCAAAGAGAGATCAAGTGATCACCTATATTTTTTTGCTCAAATTTGAAAATCTAAAAAAAAAAAGAATTAGTGTCATTTGCGTATCTTTTTCTTGAACCTTTGAAATAAAGTTATGCGTTTGACCTAATCCAAAAAAAACGAATTGCTTTTATTGAACGTTGAAAACTTAATTGTGTTTTGACTTTGATTCAGCAAAGTTTAGTGTACTTTATTAATGGATTATGATCGCTTTGATCGGATGACGCCTGTAGGGCCAAATTGAACTTTGGCATAACGTTTTCCGCACAAATCCCATTTCCAGTAAAGTTATGAACGGATTCAATGTGCACCTGAAAAGAGACCATAAATGTGGAGCTTTTGAGTTGTTATTGACATTGTAAAAAGAATGAGTGTTTCAGCAAACTTTTCTTTTCCTTTGATTGTCTGGTCTTATTAGCTCAAGAAAAACTTCACCTTTAATTCTGCGTTGAGAACCAAAAATTGCAAGATTGCCTGAAGGACCCAATGAGTATTTCACATTTGACCTTTCCAAGGCTGCTCTGGCCGCTCGTAGCATTCTTGAAATTATTCAAATTATAACTCAATCTTGGTTACTCAAATGCGGTCAAAAATGATAAAGATATGTTGTGCAAGAAACACCGAATTTGAAAAATTAAAGGGTTCTTCTGCTGAACGATATAATACATGAGCTTTTTTTCGACTATGGACTTAAGTATGAGAATCATTCGTTCACTTCTACCAATAATTCTATCAAAATGAACCAAACAAGTTTTTTTCTTTAATTGTGTTTGGAGTATGCGTTCGGAAAATATGATGGTTTATTCCTGATCTCATGCTAGTGTAACGTTGGGTTTGGAAGATAATTCCGATCAAATCTTAGTACAAAAGAGAGAATAGAATGAATGTTAAAAAAACTAGTGTTGGATTACCATACAGGTACTTGTGTAGTTTTTTCGTTCACAAAGTTTAGACCTGCCTGACTTAGATGATAGTGCTCTGAGCTTAGAAAGGAAACGTTTACTCAAAACTTCAATTGAGCTGAAATTGACCAACAAGATCTCATTTGCTTCTCATATAACCCAAGGATCACTCGATCCTGGCTATTGGCCGGATGTCTCGGCTATTGGCAAGTCATTTTTCGAATTCTGGGCTAGACAGAGAAAAATTTAATCAAACCAATTCTCCGACTGGCAATTCAAACCTCACATGCTTAATTTCAACTTGATTGACTAAAATATGTGTCAGTAAGAGTAATTTGAAGCAAAGAGCATAGCGCGCTTTTCCGGCCGAACATCGCACATTTGGTTTTTTTTTCTCTCGTTTCCGCGCGTACAGTCAGGAGCAAAAGTGTTTGTAACGTGACGAGAAAACCAGAAAATCCTTTATATCCAATTAAATACTATGCTAAGAAGTTTGTAAGAATGTAATATTTTTTTCCGATTAAGAATAATACCAGTTTCCCGCAATTGTTTTATAAAAATGTCTGAAACTAACTTTTAATTATTAAAAATAAAATTTTAGATAGTGCAAAAGTATTCGTAACGCGCAAAAAAGTTAACAAAATAGGTTTATAAACAGATTTTTCATCAGAAAAAATTGATCGAAAGATGTAGAACATTCTGGAAAGCCGGAGAAAAGTCATTTAGTCTCCTTTTTTCCAAGATTTTCTAGATCTTTCTTGGATCTTATAAATTTTACGGAATTGAACAATTGCTTCACAGTCAGCCAATCATGACCAAGGTCAAGGAGCTCGACAAGGACTTGAAGTTGAAGATAGTAAGTCTTCATCATGGAGGCAAGGGCTAGAGAGCCATTTCGAAGCTTCTGGACATCCCGATTTCAACGATTCAGTACGTCGTGAAGAAGGCACAAAAGAACGGAACGGTTGAGAACCTCCCAAGATCCGGTCGTCCAAGGAAACTGTCAGCCAGATTTGAGAGGAAGATTGTCAGAGAAGTCACAAATAATCCTCGAACAACGGTCAAGGACATCCGGAACAGTCTCAGTGAAAATGGATTGTCCATCTCGAGGTTTACTGTTGCTCGCTCACTTCACAAAGCAGGATTGAAGTCTTGTCGCCCACGGAAGACTCCCTTGCTCAAGGATAGACACTTGAAGGCTCGCTTGGAATTTGCCAAGAAGTACCTTGACAAGACCAGTGACTTTTGGTCTAGGATTCTTTGGTCAGATGAGACAAAGGTTGAGCTTTTTGGTCACAACGATGTTCAAAGGATTTGGCGACGTAAAGGAGAAGCGTTTCATCCAAAAAACACCATCCCTACGGTCAAGCACGGTGGAGGATTGATCATGTTAAGGGGCTCCTTTTCCGCCAAAGGCACCGGTAACCTCGTGAGAATTCATGGGACAATGAAAAAAGAAGACTATCGGGATATCTTGGCTGAGAATCTCCAGAGTTCAGCGCAGAAACTTCGGCTTGGTCGACAGTTCGTCTTCCAGCACGACAACGACCCTAAGCACAACATCATTTTGGTCAAGAAATGGTTGAAGGACAATCGGATTAAGGTCTTGGACTGGCCCTCCATGATTCCGGACCTTAATCCAATTGAAAACCTTTGGAGAGAATTAAAAGTCCGCATCCGTGCAAGACATCCAAAGACAATGGACGACCTGGAGCAAATCTGTTATGAAGAATGGGCTGACATTCCTTCAGATGTATGTAAAAATCTTGTAAATGATTATAAAAAACGTCTCTTAAGTGTAATTCAGCAAAAAGGGCATTCAATAAACTATACGAATACTTTTGCTCTTGGTCTAAAACATGTTCTGAGCAGTTTTTTAACCAAAATCTTGTAAATTTTTAAAAAGAAAAGTATCATAGCTTTTAATTGATAAAAGAATAACTAAGGAGCAAAATGGTTCTTAAATGTATTTTTCAAAAATCGAGTATCATTTAAAAATCAATAAAATTTTCGAGGTTACGAATACTTTTGCTCCTGACTGTATGTATTGTGATTGTAGCAAATTTTGAAACGTTGTTTCTCGTAAATAGAGGAACCTATCGTGCTGAAATTCAGCAAACGACGTCCTCATATGATTGTTTAATCATTCTTATCAAAACAAAGTCATTTTGATTTATTTGTATATAAACCTTGTCCCAAAATAAGAACATATCTAGTCACAACTGTCCCAGTCATCTTATACAAAAGGAAAAAACAGACAAACTAGACCCAAAGCATTTGGTCTAAAATTGGAATTATTGAAAAATTGTGACAATTAACCCACCTATGAGGTAGGATAAAGTTGGATAGTGCAATTTGCACCTTAGGGTGTTTTGCTCAATTTGGCGATGTTTCAATATTTTGAAACCATTTTCAATATTAGACTATTTCCCGTGTCTCCGAAAGTTAGCGGAAATTTGTTTGAATGGTATATTTTGAGCGTACCAAATATCTGTTCAAAGAGAAATAATTGATTATGTTACTATTTGTGGCAACAAGTAATGTGATTTTCAAAGCACCCGCTAAAAAAAGAAAATTTGGATCCAATACACATTCGAATTTAATGAGACAAAACTAGAAATATTTGGCTTTCCCCACAATAAGTATCTTTTGAAATTAGAAATGGAAAATTAAGGAGATAATTCTTAGTTTAAAGTTTTTAAATCCAATGTTTGGGATTCCACTCCTCAAAAGTTGGTTCCACCTCAAAATAGGTTCTTGGAGTTTTTCGGGATCCACCTTGTGATGAGCCGACCTCAAACCGATCTCGTCCGAATCAAAGTAGTAAAAAAGATATTGAATTGGATGGTATTTCAATCAGGTCAAGTTTTCAATGTCATAAATGTGTTTGGGCTTTTGTTGTCGCTTCACTGAGTTCTACAGTTCAAAGGCGGTAACGGAAGCTTACGTTATTCATAATAGAAATATAAAAAAACAATGAAAAACCTTCTCTTGACCACGTACGTTTTAGTTTGTTCATGTATGGTGCAGTGAGCTAGACGAATCGTATCGTTTGGTTCTTGTCCACAAATGTCCTTTGGCTTTTCGTTTTGAATGGAAGGGAAGGATTGAACTGAACCAGCAAACAGAAGCAAGCACCACCCCTCATTTTACATTGTCATGATTCGAACGGCAAAGTGTTATCGTTGATGTAGTTGTTCTCCTACTCCCTCTCTTTGTACTAAGACGTGCTCCTATAAAAGCTTCAACATCGTTGAACACATCAGCCAGTTCATCATCATCAACCAAAATGAAGTGTGCTCTCGTAAGGACTTTAATGTCAATCCTGCCGAAGGGAGTAAAAGCGTAATCAGATTCTCACCTTTGTTTCATTTAGCTTGTTGCTCTTTGCTTGGCTTTCTTCTCCGCCGTTAATGCCTCTTACGGCTACGGCTACGGTTATCCCGCTGGCGCCGCTTATCCCGCTGGTGCTCAAGGTCTGGTGACCCATCCCAATGGGGCCACCGTCCCTGTTGAGCCCTTTCCCGTTCAAGCTGCCCGTGCGGATCATTTGAACTCTAAGGCCATCGCTTATGCCTCTTACGGTGTTCCCGCTTACGGTTATGCTGGATACGCCGCACCCTTGGCTTATGGATATGGACATTAAAATGGAACTTGGAAGAGGAGAAGACTCATCAAAGAGAGATCAAGTGATCACCTATATTTTTTTGCTCAAATTTGAAAATCTACAAAAACAGCTTTAGTGCCATTTACGTAACTTTGTTCGGACCTTCGAAATAAAATTTTGTGTTTGGCCAATTCAAAATACGAGGGACATTTCTTAATATGAAATTTTGAATTTTGAATGCAATCGATATGACTGATGAAGTGCAAGTTTAGTACAAAATATTTTAATTTTGTTTCATTACCCTATATGTATATTATTATTAATGATGGACCGAAAGGGTCTCGATCGCCGGTGCCTGATCGCCGATCCCACCTGGCTCCGGTTTCATGTATCCAACGTTCACTCCTTGATGGAATACGTCCACGGAAGCCAGAAAAAGGTCGTCCACGGTCCGCTCGCCTACCCACGGTTCACGATTAGTGAAATAGAAAATGAGGCAAAATCCTAATAAGCCGATCCAAAAATTAACCATGAAAAATATTTAAAAAACTACTATGCAACAGTTGCCCATGACCAACAGTTCAAATCATTTTTGAGAATTTCTACATAGTAGTTTACGAAACATCGGCTTCCTTGGCCAATTTCCGGATTGATCTCAAAAGCGGGATTTTGCCTCATTCTGTCCCACCAGTCGGATGGCCTTGGGTGCAAGAGAAGACTGTGAATGGCCACTTTCTGGTTTCCATGGACGTGGTCCATCAAGGAGCGGATATTGGATTCAGAAAATGGTAGCCAGGTGGCATCCCACAACTTTTATTTCATTGTTTTACGAGTTTTTGGGCAAGCAGCAAAGCAGTCACAACCTCCTTTCATATATTTATCTCATATTTTTAAATGGTAAGCCACTTTTTTGTTCAAATCCAGGGCAGCATGGGTTTCGAGCCCATTTTAGTACAGTCAGCCAATTGGTTGACCATATCGAGCAGATCATTGAGGGGCTTGAAAGTCACGAGTCAGTTGATGTAGTCTATCTTGACTTTGCCAAGGCCTTCGATAAGGTAGATCATGGTCTTTTGCTCGATCAACTCAACGAGCTTGGAATCCAGGGTAAGGTCCTAAATTGGATTGGTAGTTTTATGAGTGATAGGAAGCAAATAGTCAAGGATGAAGGATCATATAGTGGCTTAGAAAGGAACCCAATCAAAACGGCAGGTTGCGTGAGTAATTTCGTAATCTTGTGTCAATCTAGAGAGAAGCCATTGAATGAAGTGGAATAAATGATATGTGATATAAATGATATCTGTGAGCCATATCGGGCCATGGAGGAACTGGTACAAAGCCAAAACTCGCCCACGAGTACGTTTGAAACCATCCCCAATGGTGACGACCGACAAACCACCAATGAGAACCAGATTTCCCTGCTGGGTCTAAATGGGCAATTTTATCGAGTTCTAACATTACCAATTTGCAGGATGGAATGTCTTGTTGGAATTGTAGCAGAGAGTGGAACAAAACTATCTCACACGGATTTATTCGGGGCGCTTCTATTTTCGTCATATATCGTGGGACAACAAACTTGTATCAATTACGCGGGAAAAACCAACTAACGACGCAACAATAAAAAAAACAAACGCTGAACCTATCATTAGGAGTGACGAATGGCTAACCGATAAATTCAACATTCCCCCTCATTCGAAGCTCCTTTGATTCAAGTTGCATAGGTGGTTCAGTCTGGAGAGCTTGGGTCTGGGCAATGCCTTTGTAAGCATATCCGCTATCATCTCGTCCGTTTTGCAATATTTCAAGATGATGGTGCCCAACATCACTTGCTCTCTCGTGAAATGGTATCTGATATCAATGTGTTTGGCCCTCCCATGATACTGTGGGTTCTTCGCCAAACCAATGGAAGGAAGATTGTCTTCATATATTGCCGTAGGGCCCTCAATCACTTCCCCTGCACTCGACAATAAATTTCTCAGCCACATTGCTTCCTGGGAAGCGCTCGATAAGGCCATGTATTCGGCCTCGGCAGTGGACAGAGCAACACTTTGCTGTTTCTGGCTCTTCCAAGAAACTGGTCCTCCGGCGATCAGAAACATGTAACCAGACGTTGAGCGCCTGTCTTCCGGGTCACCCGCCCAATCAGCATCCGAATAGCCATGTAATTCACTCGCTCGATCACGGGAGTAAGTAATTCCGATATCCAATGATCCCCTGAGATATCTCAGGATCCTCTTCACCGCACTCCAATGGTCATTGGTTGGATGGGAATTGAACTTGGCCACAGACGCTACAGCATAGGCCATATCAGGCCTTGTCCTCACGGCCAAGTAGAGCAAAGCCCCAACAACAGATCTATATTCCGTTGGACGAACGGGATCCTCATCTTCTCTCGCTTTGATCAGTTTCAGGTTGGTCTCCATTGGTGTATCGGCTGGCTTGCATTCTTCCATTCCCACTTTCTCAATCAGATCTCGAGAGTATTGGGGTTGACCAATCCAAAACAATCCGCGCTCCCTGTCTTGCCTCACACTTATTCCAAGGAAATGACGTAGGAGACCCAGATCTTTGGCTTTAAAACGTTCAGCCAACTTTCTTTTTATCTTCTTCAATTCTTCCTCATCTTTTCCAGCCAAAATGAGATCATCCACATAGACTGCCAGAAAAATCTTGTCCCGGCCACTTGTGTAATAGAAACACGGATCTTCAGTTGTTTGGATGAATCCAAAGTCCTTGAGCACACTGTCCAACATTGAGTTCCAAACCCGAGGCGATTGCTTGAGGCCATATAGGCCCTTCTTTAGACGACAAACCATGCTCTCTTTGCCCTTCGTCTCGAATCCTTCAGGCTGGCTCACAAAAATTTCTTCTTCGATTTCTCCGTTTAAGAACGCAGTTTTAATATCCATTTGATGAACGATAAGGCCTTTAGCCGCTGACAGGGCAAGAATGACACGCACTGTCTCAAATCTAACGACGGGACAAAACGTCTCGTCATAATCAAGACCATACTTTTGTGTGAATCCCTTCGCTACCAATCTTGCTTTGTAGCGTTCCGGATTGCCATTCTCGTCTCTTTTTATCTTGAAAACCCACTTGGTTCCAACCACACGTTCGTCTGTGGGCTTCTCGACCAGGTCCCAAACATCGTTTTCCTCGAGAGATTGAAGCTCTTCCTCCACGGCTCTTTTCCATTTCTCTGAATCATCTCGACCTAAAGCCTCATGGATGGTAAGGGGATCATCTTCAGCGGCACGAGCTGAGCACGTCCACTCTCCAAAGCGTAGAGGTTATCTTCGCACTCTGTGTGACCGTCGAACTACGTCATCTTCTTGACCTTCAACGTGATCTCCTTCCCGGTCATTTTCGTTATTCTTATCTTTAGCATCATCTGGACCCCCGAAAATGTGCAGATCCACGAGATCATTAACATCTACGGCGCAATCACGGTCATCACCTCTTGAGATTTCAAATCCGTTTTTCTCCTCGTCAAACACCACATCACGACTGAAGAGAACTCGTTTTCGATTGCGATCATAAAGGCGGTATCCTTTAACTTGTTCGCCATATCCGAGCATAACCAAGGGTCTGGATTTCGAATCCAGCTTTCCCCTCTCTTCTTTGATGACATGTCCGTGAGCGAGGCAGCCTACTCGTCGTAAATGAGCCACATCGGGCTTTTCACCCGTCCAGGCCTCAAACGGAGTTTTACCAACTAGCGCCTTAGTTGGAGATCGATTTCGAAGGTAAACGGCTGTGGAGATCACCTCAGCCCAGAATCTAAGGGGAAATCCTCCATCGACCAACATGGCCCTCGTTGCCTCAACTAGGGTTCTGTTCATGCGCTCGGCCACTCCATTTTGCTCCGGATTGTGCGGGATCGTCAGCTCGTGATGGATACCCTCATTTCTCAGGTAAGACTCGAACTCCTTGGATGTGAATTCCCCTCCATTGTCCGTGCGAAGGACCTTGAGCTCGAATTCGGCTTGCTTTTCAACCATGGACTTCCACTGTTTAAACACGTTAAAGACCTCACTCTTCTTCTTCAGGATATAAATCCAAATATAGCGGGTATTACCGTCAATGAAGGTGAGAAAATAAAGTCCACTACTAAGAGAAGCTTCGCCCATTTTACCACAAACGTCGCTGTGGACCAGTCCAAGCTTCTCCGTTGCTCGTCTTTGAGAGAGCTTTGGAAAGGATGATCGGTGCAATTTACCTTGCACACAAGGCTCGCAAATTTCTGACGCGCTCGAGGCAATAAAATCCATGCCCGTGATCATTTTCTTCCGAAACATCTCCTCAACACCATGAACACCAAGATGTCCTAAGCGACGATGCCACTTCCAGAAATTTGATGCAGCAATATCCTCCTTCGTGGAAATCATGGCGCTTGGGGCTGGTCTGACGTAATCCAAATGGTACAACCCGTTCACTAATCTGGCATTAGCTACAACATTTTTCTTCTGGCCCATAATCAAGCATCTTTTTCCGCTGAACTTTGCCGATGCTCCACGCTCGGAAGCCTTAGATATACTCAATAGGTTAAAGGAAAGCTCCGGAACCAGAAGGACATCGTGGAGTGTGCACTTAACATGGGCACTTCCGATCTTCATGTCCAACTCGACATTGCCCTCTTTAATTGATTCAACTCCTCTCCCATCCCCGAGCGTGATTTTGAGCGGCTTCTTGAGTTTCTTCAGACAACTGAACATACTCACATCGTTGCACATATGGCTAGTGGCGCCTGAATCCACTATCCATGCTTGATCCTCTTTCACCCACGAATTGGCCGAAACTTGAGCGTGAAGCCCCAAATCCGGGACCATATTGACACTGGCCTTGTTGGCCTTACTGCCTTTGGAATCTTTCTTGCTCGCTAGCTTGACTCGGCAATCCTTCTTCACATGTCCTGGTTTACCACAACGGAAACATTCAAATACTCTTCCCTGGTGGGATGAGGTGAGGCCTTGCTCAACGTTCTTGGTTTCGCTGGTCTCACTCCTCTTCCGCTCCTCTGATGACAATCGTTCGATTACCGTTTCCCAAGAAGGGACATCCTCGTGAGCCTCCAAGGCTGTGACAAGCATCTGATAACTATCCGGCCGAGAGGCCAGCAAATAAACTACTCGGTCCTCTTCCTCCACCGGACTTCCCACAACCGCTAACTCGTGGAAAAGTTCGGTCATGGCCTTCAGATGCTCCTGAAGCCTTCCACCCTCTTTGAGCTGACATGTGAATAGCCTCCGCCTTAACTGGAGCTTGTTGGCCCAGCTCCGCCTCTGAAACTGGTTTTGGAGCAAATCCCAAACTTCTTTCGGGTCCGTGGGATCGCCCAAGAGATAAAGCAATCCCGGATCCACGGATAAAACTAGGATGGCCAAGGCCCGATCCTTCCGGATGCCGAACTTCCTCACGGCTTCCACGTTTCCCGAATCTGGAAAAGCCTCCGAACCGTCCACAATACCCCAAAGGGCGTCCTTTATCAAAGCCATCTTGGCCTGGATCTTCCAGGTGGCGTAATTCGGTCCCTTTAGTGGGACCACCACCGTTCTCTGTTCCAAGGACATCACTACTACTTCACTATCGCAGATGAAGGTCACTGTAGCCCATAACCTGTTGGAATTGTAGCAGAGAGTGGAACAAAACTATCTCACACGGATTTATTCGGGGCGCTTCTATTTTCGTCATATATCGTGGGACAACAAACTTGTATCAATTACGCGGGAAAAACCAACTAACGACGCAACAATAAAAAAAACAAACGCTGAACCTATCATTAGGAGTGACGAATGGCTAACCGATAAATTCAACATGTCTCACTTGTCCTCGGATTACCTTGAACTCAAAGACACAATCAATCAATAAAAGAAACTTGAAGACCAAACTACCAATTCAAGCTAGGGTCACACAAAGTACAACACTCCAGATTTCTAACCAAGTTTGTCCTCCGTAAAAAGAACTACATAGCCTTCTCGCAGGTCAATATGCATATGGCGGATTTTTCTTCTCGAAGACTTGAAGAACTTACAAATTTCTTACCCATCCACGGATTAGGGTGAACTTAGCAAGTAATCGGGGTTGGTATAGGGTTGTTTGACCTCAGCGTAACTCAGCGTATCTTCTAGAATATCCTCTAGAATTGATGGTTAGATCCTCAAGTTTCCTTTAGTGGTTGAACATGTCTTTGAGTTTAGGATAATCCGAGAAAAGGTGAGATATTCATAAGATGCACAAAGTGGGTAATGGGTGAGCTCGATGGAAACCCCCGTTTTGATCTGTTGGGAGAAAATTGGTTCGTCTGCCTTTTCCAAGAGGAAAATGCGGTTGGATCAAGGTCCAATTCTTCACGCAACCTCCCGTCTCGACTGGGTGCGTTTCTAAGCTAGAGCTAGCATGTATGATGTCAAGTCAGGGGTTCCACAAGGTTCAATTTTAGGCCCGCTCCTGTTTATTCTCTTCATTGCTCCTCTCCAGAAGTTTAGAACGAAAGCCAGTATTTCTTCATATGCTGATGACACAAAATTAGTTTGTGGAAGGAATGGTCAGGACTCGAAATGTTTAGTTGACGACTTGGAGAAAGTCTACTCATGGGTTGGCGAGACTAACATGGCATTGAACGGAATGAAACGTTCAATGACGTATGGGGCGTCAAAATTAGATGTTCCGCTCAAAGACAATGGAGGTTGTGATATTGAGCAGGTATCGTCCATGAGGGATTTGGGAGTTGTCGTCCAAGATGATGAAAAGTTCGATGAGCATATCCAGTTGAAAGTGGGGCGGCATTTCAAACGTGTGGCTGGATCTATCGCACTTTCAAGTCCAGAGATAGTATTACTATGCTAACTCTGTACAAGTCGATTGTTCAGCCTCATCTTGAATATGCTTCCCCCATTTGGGCTCCAATGAGTTCGGCAGGTTTGCAAAAGGTCGAGCAGGTCCAAAGATGTTTTACTAGGAACATCACAGGAATGAGAGAGCTCTCGTATTGGGAGAGACTCCAAAAGTTAAGGCCGGCTGTTCAGTACTCAGAGAAGGTATGAAAGGTATCTGATACTGTATGTTTTCAAGAGCATTCATGGGCTCTGTCCTAACCCAGGCTTTGAGATCAGTTGTAGTGATCGTAGAGGTTTTACGTGCGTTTTGAGAGCACCTCCAAATCCAAGGGAATCGAGGCTAGTTCGAACAATGAAGTCCTCCTTTCTTCTTTATCGGGCTCCTTCATTGTTCAATTTGTTGCCCTTTAGTCTTCGTCGGGAATATGTAGGAGCTGATCCTGTAACAGCATTTAAGGCAGGATTGGACAAATTTTTAAATACGATTCCTGATCAACCCACTATTCGAGGGTTGTACAGATCATTGGTAGATCAAATTTTGTATAAACGATAATTATTTAAAATATAATAATCATTAACTCTCTTTACAGGGAATCCCATTCCTTGTAGCGGTATTAAAAAATCCGCCCCCCCCCACACACACACACAAAAAAATCGTCTCAGAATTTACAATCAAATGATGACACACAAGTATTAAGACAGTAAAAATAATGATTATTGCTATCAAAAGATTATTCTTGAAAGTTTCGCATTTTTTTGGGGACACACTGTATGCTATCTCAAAGTTCAGTGCAAATCCTACCGAGAAGGAATGAACAGCTCTTTTCTGATATTTTTTTATTACTAAAGTGTGAACGCTTGCATTCTATGCTCTCTTCAGAACATAATTTTGAGAATGCATAACTTTTCACTCGGGCATTCGACTGAGCTTATAATTGAAAAATGTTGTCTAGTGAATACGAGTACAAGCCAGGTCTCGTTTACAGAAGAACGTAATTGAATTAATCCTACAGGATATCATAGTTCTCATCGTTAGCCTCCCACTCCCGAAATTCAGTGCTTCTTGAGTGAAACTAGTGCAGTGCATTCACTCCGGACTTGACAGCAATCCCTCCACTCTTCAACCAGACATTAGGCCGCATGTTAACGCAGCTAATTCAAAAAGCGAGAGTACACAAAATCAAGTCACATTGACGTGCCTAGAGTATATACTCTCGACAGCTGTTATGTATGAAACTCAGGAGCTGGGGTGAGTATTCACTGAACAAACGTTAATCTGACTTGATTTTGGTGTACTCTCTCTTTTTGAATTAGCTGCGTTAACATGCGGCCTAGTATCTGGTTCTTTATTTTCCATCCTAGTGTTAAGTTCATACTTTTTCTTCTAGTGCAAAGCGGTTGGAGCTCTAAGTATTCAAAGCGGTTACTGTAGGTTTTATCACACATGTCTGGCCAACTTTGGTAAACCGATGTTGGAGCCCCTCTAATTTATCACAGGGCCCCCAACGTCGGTTATGCCGTCTTTTTATAGGTTCATCGAGTACCATCTCCCAAAAATGTGAACGTGCTTGTTTACTTGTGGAATCGACCTTAAGATTGGATGCGTTGCAGTGGGCTAAGAATACCTTGTTAGATTGCAAATCTAAATTTTTTAGATATTTGGTACACTTGAAAAATAAAGGATTTAAATTTGCAATTTTGATATCAATGATCAATGTATTTCCTTTTTTGTCACC
Source organism: Tigriopus japonicus (assembly GCA_010645155.1). NCBI lineage: Eukaryota > Metazoa > Arthropoda > Copepoda > Harpacticoida > Harpacticidae > Tigriopus > Tigriopus japonicus. The sequence goes on from CM021323.1 coordinate 11,349,358, forward strand.
TGCTTTCGGTTTCGATGTCGGTTAAGTTCGTCGGCAGAAACTTTCGATTTCGGTTAAGAACCCTCTCGGTCCATCACTGGTTTCATCGATTTTTGAAGAAATGCTGGCTGGTGTTTATAGTAACTCCTGAAGACCAGACTAAAATTGAACACTTATGGCATTATATGATCCTTCAACCTAAACCATTTGCTTCCTCTCACTCTTGAATCTCTCAGCTCACTTTAGAAGTCAGGCCATTACCCTGGATCCCAAACTTTTTGAGTTGCTAATCAAAATGGCATGATTTACCTTTGTCAAAGGCCTTGGCATTCAAAATGGCCTTTATCAACTGACTCATGACTTCCAAACCCGTCAATGATCTGATCTATATGGTCAACTAATTGGGTGTCCGTGCCAATCTTTAAGATATTCTCAATAGCTTGTGTCCTCGAGGATAGTTACTTGGTGCAAGGATGACTCAAGGAAGGATACATTACATAATGCTACTTTCGGCCTAGTTACAACAATGAAAATTCAACGGAACGCTTACAGCATTGGAATGACTTCCTGAGACATTAAGATGTCCTTGGTTGGTGTTGCTGGTATGGCCATTCACAAAGACAGATGGCTCACTTGATTTTCAGATTTTTTTAAATTTTCAATTGACGTGCACGATTCAATCGAAAAAAGCGACCTCAAGCGGCATTTATGGCATGACCTGTGGCGGAAAAAAAGAGAAATTCCGAAAATACGCTCTTCACTCTGCTAAGTTTGAATGCCTCTGGTACATCCTCAGTGATTTGTAATTGGCAGCAGTTAACAGCAAATTGTTACTTATTGTTTCAAAAAACAGTCTTAAATTTTAAGGACATCAAGATTTTTGCCTCGTTTTGAAGTTAGTACACGTTTAAAACGTCAACTTCAGTTTCAAAATTAGTCACCCTCTACATATGAGGAAGGTGAAAAAAGGGAAGAGGAGAAGGCAAGAGGGGCCGTCAACCAAATCAGAGCGACCAATTTCATACCTTAAAAAAGGAGTTGGGGAAGGTTTCAGACTAGTGGACTTTTAAACACCGTTGTGACAAACCAATGCAATTTTGGTGCATTACAAGTACAAAGCATTTGAAGTTAGAATAAATGGCTCTAGAATGAAACAAAAAGGAAACACCAAACAATGATAAAACTTGCATAAAATGCGAAAGAAGTTACTACATAGAGCGGGTCTCTTAGTGCTGTGTACACACCACGTTTTGAATCGTGAACGTCAATAGCCCAACAACAAACACATGAGCAATTTCAATTTTTAATGCGAATTTTGCATATGTATGATTTTGTAGTCAGCTGCTTTCGGTTTTGGTTTCGGTCAAGCTCTCTTTCGGTCGAAACTTTCGGTTTCGGTTTCTCGACCGGTGCTCGATCAGGTTTCACTACATAAGCTGCGATTGAAAAACGCAGCTGCTTTTGAAAAACGCAGCTTATGTAACGAAACTTGATCGAGGATGGTCATTTCTACTGCGCGTCATGTGCTTCTTTAATGCTTCTTCTATGCTTCTAGATATGCTTCTACTATACTTCCAAACTACCTCAACAACCGACCTAGAGCTTCACACGTTTCCGAACAGCGTGATAAGATTGTGAAATCAAATTCCATTGGAGATCAGGAATCTGCCGAGTCGGAGGGAGTTTGCAACGCAATGTTTCCTTTCCCTTAAGTTTTTAAATTGCATTTTATGGCCGACAATAGAACGGTACAAAAAAGGCTGATCTGCTTGATCTAAAGAAACCCGTCATGGTGTGTGTACAGCATGGCAACTAAGTATGGGAACCGAGGAAATCGATGATTTTTTTTTTTTTGGATGGAGATAGAGATTTGAAATGTTGTGTCAGAGTAGATCAGTATAATAACTATGATTTTTGTTTACAAAATTTTCATATCTTCCCAATGGCCACCCCGATTGGCAATTACATGGCGAAGATGGCATGGAACCTGAGCACAATAAGTGCGTATGGTGTCCTCATTGATGTTGGCCCATGCCGCAACCACGGCAGCCTTCAGAGCAGAAACACTTTTGTGGACCTTCTTGCAAGCCCTGCCAAGTGTAGGTCAAACAGAAAAATCCATAAGATTGGGGTCAGGACTGCTTGGTGGCCAAATATCCTTGGACCATAATGATGGAAAAACAACTTCACAGAAGTCATGGACGATGTGAGGGGTGTGCGTGGGGGTCCTGTCCTGCTGGAAGATGTAGGGGGCATCTCCCTAAGTCTTGTGGAGCCAGGGTATCACATCCTCCTCAAGTGTACAGGGTGTCCCAAAAGTTTTTTCCGCCTAAAGAAATAATTATAACTTCGTTGTTTTTTTAGATATTCAAATGATTTATTGGTTGATGTATCCTCCTTTGTTTCGCACAACAGCCCTAACACGATCAACCATGGAAACACATAATTTATCCAATAATTTCCGGTCAAGCCGTGACCAAGCGTTTCTCACGTTTGCTTCCAATGCCTCCATGGAGGACGCAGGAGGCAACTTGCTTAAGTCTGCTTTCATGATTGACCAAAGTTGTTTGATTGGATTTAAGTCTGGGGAGTTCCCTGGCCATTTGTCTCGTGCCCAGAAAAAAAATCAAATGGTTTTGACACCATTTCTGTGTTCTTTGAGCACTATGAGCAGGTGCCCCATCTTGCATGAAGATTGAAAATCTTCCAAATGAAGTGAGCATTGATTTGGTTGGAGGGCCTTTTCTCTGGTTACGTTGGAGTGCAGGAAGCAGTTTTTTCTCCAAAACCTCCCTGACATAGTAGTCTATGTTGACACTGACATTTTGTGGTTTTACAACCAACTCAGACAGCCCATTATGCCCAAAAGCTCCCCAGAACATGATCTTTGGAGAGTTCTTGACAGTTGACACCGGTGGCACACTGTCTCCACAGAGGGACCAAACGCGGACCAAATTTTGAGAATTCATTGTTGGGAACATCTCGAAGTATGACTCATCTGACCAAATGACACGCCTCCAGTCATTTTCTGTCCAATGAATCCTGGCCTTGGCAAATTTCATCCAATCCATCAGATTTTTCTTGGACAGCAATGGTCTTTTGCGTCTTTTGAATGCCGTGGCTCCTAAATCATTGACCAAATACCTGTGGACTGTTGATTTGCTCACAGGGTAACCTGAACCACTCAACCGATATGCCAATTTTCGAACAGACCAGACTAGCCTTTTAGTGAGTGACATTTTGATGACTCTCTTAGCCACAGTGGAAACTGCCAAGGGCCTGCCAGGACGAGGTTTGTCTTTGAATTCATCACATCCTTGATATTGCCTCAGCCAGTTTCTAATGGTCCTTGGAGTCACGCCAACATCCAAGGCAACAATTTGATGTGACATTCCTGCCTTAATCATGCCCATGGCCTTGGCCCGAGACAAATGTCTGCTGGACATCATGCAAAAATCTTTGCCTTGCTGGGAGATCAGTTGGATTCAAGAAAATGGTCCTCTCTTCAAAATAAGACTTTTCTCAGTCCGTCCAAGAAAAGCGTTTTTCCCGAAACACCTTTGCAAACAAAAAGTATTTTTAGCAAAATTTGCTTCAACACTCCCCAGGCAAAATATCACATGTAAGAGTAAGTCGGCACGTGGAAAAAACTTTTGGGACACCCTGTAGACAAATATTTGTGTCTGTTCATCTTGAAACCCATGTCCACAAAGATTAACAACAACTTCTTCCTGTCCAACATCACCCCTGCCCACACCATCACCAAGGATGGCTCTGTTGGCAGAACACCACCCTCTTGGCGAAAGAAATGCGGGAAAGGTCCTTGCCAATTACCCGGTCAGTCTGGCTGCTGTGGACTGGCTGGATGGTGAAAACTTTCTCATCTGTTCAACACACATAGCCCTGTGCGTCCTCTTGGAGCAGCCACAACAGAACTTGACCTTGCTTGACCCTATTGACTGCAGTGGACTGATGAGGTGCAACTTCGTCTTTTGGTAAATCTTCAAATGGAGGTTTTTTTTTGACGACCCTCTGTTTGGTGGTGTGGGAGATACCAGCCTCTTTGGCCATTTGGCTGATGCTCCAGTTGGGATCATGGCGGATCTTGCCTCTGGTGTTCCTGATGGTCTCAGGGGTCCGATTTGTGGTTGGACGGCTGCTCCTGGGTTGGTCATTGGTAGTGTCAGTCTCCCAGAAACGTTTCACAATGCTCCAAATGACATGCTTGCTCACCTTATCCTTCCTGAGTAAGGTCCAGATTTTGCCATTTAAGTGACCAACTCAATGAAGCTGAATGGTTGTTTTCCAGAGCTCATTCTTGGTCCTCATGATGATTTTTAACGGTAGTTTCTTTTTACAAACTTGTCAAGCATTGTCGGGAGAGGGTGTGTGCAAAATTTTGGCTCGAAAATTATTAAGGGTCGCGAGCTATTTAACTTTAAAGTAGGGTTCCCATACTTACTTGCCATACTGTACTTTTGGGTTCGACTGTAGTTTGTTGTGCAATTTTTAAATCTGCGATGAAGACATGCTTAAAATCGGAATAATTCGAGCGCGTCAAATGAAAAAAAAAATCAAGAACAAGGTTTCAAACTTTCCTTATCAGTAGGGCTGAATATTTTAGGTTAACTTTTTGGGCAAATTATGACATAATTAGGTTGCCAAAAATTACGTTTTAGGTTTTTTTTAGGTTGTATAGATAACACCTTTTCAGAGGCTATTCAGACCAAATATAGCCTTTTATTAATTGCTCTACAGCAGTTTACTTTTTACAAGAGTAAAAGCAGTGGAGCAGAGACAGAGGCAGTGAAAATTTAATTTGGCATTGGTGGGAAAGTGGTAGAAATGGCAGTATAGAAAATTTTGTGGTAGAGAAATTTCCGAAGTGGCAGAATATGGCAAAAAGTGGAAGGGCAGGCAAAAAAATCGACCAAAAAACGATATCGAAAATTGTCGACCAAGAAAAGGAGATAAAAAAATTTTGACCTGAAAAACGAGATCTAAAATTTGAGCCCTAAAAAACGAGATGAAATGATAAAAAACGAGAAAAATTCGGCTCAAAGGTGACAGAATGTGGCGTTATGTGACTTCAAAAATGGCAGCGAGCGCCTGTAATTGGCAGTATTTCAAACAACTTTTGGCAATGTCTGCCTGAAACCACCTGGTAACGCTGATTTGGCATGTTGATGGGATGAAAATCATTGTGGCTCCCACTCCTCTTCTCTCTTCTTTTGTTCTCGTGTTTTGTTTTTTTGAAGACACTGGTTTGAGGGACCTTATTGTGCAAATGACTTTAGGATAAGTAAAAAAGTTAATATCAGGTTGAAAACTTAGTTTTAGGTAAAAATTGCCCTAAAAAGGCGAGAAAAAAGTAAATTTTTGACTGAAAACTTAATTTTAGGTAAAAATTGCCCGAATTAGGCGTTTTAGGTTAAAACCTAAGTTTTTATGTAAAACCTAAAATATTCAGCCCTACTTATCAGGCTTTAATTCACCTTGACCCACGTATATTCCAGCGGCTTTGTCAAGACTTGAAAAGCAATCTTTCGTTTTTTTTTTGGGATGCAAAATTATGCCTCAGTGACCCACATGACAAGATGTTTCAAGACAAGCAAAGAATGAAGTAAAAATAAAAGACAAGACCCTTTCGATCTCAGTCAAGTCGTGGTTTCTATCATGGAAAGAATGAGCGTTGTGGTCATTTTGGCTCTTACCTTCCAAATTGGAAGAACTCTTCAAATCTCCGAAAACAAAACATATTTTCGGTAAGGAATAACTAGTTCAATGCACAGTTAGAAGGTATGAAAGGTATCTGATACTGTATGTTTTCAAGAGCATTCATGGGCTCTGTCCTAACCCAAGATTTGAGATCAGTTGTAGTGATCGTAGAGGTTTTACTTGTTCTCTGAGAGCGCCTCCAAATCCCAAGGAATCCAGGCTAGTTCGAACAATGAAGTCCTCCTCTCTTCTTTATCGGGCTCCTTCATTGTTCAATTTGTTACCCATTAGTCTTCGTCGGGAATATTTAGGAGCTGATCCTCTAATAGCATTTAAGGCAGGATTGGACAAATTTTTAAAAACTATTCCTGATCAACCCACTATTCAAGGGTTTTACAGATCTGCCAAAAGTAATTTGTTGGTAGACCATCTTCTTCATCTTCGAAAAAATGTTCGAAGATGAAGAAGGTTTAAGCTTATGGAATAGTTGAAAATAGTTTGGCAAAATGAGTATAAGAAAATATTGACACAACCAAACTTAAAGACAAAAAAGAGGGTTCAAAACAAGAAATCCCGTTTATCCCCAGGAGGAGAAATCCCTGTATCCCGCGGGGAATAAACGTGATTATTTTTTGTGAATAGTTTTTTCCGATGTCATTTATCATCATGGTCACAAAAGTAAAAGATATGGTAGGGTAAAATTGTCTCTCGGCAATGTTCACATTGGCATAAATTCGTTGCCGAGGAATGACTGTTTTGTTAGAGTATAATAGTGGTTACTGGTAAGTACCAAAGCTCTTTGAGGGCATGAGTTTTCGTTTGTCGAAATCTAAAGGTAAGTTGAAAAGCGGTTTACTTCGCAAGAAGGGGTTTGGGATGGGATAATCCAAGAAGCACTGAAATCATGGAGAGGGAGGCTAACAATGAGAATAATGATTTCCAGTAAGAGCACTTCAATTATGTTCTTCTGCAAATGAGACCTTGCATATGTTGACAAGAATACGTATTTCAATTTTCAGCTCAACCGAACTTCGGAGACGAAAGTTATGCTCACTCAAAGCTCAGTGCCAATCCTACCCAGAATGAATGAACTAGCCCTTTTGTGGGAATCGTTTTACCACAAAAGGGCGAGTTCATTCATTTTATGCTCTCTTCTGTACATAAGTTTAAGAAGGCATAACTTTCCACTTCGGCATTCGATTGGGCTGAAATTGAAATACGTGTTCTTCTCAATAAATGGCTCGTTTCTTCTGGAAATCATAATTCTCATTGCTAGCCTCCCACTCCATGATTCCAATGCTTCTTGGATAATCCCACCGACCAATCCTTGTAATGGGAGACGAGGTATTTTCGTGACCTGCAATCATTGCTATATTACAGGGCTCCTACGATCTCATATGTCAATTTCACTGGGGTTGGATTGACCAGGAGCTCCGAGGACTTGACCCCTCTGGAATGCAATAACAACATCCAAGGTATTCCTGGAACCGGATACAGCTTCCAAGCGCCCAGCTTCCCTGGGCGCTTTCCCTTTTTAACTTTCTACTGTTGTTAAAAAACCGTTTGTCTGGTTTCTTTTTTTGGCATTTTCTAGTCTTTTGATTTAGAAAAAAGGCTTTTCTTTCTCGATTCTCAAACCTAAAATGTATTCATTTTTTAAATTTAAATCCGACCAAAAAGAAGTTGCCAAATATATTTGAAGGGAAAGAACGAGCCCAAAGATATTCGACGTACAAATGAAAAACAAAATGTTTTGAACCGAATGAACAGAGCACATTATTTCAGCCCAAAAAATACATTTTTTAACGAAAAAGCTTACAAAGAATTTCTGTTGGGGTTTGCCCATTTAAGGCAAAAACAAAATATTTTTAGCCATCTAAGCCATGATAAATTGTTTTTGGCCATATTTTAAACTTAATCAGCAATAGTTTTACCGCCTCCTACTGAACTGTTATTCTTTGATAATTTAGATGCAATTGGTTCATGAGGATTCCGCCCAATACCAAAGTTGAAGTAATTTTCTTCTATTTCAATCTGTTATGTGAAGAGGGCCATTCCGTGAAAATCACTTTTGGCGAGACCCAAGAAATTTGTCCTCAAACAGCAACCGCCGGCCGCTCCACCATTTTAGCAAATTTTATCAATTTTCGTTCCTTTGAGAGACTCTTGATTATTCGATATCGCTCCTATATTGGATCCACAAGGAGAGAGGGATTTGCCGGTCAAATTAACTTGTCCTCCACCACAATCCGACCAAGCCGAAGTCCGTCTCTTTGCGGCTCACGATTGACCAGAAAGGTGGTTGATGGAACCACATCCTCACCGGAAGAATTTCCTTGGCAAGTGTATCTCATCACGAGATCGGGCGATGGTAAAGTTTCAAAATTTCTCTGTTGATCAGGTAGATTTATTCGACTTTTGGAACATTTCTTGCCCATAGGCCACAGTAGTTGCGGAGGAACCCTCATCGCCGATCAATGGGTCATGACGGCGGCCCATTGTGTGGTTGACAAATGGTTTGTTTACGCTTTCATCGGATGTGATAGAACCGACGACTTTGATAGTTGCGATCAATTCTACGCCGTGTTTGATCGCCGATCCATCATCATTCATGAAAAGTACAATGGCAACGTGTTTGACGGGAACGATATCGCTTTGTTGCGACTTTCTACGGCAGTGGCGCTCAATGATCGGGCACGTCTCGTTTGCCTTCCCAGCCTCCCAAGACCCGAAACCTTGGCATCAATCGACGTGGCTGGATGGGGACAGACTTGCGAAGACTGTTCAGGAAGTCCCATTTTGAAGACGGCAACCATGGAAATTTTGGATTGGACGGACTGCCAAATGGGCTGGACTCCCAATGACGTGTCAGCTCTCTCGGAGAAGATACTGTGCACTGCCCCTGGAACGGGTCAAGTTTATTTCGGTGATTCGGGTGGCTTTGGGGGCTGGCGACGAGACGATGGGCGTTATGAGCAATTGGGTGTGGTCTCATTTGGATCACAAGTCCCTTATAACAATGAACGCCCGATAGCTTTCACTCGTGTGTTTGATTACATGATCTGGCTGTACAAAACCATGCTCAATTTTGAGAAGTGAGTACTGGCCTCTTCAGAAAGATGAATGAATTTCCGGATCTTGATTTTGCGATCAAACTATTTTATTCAATGAGTTAATACTTAAGCCTGGAATATAGATTTCTGATAAAATACCAATAAACGCAACAATGGAAGAAACCTTGCGCCAAAATCGCAACCCTTGACAGCTGAAAAAGCTCGTTTGTTCGGCTAAACACAAGGAAAGGAAAGGGGTAAGGAAAAAAAAAGAGATCAATCAAATCCCCCGACCGACTGAATTGGTCACCATGGGACCTAATTCCCCAGGCAAAAATAGTGTTTATAGATCTTACCCGGTTGCCACTGAATCCAATGAACTCGAGCACTTTCATAACACGTGCAGGCAGAAGGGAAATCATGAGATTGAACGTGCCAACGCCCAGTCGAACTCCGCCTTCGAAATCACTCTTGTGCTCAGAATTGGACCAATCCCGCTCGTGCAGAGCGTTCCAACATTCCCTAAAGCAAACCACTCTTTAACCTCGGCTCATTACCATAAATCCACGCGGCAGACTCACCGAAACGATTGGTAGCACGTTCTAACTCTGGGGCCGCTTATTCCGCTGGGGCCGCTCATCCCGCTGAGGCCGCTTATTCCGCTGGGGCCGCTTATTCCGCTGGGGCCGCTTATCCCGCTGGGGCCGCTTATCTCGCTGGGGCCGCTTATCCCGCTGGTGCTCAAGGCCTGGTGACCCATCCCAATGGGGCCACCGTCCCCGTTGAGCCCTATCCCGTTCAAGGTGCCCGTGCCGATCATTTTGCCGCTAAGGCCGCTACTTAGGCCGCTTATGGTGTCTCAGCTTACGGTTATGCTGGATACGCCGCACCCGTGGCTTATGGATATGGACATTAAAATGGAGCGTGGAAGAGGATGAAGTTGAAAATCTAGAAAAAAGTTTAGTGCCATTTGCGTATCTTTGTTTGAACAAAGCGATCTCAGTGATCTCTTCAAAAATCTTATCGCGGGCGGATGAAAAAAGAGAAAAGGCTTGTTTGGCAACAGTGGGTGGCTCGTGAGAATTTGGGCAGTTTAAGGCTTTTCGCAATTTACAGACCGCCCTTATGAATTAGATGCCATGAAAAATGTCGAATTGCAAGTTTGAACACCTTTGGTTAGGATTTTGGAAAAAAATGCACACTTTATTTGTTCGTTCTTGCACGAGAAAATTCTCAACAAAAGGCCACTTTTTTTGGGTAAGTACAAGTGTAGGTGATGTTTTATGCACTGATTTGTATTGTAAAGCTCCAAAACCATCAAGGTACCAAACAAAATGCCGTGTTTTGAACGTGTTTCTCTTCAATATCAAAGGTTTTTTTAAGTGCTTGCCATTTTTTAATCAAAAGAATAATTTTGCAAATTCTTACAAAATCGAGAGTCAAAATGTCCAAACTTGCAATTCGACATTTTTTGTAGCATCTAAGTCATAAGGGCGGTCTGTAAAACGCGAAAACCCTTGCACTGACCAAAATCTTACCTTGACGACCAAGCCTTTTCTCTTCTTTCATCCGCCCGCGATAAGATTTTTGAAGCGATCACTTAAACCTCTCCCTGCATGCCTCATTGTCTGACTAACATTTCAAAGCTCATATATTTAATTTCAACTTGATCGGCCAAAATTTGTGTCAATAAGAGTAGTTTGAAGCACAATGCATAGCGCGCTTTTCCGACAGAACATTTGCACCTACAAGGTCGCATGTTAACGCACTTAATTCAAAAGCGAGAGTATACCAAAATCAAGTCAAATCAGCATCCGACGAGTATATACTCTCCCCAACTGCTGCATTTCGCCAACACGAGTTGTCACATTAATCTGAATTGATTTTGGTATACTCTCGCTTTTGAATTAGGCGCGTTAACATGCGACCTACAGCCGTCCAAAAGGGTTATGTTTCTATCGTTTCTGCGAGTAAGTTTTGCGACTGTAGCAAATTTCGAAACGTTGGTTCTCATGAACAGAGGAACGAGAGTGTGATGCTGAAATTCAGCAAACGACATCCTTATAACTTAATCATTCCTATCAAAACCAAGTCATTTACTTGAATGGAATTTGATTTATTTGTATATAAACCTTGTCCCAAAATAAGAGTTTACTTAGTCATGAAACGACAATCCCAGTGATCATACACAAAAGAAAAAAACAGACCCAAAGAATTTGGTCTCAAATTGGAATTATTGAGACATTTCGAAAATTAATCCATCTATGAGTTAGGATAAAGTCGGTCAGTGCAATTGGCACCTTAGGGTGCTTTGGTCAATTTGGCGATCTTTCAATATTTTGCAACCAGTTTCAACTTCAGACTACTTCCCCTACCTTCGAAAATTAGCGGAAATTTGTTTGAATGGTATATTTTGAGCGTACCAAATATCTATTCAAAGAGAAGTGAATGATTACGGTACTATTTGTGGCAACGAATAATATGATCTTCAAAGAACCCGCTAAAAAAGCAAAATTTGGATCCAAACCATTAGTATCAAATAAACATCCGAATTTAATGAGACAAAGCTGAAAATATATGGCTTTCCACACAATTAGTCTTTTGAAATCTTTTGAAATTAGAAATGGAAAATTAGGAAGATAATTTTCAATCAAAAGGTTTTCAAATCCAATGCTTGGGAGTTCACTTCTCAAAAGTTGGTTCCAACTTTAAGACGGTTCCGGAGTTTTTGGGGTCCACCTTGTGATGAGCCGCCCTCAAAACCGATCTCACCTAATACGAACCAAAGTGGAAAAAATTCAAGAGAAAACTTCTTGGATTGAATGGCTTGTAGCCAGGTCAAGTTTTCAATGTCATAAATGTGTTTGGGCTATGTCGCTTCAAAGAGATTTACAGTTCAAAGGCGGTAACGGAAGCTTACGTTATTCATAATAGAAATATAAAAAAACAATGAAAAACCTTCTCTTGACCACGTACGTTTTAGTTTGTTCATGTATGGTGCAGTGAGCTAGACGAATCGTATCGTTTGGTTCTTGTCCACAAATGTCCTTTGGCTTTTCGTTTTGAATGGAAGGGAAGGATTGAACTGAACCAGCAAACAGAAGCAAGCACCACCCCTCATTTTACATTGTCATGATTCGAACGGCAAAGTGTTATCGTTGATGTAGTTGTTCTCCTACTCCCTCTCTTTGTACTAAGACGTGCTCCTATAAAAGCTTCAACATCGTTGAACACATCAGCCAGTTCATCATCATCAACCAAAATGAAGTGTGCTCTCGTAAGGACTTTAATGTCAATCCTGCCGAAGGGAGTAAAAGCGTAATCAGATTCTCACCTTTGTTTCATTTAGCTTGTTGCTCTTTGCTTGGCTTTCTTCTCCGCCGTTAATGCCTCTTACGGCTACGGCTACGGTTATCCCGCTGGCGCCGCTTATCCCGCTGGTGCTCAAGGTCTGGTGACCCATCCCAATGGGGCCACCGTCCCTGTTGAGCCCTTTCCCGTTCAAGCTGCCCGTGCGGATCATTTGAACTCTAAGGCCATCGCTTATGCCTCTTACGGTGTTCCCGCTTACGGTTATGCTGGATACGCCGCACCCTTGGCTTATGGATATGGACATTAAAATGGCTCATGGAAGAGGAGAAGACTCATCAAGAGAGATCAAGTGATCACCTATATTTTTTGCTCAAATATGAAAATCTACAAAAACAGCTTTTGTGTCATTTACGTAACTTTGTTCGGACCTTCGAAATAAAGTTTTGTGTTTGGCCTATTCAAAATACGAGCGATATCTTTTTTTTTTCGTAAAAAATGAATTTTTAACGCAATTGATATGGCTGATGAAGTGCAAGTTTAATTCAAAAATATTTTTGTTATCAATGGATGAGTGTGATCGAACGCATTCAGCTGGGGATTATGGGGCCAAAATGGCTAGGGATGGGTCAGAACTAGGTTCGGACATTTCTTAATTTTAGTTTGAAACGTGAGGAAAAAATTCTTATTTCAATGAACCCTGCACAAATTTTCAGCTGATTCCACAAAATAAGCGCCTCTTGCGGTCAGATTGAGACATAGTTGCCAGCTAGCGAGTGTGTTTTAATGCCACTCGTTGAAAAACCGTTAGAATTTTGACATCAACATTTCTCCGAAATGTTGGAGTTTGATATCATAATACCATTGCAAAGAAATGTAAAGATCTAAGGAAAAACCTATTTCACCATAGTTTTGCCAAAGGTGGCATTAAAACCCACTCTCTAGCTGGCAACTATGTCTGAATCTGACCGCAAGAGGCGCTTATTTTGTGGAATCAGCTGAAATTTTGATCAAGGTTAATTGATTTTCAAAATGAAGAAAACGAATTGGGCTCACAAATTTCGATTCAGTTTTATAGAGGGCGAGTCTCGACTCTGACGCATCCATAGCCATTTTGGCCCCAGAATCCCCAGCTGAATTCGTTCGATTACACTCATCCATTGGGAGGCGCAATTAAAGATCAACAAAACAATTTAATATTATGTTGTTCCTGCACTCTCAAGTGAGCCATCTGCCCTTTTGTCCACACTGGCAACACCAACCAAGGACATTTTAAATTTTCAGGACGAATTATAAAAATACAGCTTAAGACCTGTCATTGTACTGAAATAAGAGGTAATTCCAATGCAATAAATGTTCCGTTGAATTTTAATTGTTGTAACTAGGACGTAAGTAGCATTCTGTAATTCCTTCGTTGTTGTGATGGGTTTCGAGTTGAAAGTGTTGCCGTTTTTTTACTCGAAATTTTTTTGCTATTAGAATAGGCAGGTTGCAGTAAACTTTTTGAACAAAGACTTAAGCAAGGAGCAAGGAGACCTCTCTGAGTTGTAAATGACATGTGAAATTTTGATAAGTTGCGTGACTCAGATAAATATAATACATTTTTCAAAGGAATAAATGAAGTTGAAGTTAACATTTGGTTAGGTTAGGTTAGGTTAGATTAGGTTAGGTTAAGTTAGTTTAAGTAATGAAATATTGCTTTAGGATAAATAAACTCACGCAACCTTGGAATAAATCGTGGTACATTTACAAGCGAGACATAGACCTCACTACCACTGGACTGAGATGGTAGCTTTAAAATTTATTATCTTTGCTCCCATTCAAGAGAATATCTTTTATTTTGCAGAAGCTGTGGTTAATGGAACAAAAAATTTGTCTACCAATTTTCTGCTCAATGAAACGACGGAGTCAAAAGTTACGCTTCTTTGGAGTTCAGGCAAACGTAGGCGGAAAATGAGCTCGTCCAAGCGGCTCGTCCTACCTCTTGTTTCAAGATCTTGCAAGATCTTGAAACAAGAGGTGAAACGAGCTCATTTTCCGCCTTTGCTTGCCTGAATTTAAAAGACGTATAACTTTTGACTCTGGTGTTTGATTGAGCTGAAAATTGGTGTTGAAACTCTGTACATAAACCACAGCTGCTGCAAAATATAAGATATTCCCTTGAATGGGAGCAAAGATGATAAATTTTGAATCTACCATCCCTGTGCAGGTAATACAGTGGTCTATTGCAAGGACCAATGTGGAAACACTCGAACTAAATGGGAGATGCAGGGGGAGGTTTGAGTGATCTCTTCAAAAATCTTATCGCGGGCGGATGAAAGAAGGGAAAAGGCTTGTTTGGCAACAGTGAGTGGCTCGTGAGAATTTGGGCAGTTTAAGGGTTTTCGCAATTTATAGACCGCCCTTGCGAATTAGATGCCATGAAAAATGTCGAATTGCAAGTTTGAACACCTTTGGTTAGGATTTTGGAAAAAAATGCACACTTTATTTGCTCGTTCTTGCACGAGAAAATTCTTAACAAAAGGCCACTTTTTTGGGTAAGTACAAGTGTACAGGGCCTACCAGTCAATCGGACCCTCTGTTTTTACCTTATAAAACCTGTCCAAACCCATCAAATTCAATGAAAGTTTCCTAGTTTGTAGCTTTGAGATAGAGGAACATGTTTTATTTACAACTTTTTAGTGTGAAAGCCAATTGCATGGATTTGGAAGGACAATAACTACATGAATTGCATGCCCTTGGCGGCCACCACTTTCTGGAGCCTCTGCTCAATACTGGAACAGGCCTTTCTCACTGCTCCCTCGTTCAAAACCTCATTCCAAACATCCTCTATCTTTTGCTGAAGGGCAGGAACACTGGGGAGTCTTCTTGCATTCACCACGGCCTCCAGGGCCGACCAAGCCCAGAAATCAAGAGGGTTGAGGTCGGGTGATGAGGGCGGCCACATGTTGGAGTGCCAGAAGGCATCCTCCCCCCAGTTCTCCCTCAGGTGCCTCTGGACAATGCTGGCTGTGTGGCAGGGTGCTCCATCCTGCATGAGGCACACTCGATGCTTCCAGTTTGGGCCGTACGCTGTGGCTGCCCACTCCTCAATCTTGGGAATGACATTGCCCAGGTACCAGGCAGCGTTCATCTTGACTCCTTTTGGCACAAACAAGGGAGGCATCACTTGTCCATCAGATCCAAACAGTCTGAAGACTATCAGTGATGCAGGATGTTTGGACCTGAGGACAGCCTGCAGGTTGACATCGGTCTGGCCGTTGCGCTCCTTGACTTGTCTCAAGACCTTCCTTACTGAATGCACCTTGTAGTTCACCCTCTTGGCAATGTCTTTGGGGGTGTGGCCTGCCTCGGAGAGGGCCTGGATGGCAGCGCGGGTCTTGTTCAAGTCATTTGTTGACATGTTGGTGAACTTCTTGTTCTTGAGCTCCTGAGCAAAAATTGAGTTTTCTCCACTGTCGTTTCATCAATTTGGGCCAGCTTTGGCTTAAATTGCGGCAAATTGCCTGGCCTATTTGATGAAAATGTTCTTGGTCACGTTGGAGGTGTCCACGGGGCACTAGGAGGCCGGCTCACACAAGCTTGGGTGGCTGTGGCAGATGACGTGGTTCTTGGCGCTTTAGAACTTGATCGGTAATTTTGTTCGTTTTTCAGTATTCACTTAGTTCAGGCTAGCCTCCCTAGAAAGCATTTGGTGCCAGCTTGCACGAATGGCAGGAAATTCAACTAAATCTGGGGTCCGATTGACTGGTAGGCCCTGTAAGTGATGTTATAAGCACTGATTTGTATTGTAAAGCTCCAAAACCATCAAGGTAGCAAACAAAATGCCGTGTTTTGAACGTGTTTCTCTTCAATATCAAAGGTTTTTTTAAGTGCTTGCCATTTTTTAATCAAAAGAATAATTTTGCAAATTCTTACAAAACTGAGAGTCAAAATGTCCAAACTTGCAATTCGACATTTTTTGAAGCATCTAAGTCATAAGGGCGGTCTGTAAAACGCGAAAACCCTTGCACTGACCAAAATCTTACATTGACGAACAAGCCTTTTCTCTTTTTTCATCCGCCCGCGATAAGATTTTTGAAGAGATCACTTAAACCTCCCCCTGCATCTCCCATTGCGCTCGAGTTCCAATGATACTAGCGATGGACCAAAAGGATTCTTAACCAAAACCGAAAGTTTCTGCAGAAAAACAGCTTTACCAAAATCAAAACCGAAAGCAGGTGACTAACAAAGCAAATACATTTAACATTTATTTCAAAATTCCAATCTAATTTTGTTTGTTTGTAATTTATACCTAAACCAAACACCGATTTTCAAAAAGAATTATCCGATGCCTTGTAGTCGAATTGGTTTTATACCCAAAAATATCTTTTCTTCAAAACTGTATACTTTATGGTGCCTGACTACTTTCGTTTTCGGTTGCATGACCCGAAACCTAAACAGAAATTACTGCCAGAAGCGCTGTTGGTCCATCATTATATGCAATGGTAAAGGATTCTGACTGAATGCTTCTCTTCTCTACGAATTCGTGGCTTTGGTCTCTTGAAGCTAAAGTTGGGAAGCAATTTTCCATTTCTTGTCGGAGGATGCCCCCTTATTTTTCGATTGGAGATTTTTTTTCCGATCGGTGTAAATATATCATTTGCTTGGGAATTTGAGTTTTCATATACCCGGAACGATTTTTCGCTTTTTGAAGTTAAACTGAATAACTCAGCAACTGATCAACATATTTTCAATTGATTTCCATTCACTAGGTATATTGGGCATCTCTAAAAATGGCTTGACTAGATTTTTAAAAAGTTAATTTGAGAGATTTTTTAGTGTAAAACTTTTAATCATAACCTGATTTTTTCAGTACCGTGCAAGCATGTTCACACTTTTGGGAGATGGTACTTGATGAACCCATTGACGACCAAACCGACGTTGGGGGCCCCGTGACAAAATAGAGGGCCTCCAACTTCGGTTTAACAAATGTTGTCCGGAATTGTAAGGTAAAACCTTACGCAACCGCTTTGAATCCCTTGACCTCAAACCGCTTTGCACTAGAAGAAATATTATAAACTTAACTGTAAGATGGAAAATAAAGAACTAGATAATGTCGGGTCGAAGAGTGGAGGGATTGCTGTCAAGTCCAGAGAGAATGAATGCGCTGCACCCAAACGTAGGCGGAAAATGAGCTCTTCCTACCTCTTGTTGCAAGATCTTGCAACAAGAGGTGGAACGTACATTTTCCGCCTGCGACTCCGACTGCGTAGAACCCATTCACTTCTTAAACTTTCCACTTCTGTCTACTTTCTTATATCCACTATACCTTATACACCAGTAATGACTTCATCCAATGCTCGAGGCCTTCTCCAACACTTACCTGCAAGGAAATGCAAAAAGCTTTAAACGTTTCCAAAGAGGGTGATAAGATTTTAGAATCAAATTCCATTGAAAATTAGGGATCTGCTGAGTCGGAGGGAGGTTAAAACGCAATCTGGAGGAGCCCTTTTCCGACAGTTTCCATTGACCGCGTAGAACACATTCACTTCTTAAACTTTCTACTTTTGTAAAGGCATCAGATAAAAAACGGAGAACCATTTAGTTTCAAACTTTACTTAGAAGTAGATACATTCACCTGACAAAGAAAATCTTTCCTTTCAGTTTGTAAATTGCATTTCGTGACCGACAATAGAATAACACAATAGAGGCTAAACTACCTAATCTAAAGAAACCCGACAGGTTGTACGTACTTTAGCGTTCAACTGTAGTTTGTTGTGCAAATTTTAGGCCTACGGTAAAAAACGTTGAGAATCGGAATGATTTGAGCGTGTCTAATAAACCTTGATCTCGAGTTCATTTTTTCCATGTGTTAAACCTTCCTTATCAATCTTTCATTCGCCTTGACCCACATATTCGAGCACCTTTGTCAAGACTTGACAAGTAATCTTTCGGGTTTTTTAGGAGGCGAAACTATGCCTTAGTGACCGACAAGACAAGATGTCTCAAGACAAGCAAAGAATGAAGTACAAATAAAAGGCAAGAGCCTTTCGATCTCAGTCAAGTCGTGGTTTCCATCATGGAAAGAATGAGCATTGTGATCGTTTTGGCTCTTATCTTCCATATTGGAAGAACTCTTCAAATCTCCGAAAACAAAACATATTTTCGGTGAGGAATAACTACTGTAGTGCAGTGCAGAGTTAGTATCGTAACACTAGATTTGGCACAAACTTCAAATATCTTACGCACTTCCGATTGGGTGTGCTCATGAAACTTCCCATTTTCTTGTTTAACAAAACTAACAACCTCAATATCTTGACCTCCAATGTACTTGAGTGGCACATCGAATACCATCAACAACCCAAATGTTCTGTGCAGAATTTCATCCCGCTTAAAACCATGTTCCTCTTACCATCCAAAGGGCAATTTTTTTCCAAGTTATCAATAACAATTTTCGTTACTTATTTTATGCAAAAAAGCACATATTTTCAGTTAAGTACCTCAATTTCTACATTCAACCAGCTCAATTTTCATTTGTCACGTTTATCTCGCAGTTATAAACGTGATAATTTTGTGGAATACTTTATTACGATGTATTTATCGTCATTATGATCACAAAAGTGAAATACATGGTAGGGTAAAAATGGCTCTCGGCAACGTTCACATTGGAATAGATCCGTTGTCGAGGAATAATGTTTTGTTACAGCGCTTGGTATCTAAGATATTTGAGAGCATGAGTTTTCGTCCGTCAAAATTTAAAGGAAAGTTGAAAAACGGTTTACTTCGACAGAAGGGATTTTGAGATGGGATGATCCCAACTGACCAATCCTTGTGATGGGACAAGAGGTATTTTTTTTGTCCTTCAATCATTGCTAAATTCTAGGTCTCCTACGATCTCATATGTCAATTTTACTGGGGTTGGATTGACCAGAAGCTCCGAGGACTTGACCCCTCTGGAATGCAATAACAACATCCAAGGTATTCCTGGAACCGGATACAGCTTCCAAGCGCCCAGCTTCCCTGGAGAAACAAGAGGAGGCGATGAGTAAGTTTTAGATCTTTGATTTGTTTCGTCTTCTCTTTGAAACTCGCAACTCAAAGTGAGGATTGAAAGTTTTTTTTTTCTTGAAACTTTCTACTGTTTGGTGCAAAAACCCTGTTTGTCTAAGTTTTTTTTGGCATTTTCTAGTGATTTGAGTTAGAACAAGCTTTTTTTTCTCGGTTATCAAACCCAAAATGTACATATTTTTTATATTTAGATCCAACAAAATAGAGGTTGCCAAATATATTTGAGAGGAAAGAACGAGCTCATAAATTTTCGACGCAAAAATGAAGAACAAAATGTTTTGGACCGAATGAACAAACTACATTACATCAGTCCCAAAATTACATCTTTTTAACGAAAAAGCTTAAAATGATTTTTATTGGGTAGTGCCTATTTATGGCAAAATCACTTTATTTTTGCCATTCGAGCTTTAATAAATTGTTTTTGGCCATATTTTAAACTTAATCAGCAATAGTTTTACCGCCTCCTACTGAATTGTTATTCTTTGATAATTTAGATGCAATTGGTTCATGAGGATTCCGCCCAATACCAAAGTTGAAGTAGCATTCTTCTATTTCAATCTGTTATGTGAAGAGGGCCATTCCGTGAAAATCACTTTTGGCGAGACCCAAGAAATTTGTCCTCAAATATCAACCGCCGACGGCACCTCCATTGTGGCAGATTTTATCAATTTTCGTTCCTTTGAAAGACTCTTGATAATTCGATATCGCTCCAATATTGGATCCACAAGGAGAGAGGGATTTGTCGGTCAAATTTACTTGTCCTCCACCACAATCCGACCTAGCCGAAGTCCGTCTCTTTGCGGCTCACAATTGACCAAAAAGGTGGTCGATGGAATCACATCCTCTCCAGAAGAATTCCCTTGGCAAGTGTATCTCCTCATGAGATCGGGCGATGGTAAAGTTTCAAAATTTCTTGGTTGATCAGCTAGATTTATTTGACAATTGGCACATTTCCTGCCCATAGACTACAGTAGTTGCGGAGGAACCCTCATCGCTGATCAATGGGTCATGACGGCGGCCCATTGTGTGGTTGACAGTTGGCTTACTTACATTTTCATCGGATGTGACACAACCGATGACTTTGATACTTGCGATCAAATCTACGCCGTGTTTGATCGTCGATCCATCATCATTCATGAGGAGTACACTGGCAACTTGTTTGATGGGAATGATATCGCCTTGTTGCGACTTTCTACGGCAGTGGTGCTCAATGATCGGGCACGTCTCGTTTGCCTTCCGAGCCTCCCAAGACCCGAAACCTTGGCATTAATCGACGTGGCCGGATGGGGACAGACTTGCGAAGACTGTTCAGGAAGTCCCATTTTGAAGACGGCAACCATGCAAATTTTGGATTGGACGGACTGCCAAATGGGCTGGACTCCCGATGACGTGTCAGCTTTATCGGAGAAGATACTGTGCACTGCCCCTGGAGCGGGTCAAGTTTATTTCGGTGATTCGGGTGGCTTTGGGGGTTGGCGACGAGACGATGGGCGTTATGAGCAATTGGGTGTGGTCTCATTCGGACCACAAGTTCCTTATGACAATGAACGCCCCATAGCTTTCACTCGTGTGTATGATTACATGATCTGGCTGTTCAAAACCATGCTCAATTTTGAGAAGTGAGTACTGGCCTCTTCAGAAAGATGAATGAATTTCCGGATCTTGATTTTGCGATCAAACTATTTTATTCAATGAGTTAATACTTAAGCCTGGAATATAGATTTCTGATAAAATACCAATAAACGCAACAATGGAAGAAACCTTGCGCCAAAATCGCAACCCTTGACAGCTGAAAAAGCTCGTTTGT
The DNA here is from genome assembly GCA_010645155.1 of Tigriopus japonicus. Lineage (NCBI taxonomy): Eukaryota > Metazoa > Arthropoda > Copepoda > Harpacticoida > Harpacticidae > Tigriopus > Tigriopus japonicus. Next base: position 11,370,274 of record CM021323.1, read on the forward strand.
TCGGCTAAACACATTTCGTCCTAGTAATGCCTTTGTATCTAAAAATATTCGTGGACTGTTTTGGGGCTCATGGAAATCCCGAGGTTAGCTCAGAAGGTATATATTTTCACTTCCTCTTCCCTTGGAGGATCTCCATGGCTTCGATTTCATTCAACGGCGAGGGTGAGCCATTTCGTTGCATTGGAAGGATCTCATCCGCGGTCCAACCGTCATGGTTGGGATCATCATCATTTGTTTTGGCCTCGGAAGCTCCTCGGATCTCCTGCTGAACCGAGTGAATTCGGAAATGGAGTCGGGATTGCAGGGAGAAGTCTTTAAAATCGTTTCTGGAACAAGGACGGCAACCAACCAAGGCTGATAAATTGATCTCAAGACAACGGTGGCCTAAAACTTACTTGGCACATTCTAGTTGGTGCATGGCCCCCTCATGGTTGCCTTGTTCTCTAAGGATGCAACCATATTCGAACATGGCGTATGGAACCAGGTAGGTGTCGGCCTTCAGTTTGCCAGCATGGGATATCACAGTTTTAAGACATTCTTCAGCATGAAGAGGAGACTTCATGTGCTTTAAGCACATGGCTTGGAGCACCTTCAGAAGACAGAGGTTCTCACTGTAATAATTACTGAAAGCTGGAACGAACCAATGTTAATCACTTGATCAGTATTAGTCATGGTGGAAGAAAAACGGCCGATGCTTTGATTTACCAGTGTTCTTTTCCAAGTTTCGAAGTTCAGAGTCGACCAGAGCGTAGATTCGCTCCACCAATTGGAATTGTTTGCCGATGACATGGAACCCATTCCAAACGTAGATCAGTTCCAAAATGGGGAGCATGAGGTTATTGCTTTGATCCAGAAATCGCTCTGCTTTCCTCACGGCAAACTTTTCCATGGGCAGACTCTTACCCGCGATCCTTTGTTTCCACTTGGGAACATTCCTATTGAAGGGAAGAAAAGAAACACCGACGTCAGCTTGATTGAGCGACTTTTTTTGGGTGGAAGAAGAAAAGTTTGCTTAGAACTGACTTACTTCATGAGCTCCACAAGTTCCTTGTTTTGACTAGAATCGAGCTGCTTGCGCTTCATAATCATAGCCGAGGCCTTTTGGTAGGCATAAATGCATTTGGACCAATTGGACTCCTTGAGTAACAGATCCGAATACTTCCACCCGCCACTCCAGTCGCAATTGAAGACGTGGGCCCAATAAAGTTCCCAATAGCAAATATGGTGGAATTGCGGCCAGTCATTTTGGGAATCCACGGATCTTTTGTACCAGCTAATGGCCTCGCCAACCTCGCCCTAGTGAGAGAAATGGATCCAAATCAAATATGAAAACCATTGCATTATTATTGGTAAGCATTGGATCCAATACCACATACCTGGACGAAATGATATCGACCCTTGAAGAAGAGGAAGAACGCGCCCTCGGGATATTTGGCCAACTTCTCCTCCAAGATTCGTTTACACAAGTCTAGATCGCATTCAGTACTTCCAATGAAGAAAGACAGAAGCAAATGGTAGCCCAGGAGGATGAACGAGGCCAAGAATTGACGAAGACCATTTCGTTCCTGTTCTACCCACATGATTTCTTGCAATCCAGCATCCTGTAATGAGATCACAATGATTGGAGACAACAGAGAACAATCGTGCTCGAACCCAGAAGTCATCTCATGAAGATAAGAGGAAGGCCATCCGTGTTGTCAAATGGAGGTCTTTCCCATGATCTTGATCAAATGACTCGAGAAGGATGGCAAAGCAAATAAAAGTCTACTCAAGCTACAATCTAACTTCTCTAAACAAGCAGAACCAGACAAAGAAAGAGACATGATGGGGTCAAACGAAAGGTTTCTTTTGGTTCTGGGCGACATCAGGGGGGCAAACAACAAATAACAATCGACACAGCCACAATGCGACAGAACGAACTAAGGTTCACGGTGAACTAACTAAAATGTGTTTTACCTTGGAGCTCTGAAGATAATATATTCGTAAACATACAGAGGGAAGGAAAAAAGAGATCAATCAAATCCCCCGACCGACTGAATTGGATCACCATGGGACCTAATTCCCCAGGCAAAAATAGTGTTTATAGATCTTACCCGGTTGCCACTGAATCCAATGAACTCGAGCACTTTCATAACACGTGCAGGCAGAAGGGAAATCATGAGATTGAACGTGCCAACGCCCAGTCGAACTCCGCCTTCGAAATCACTCTTGTGCTCAGAATTGGACCAATCCCGCTCATGCAGAGCGTTCCAACATTCCCTAAAGCAAACCACTTTTTAACCTCGGCTCATTACCATAAATCCACGCGGCAGACTCACCGAAACGATTGGTAGCACGTTCTAACTTTGAGTCCGGCCTTCACGAAGGACACGAGCGTTTCATCCTCGCAAAATGTCAACGCGGCCTTGAGCAATAAACATTCCGAGTAGCAGATCTCGGCGTGCAACTCCATTTCGGTGTACTGGTCGTAGTCGACCTTTTTGATGATGCGTCCCAGGTTCTCGGTGAAGCCGGTTTTCCGACGCATTTGACCGATGGTATCGCAAGCTTGGGACAACACCAACGAAGCTTCTTCGATATGCTTCTCCTCGAAGGTCATGACAGCCTTCAAGTACATGAATACGCCGTACCCCAGGGCATGATACATGCTCCGATCAGCCCTGCAAAAATAGAAACCCCCCAAAATCAAGGCCAATTGATTGACTTTCTATAGAGGTCATTGCGTTGATCGATGATGTAAGACTCACATGGGTTGACAGATGGCTCTCGCTTCATCGAATTGGTTGTTAAGAAACATGTCCACGGAAAGCTTGGCATCTTCCAAGGTCTCTGACAAGGGTGGGACCTCATCTTCGGCCGATCGGACTCGTTTTTTCTTCTTGAATCGGAATTTCTTACTCAAAGATCGCGGCGAAATGCCTCCGTTGTTGTTGGATATCACATCGAGAGTGTCATTCTTGGGGCTCAACTCGGGCTCTTCCAAAGCATCTTGAAAGATCTGAAAGCGGAAAAAGCCAGATTCCAGTGCGCGCTTTCGACATTTCAAAGTCGAAAGCGGATTTATAGTGAATTTGCTCCCTGTCAAGCTTGGAGTGACGAATGACTTGGCAATTGGCCCTTGACAGAATTCAAATTGCTCCACACAAAAGAGCTCACTCACCTCGTCATCAGCCTCGTTCGAGGTCATGATGAAAGCCTTGGGAATACTGTACGACCAAAGGTTATTGGAGAAGGGGGTTGTCAAACTCTGCCAGACATCATGATGTATCCTTAATCATCATTGGCAGCTGTTGGCACTTGTTTATGCTCAAAATTTGAGCACCGATCCAATTCAAAGTTCACTTTGATTTTCTTCGGCCATCAACCCTTCACTTGGATGATGATTGGCGATGCTTTTTTTGCGACAGACGATGGGTAGTCAAGATCTCTGAGGAGCGTGTGGACTGAGTGTCTGCTTGACAAGGTTAGGAACTTTCGTTGATCACAGGGTGGATGATGCGATGATGAGCCTCTTAATTTCGTCCTCACTCACAGACATCTGTCGGAAGATGTGTATTTCAGTACAAGCACACACTTATTCGTTGGATGCAGAAATTATTAGGTGCGCAGTGCACTGATACTCCTCTACTACTATCCAGCAAGAGCGCTCTTCTCAGCTGGCTTCTTCATCGATACTCCGAGTACACTCTCGTGTGTATGTAGCAATATGCCTTGTGAATGTGAGTTAGTTAACCTGCCAGAACTTGGAAGTACGTAAGTACGTACGTACGAGCGAACGAACGAATCTTGCGATGGGCGCATGCAAAGCCCACAAGAAGCAGGTAAATCAGGTCGATCCTCAGGCCTCAAGTCAAGAAAACAGGATTGCCCAGAGGTTTGGAACGAGATGCTGGAATCCAATACAGATGTAATCGTGCTCATTCATTGGACTTACTTGTGTAGAGGGACACACAAGCAAAAATCGGGACTAACTTCGGATATAGTACGCATGGTTGTACTAAGATGTGGAACATACTTATTTGGCTACAGAACCAGATTGTTGACTTGACCAAAGAATGTGCGCTCAAAAAATTGGCGATCAAGTCCTGAAGAGTTGTTGAAGTTGGCTTGAAAAGTCTAAAGTAACTCGATGGTGTTTTAAAAATATGTAACAGGTTAATGATATGCACCATATCGTGACTAATTTAAAGCTAATTAGTAGGGGTGCATAGTTCAGGCAAATAAGATTTTATGCCCAAAAACATGTTTATTTGCTATTTGCTTGCTTATAAAGTTCATTTGCCATTATTGGGCAAATAAATACAAAATTTGTTGTTTTTTTGGGCAATTAAATCCAAAATTTGTAGTTTTTTGGCCAAATCAATTAAAAAATTGTTTTTTAGGCATAAAATATGAAAAAGAGAGTTTTGCCCAAAATGTTTTGTTTAAAGGATATATTGATTATTTAGCGGAATAAAAAGATTTTCACTCAAATGTTCATACATTTGCGTTCCCCTTTAGTGTTGGTAAAGCATTATGCTCATTTTCCGAATTTAGTGGCCAGGGTTGCTGTATTTTGGTAAATTTTCGTGTCTATTTGCCATTTTATTTGCCATTTCTTGGTATATTTGACATTTAATTTGCCATTTTGGACGCCTTTATTTGCCATTTTTTGGGCCTAAAAAACATGTTTTATTTGCCAGAAATCTGCATTTTTTGAATTATAACACTTATCTTGCCCTTTTAGTGCATGAAATCAGTCAAGCGTTGCCAAATAGTTTTAAGCAGTGGCTGTCAAAAGTTATTTCAAATTTTATCATTTACGGACGTTCACTCCTATTTGCAGGGTTTTAGCCGTTCATCGAAAAAAGGAACAGATTTCAGTTCCCGTTCCTTTTCCAAAAATGAAGAACGCATTACTCACGAATTCCTTTACAAAAAAGACTTTACTCATTACTAAAGTACTTTGACAAAAAGACCAGTTTTCAATATGTCAAAGCTTGGTACTGTTCGTTGTGTCATGTTCCCAAATTTCAACCTCCCTCTCTGGGTCAAAATGTTCCTGTATCAGGTGTTCGTTCACGGGCTAATAAATAATCATAGGCCCACAATTTTCTACCAAAAAATTGCTTTTCTGAACTCGTATTGTCAGACTAACTTAACACCAAGATAAAGTTTACAGGGCTTACTTAAGCAAACAAGCTCAAAATTCTGATTTTTATGGCGATAAACCATGGATTTGCAGGGCTGTACCTCAATCTCCATATTTAACCAGATCAATTTTCATTTGTCATTCCTCTTAGTCTTTTAAGTTACGGTGGTTGGTTTTCAACATAGGCCTTTTTATTTGATTATGAATAGGGCCCGGAAATTAATGTTTTTAAATATAAAATATTTTAAAAATATTTCTCCACTTTTCCTCGATTTTTTAAATATTTTGGCTGTTTCAAGGAAAAAATAATATTTTCACGAAAATTCTAGTCAAAAAAAATATTTCGGGCAAAATTGAGGAAAAGAAATGAATGACCAATGCTCAAAAGAGCCTTCAAAAAATGAACCCAAAATACAAAAATCTCTACAAAATGGTATTTGTACTAAGATTAGACATTTGCAATCAAAACTTCTGTCATATACGAAAAAACTGCGCCATCTAGAGAGGCAAATTGAAAATTGTATTGTTTAAATCAATAACATGTCAAGTTTGCACCCCAAAACGGCCAAATGCATTAATTTCACCAGAAACAAATTTGGAAAATTGGTGCACACAGACAAAAATACCAAAAAATGGCCTTGTCAAAAAAATATTTCTTAAATATCCGGCCTTTTTTCCAAATACTTTGGGCTTTTGAAGAAAATATATATTGGATATTTAGTCACTTTTTTGCAAATATTTTTCCGGGCCCTAATTATGAATTATTCTGGTATGTTTCAAGTAAACTTCACAAACCGGTTACGAACTTTTGAATTGAGATTACATTAACCATTCCAAGGGGTCATTTCTTTAAAAGTGGGCTTTTTAAAATCATTGGTGAACAAGTCAAAAAACAATATTTAAAAAAATGAACTTGCTTTAGATAGGGATAATTGGAAAGTAGGCAAAAAATGCATTTTAACCGATATTATTTTTACTCCTCTTGCTCTCAATGTTCAAGTGTTCCATAATCTCGGGTTACGTAAGTCTTTCCGAAGCCTTAGCAATCCACCTCATGACCTTTCTCCCTCATCCAACTTTTTTATCATCACTTCATATCAAACTAAGATTTGTTGATAGCTATTAACGTAACGACTGGACTGTTTGCAGTGCTTACTAGTCCTAAGAGCCACATTCTACTGGTCTATCCTGACCTTGTCTTAATTGGAGACGACCGAGACGGCCTTCGGCGAATCTCTGAAATACTCGCGTGCTTTTGTCAATATCCACATGGTCATTGTGAACATTGGTGTTCTTAGAAGCTACACAATATAGTATTCTTTACCTTGATAATCTCTCCTTTTCACCCCAGAAATGCATATTTACTCACTTCGTTGCTTCACCAACAGCAGATCTCTGAGATGTCCTTCGGTTCCAAGGAAGAGTGGCAAGGCCAAGGCCAAAACGTGCCCCAAAGAATCTTCTTCTCCTAGTCTTTCTTTCTTTCTCTCGTGCTTCTGCACTCACTCACTCACTCTTCTTCTCTCTCCAAATTTAGGGAGACTGACTTGAGGGAGCGAGCGTGTTTCCTTTCCAAAAAGCGATTGCACTTTTGGGGAAGATGGTACCAACGAACGAACGAACGGATGGCACGTTGTTCCACTTTCTCTTGGAACAACAAGACGGCCAACGACGGGGGAAAAAGAAGTGAAGACGGGTGGGGAAGGAGACGCTGATGAGAGTACCAAAATATACCGTTTTTGGCAACATTGTCTGCCTTCGGCGTCATTCTCCAGCTGAGTCATCCTTGAAGGAGGGCACGTTCGGAAAGAGGGACGGCATGATAGAGGGGATCCCTCTTTGGATTAGAGGGTTTCTAATGCAATGCAAGAGACTAGGCATGTTTGAACGGGCTCAAGGCAGACATGGCCTTTACCTCGGAGCAAAGGGGGCTCTTTTGGGGGAGTGTGATTCAATGTTCCAATCATAGAGTGGATCGAGGGTAGATGACGCGGAATGGAAGATAATTGAGGGCAGTCCTCATGTCTATGTTGGGAAACCAAAAGTAACCATGTCTTATAGGTGGCGTTTTTCAAAAGAGCGATAACTATAATTGAGTGAATTGTGGGCACTTCTTTATTGACTCAACAATTTTCACAATGTAAACATAAAACAATAAAACGAGCAAATATCTCTCCCTGATCGTACATATTTGATCCATGAGTTGTTCAAATTTGACAAGAGCTGTCTATTGATAATGTGTGGTCAACATGATGTTTATGCAGACTGTGTGTGATGTTGAATACTTCACCACAGAAGCTACCCAACTCAAATCTTAGATGATAAAACGCTTAGAGGACAGATTTGGGTTGCTTGGCCATTTCAAGCTTTCTTATCATTGCAATTACTTCGTTATCCCTCCTTTATATCCAGTTACAAATGGAAAGTTCAACAACTTTCCGAATCGTAAAATTCGCCTTGATAGCTTGCCGACAAAAACGGAAGAAACTGTGAATCAAGGTTGAGATTACTTCATCTCTCTTTCTCTCGAGTTTCCAAGTTCATGTTCCAAATAGCCAAAGCTCATTTCTATTTCAGGAATGCCCTTCATCGTTTATACTTGAATTGAAGTCAGCACGAGACTCTTCATAAGTAAAGGAAGTAAGGCTTTTTTATTGAGCCTTGTCAGGCACATCAATGTTACGTCGTCCATCCATCCAAATAAAATGACATTCACGAGGCAGAATTTTCAAGAGTGAAAATGAGCCAGTTCATAATCGGTGTACTTTATTGAACGCAACGAGTATGTAACAATTCATTGTCCCTTCATCTGACAATACAACTCTGACCATAATTACGTCCCTTTGGAGGGCTTAAAAACCTGACCCGTGATTGGACACACGCCCAAATCTTTGGCATGATTGGGGTTAACAATGATTCCATTTGGATATCGGACAAAAACGGGCTCTCGAAACTGTTTTGACGTCAGCATACAGTAACTGAAACCAAATGCAATACTCAAATCAGTTCGAGTTATCTTCTTGTAGGATAACAGAATGTATGGTTTACCTGCTCTCTGCCATTGTGATGGGCTTTCTGGTGGCGAAATAATAATCCAGTGTTGTATTGACTTTGTGGCCGATCGATAAGTTTGCCTCGACCTGAGTCATTCGCTTCTGAAAACGATTAGATGAAGTACGTAATTGTCCGAATTCGAAGGCAAATGAACGTCAAACTCTTACTTCATGCCCAAGTGTGGCAATCATATCGGTCAAAGCGGGTAGAATGGTGGCCAATGACCATGAAGGTGGAATCAGGGGCAAAACATCAAGAGGATTCATCTCGCTTGATCTTCTATTCAGTAAATCCACGAGAGCTGACTCCAGCGTTAGCCTTTTTTCGGATCTGTGAGCAAATAAGAACCAAGCTGAACATTTTGAGCTCCTCTGAAATAAATCATCGTGTTCTTACGAAAGTTCTGGATCCAAGAAGACTTTGATCAGACTGAGGAGAAGTTTCTTCTTCAATATGGAATCTTTCTTGGGAGCAATCTGGTCACAATAGGATTCACCGGCTTGAGGATCCTCTAATTTGTGAACCATGATCTTCAACGCCTTCTCATGGTCACCCATCTTTAAATGCAAGGGTGTTTTCTAAAAACTCTTATCATTCAAAAAGGAAATCGTTAACTTACTTTGCCGTATAAAATGGCCTTTTCCTGGTGTAGATCAGTGGACTCGAGTCTGGACATCAAATGAGCGGGCTTGATCAAATTCGACTTCACAATGAAGGCCTGAAATTGGGCCCGGATTTGGATTGCCCGTTCATCATGAAGCTCTAAGGAACTCAAGCGTTCCAAATACTTGGTTGCGAGGAGGGTATGGAATTTTTCCGTTTGCGACTCTTTGTCTAATACTAAATGCTCCAAGAGCCTTAAATGGGCATCAGGGTATTTATCCAAGAAATTCAAGGCTTTCTCCTCCATGACAACATCACCGGTTTTGAGTTTCTGCATGAACACATCGATGGCTTTTTCTTGATCGAGTTCAAGGGCTAAATCACCATAACGCCACAATAACTCATCGGGAGCTCTAAAATCAAGAAACGACCATATTAATAAGCTGTCCTTTACAGGAATGAAAGGTCCCAAATGATGAACGAACCGAATAATTTTTTGAAGAAATACACCTATTCCGGGAAAGAGATCATCTTGGATTTCATTTTGAGCCAAAGAAGCCCAGACAGAAAGGGCTTCACTCCAATTTCGGTGTTTTTCGTGGAGCAAAGCTAACGCGTGGAACCGTTGGTGGCTTTCCAAAGGGCCTTTCAGCTCTTCATAATCCCCTTGAAAATCGGAGCCCGAGATGTGATCCAGAACCTTCCGGGGTTCTTCAGCAGCTACGAGTTTAATTATGGCGGTGTCTACGATCTGTGGAAAGCCAAAAATATGACCATGAATTGTTAAACAAATGAAACTTTCCGTGACAATACTGGTATACGTTTTTGAATGGGAAGTTCTCTCCTTCTGAAGCACGGAGGTATTCTAGAAAGTCCTCGAGAAACGATTTGAGGCGCTTCTCTTGATCGACATTTCCATTTGTAATTTCTTCAATGGATTGGTAGTCATGAAGATGGGGTTGACTGGCCGTGAATTTTCCCGAGGAAAGGCCAGGAAAGAGCGAAATTAACTGGAAGGAAAGGGTTTGGAATTAAAACGTTTCAAGAACCAAACAAAAATGGTTCGTCATTTTCCTGCACCTCTTGAGGGTTCAATTGACCGCGTATGAACAATTCTCGAGCCCGTTCGAGATCGAATTTTTTAAGACAAACAAATCCCGCTCTTTGACGAACGTCATTGAGAACAGTTTGGAATTGTTCTCGAGATGAACGTCCTCGATGTTGGAAGTTCTCCGCCAATTCCAAAGCCTGATCGACCAATCCGTGTTGCAAAAGGTTCTATAAAACGTCAAAGCTATAACGTGAGCTAAAAAGAGGGTTGTTGAAGGTAGAGTTAATCGAGCGGACCTTGATTTGGATCTCAGCAGGAATGGGAACGATGGCGTACAAAGACGAGGCCGACGATACCAAGATCTTTCCATCGAAATTGCCAAGAACTCGTCCACCCGAAAAATGCAAGGATTGCTTCTGTTCCTGATCCGTGATGCTTTAAAGGAGTATTATAATTTGATTAACCTCAACCATTCGCTTATATTAAATCAGCGCAAATTGAAGAGAGTAATGAGTAAAGCTGGATACAAAAGTTTTTAATAAAGACTTTTTTGGCCGTTTTGGCAAGGAATAACTTTTTTTGGGTTTAACAAGTTATTTCAAACTTTTTTCTCATTTTATCAAAATTTCAAGTATGGATTAGAACAAATATTGAGCATTTTGTCGCGTTTTTCAGACACCCTTTTTTAAATGAAAATCTAAATATGTAGGAGCTGATCCTCTAATAGCTTTTGAAGCAGGGTTAGAGAACTTTCAAACACTGTTCCTAATCAACCCACTGTACTGGGGTGGTCCAGATTTGCCAACAGTAACTCATGTAGACTCAGGTAGACCAAGTTTCGTGAAAATGTTAATTGTGAAAATTATATTATATTACAGGGAATCGCATTCCTTTCACCGGTTGTACAAAAATCCGCAGGCAACAGAAAAAATCAGCCCTAAAAAAGTTCGTCAAATATTTTCTAGGGGGAAAGAACGACAACGAAACTTTTTGACCTAAAAATCGGGGACAAAACAAATTGCCGTCTGAAAAACAACAACATACCAAATAATTTTGGGCAATCAACTCACAATTGAGAAGGAAAAACTTGTTGGGTCATTTTCAGTTGAAAGAGAATTTTTTTTGGCCATTTGCAGCTGAAAACACTTTACGTCAAATTTCTAACTTAAAAACTTCTTCTTTGAAGATTTTTTCAACTGCTGCCGTTAACAATCTAGGCTTCCCAAAAAAATGACACAGTTTTCAAGGGTCAAATTTTAGAAAAATGTTGCATTTGGCATGGCATTGTATGTTGAGAAGTATTACAAAGTAACTTAAAAACAAATGGAGAAATCGGAAGCCTTCAATAAACAAAGATTTAGGCTTGGTAATTGCAACAATTCCTTTCTCATCTGTATAACTTTTTCCCGCCATAAATGATGACATCACTAGTAAATCCTGCCAGTGACAAATTACACGAATTATTTTCTCCCCATTATTTTACGTAGAGTCTCATTTAATGGTAAATAATCTAGGACATTACTCGAAACTAGACCCTCAATTCATCTTTGTTCAGAAATGCGTGAGGCTTCAAATGAAAATATGGCACAACAAACAAAGAAATCGGTCCCTTAAAAATATCGTGGAAAAAAAGGTTGCGTGATATCAATCTAGAACATCCGTTCTACTGTTGACGCTGTTGACTCTTTTGTTGCCTCCGTCTCCAGTTCTTGTTGTCACGTCTTCGTTGCCTTAAAAGGACCACTAAATCACACTGGACGTGATCTTTCCAAGACAAATATTTCCTTCGCTCCCTAATCTTTAGGCGAATGTGGGGGAATGTGATTGTTTCTATATAGACTGGAAATATAAAGCATGAATACTAAATAAGACGCAGTGAGTAATTAGTGAAAAGCAGGAACAAGGCCACTAGGACCTTGGAACCTAGGCAGGAACAAGACTAATTTGAAATAGTAGAACGGTTTACATTCAACCGTGAATGAGTCATCGATAATTCACCACACATGGATTTGAGGCCTGCGAGTCCATATGAGCAAATGCTTTCCATGTTGCACCAACCATACGAATTCCGTTCCTTTAAGAATTACTTGAACATAAGAAGTGTCATGATGGGAAGCGCTATTGATCAATAATGGCCATAAAATAAACAACATAAGCACTTTATTCAATTTGTGCGATTTTTCAGACCACCTTATCAAGTTATCTACTGTACAAAATTTCCTTCGAACTCTCCAGACAAGATTTTTCCGTCCAATATTATTCAGCGGTCCAAAGCCAGGCCCAAGGCCACGCTAGGCAACAAAGGGCCCAGAGCGTGACCAAACCCAGCTAACCCTCTCTACATTGCTCCTTTCATCCGAGATCACAATAAGACTCTAGCTAAGACAATCTAAGCCGAAATCTTTTTCGTGGTCTAAAAAATCTTCAATTTTGACGGGCAACCATAAGGCGTTCATTCGTTCGTTCAACCACCGAAACCACACGAGTACTGGAACCGTTTTTCCAACCTACCATGACGTCACTCTTCACGTGACAATCGTCGTTGAACGAGTAGAGTACAAACACATGCATTTTGTAGTGCTCATCATCGAGCTCCGTACAGACAATGTTCCGTTAGCTCCAAACGAAGACGTTGAGGTGCGTACTTAGGCGTTAAGGCCCTGGAGGCCTGGATCCATCACTTTGAATCGCTTCAATTCATACGACCAACCCATCAAAACATACTGTGATACTAGCAATCCGTGGATTCGCATTGGGCAGGTGAGACTCTTGGCTAAAAAAAATCTCAAAACGTTGACCAATTTTTGAGGGTTGGATATCAAATTTATCGGCTATTCGACCACAACGTTGCTGTGGCATCAAAAACGAGTTTGTCTTTTATTAGTACGACTAATTTATCATGATTACGAAGTGATTTTCCGTCTAACTTCGGTTCATCAAGAGTCTGAAGTGTAAGGGATTAGTTCTTGAATCAATAACTCTCATAGAATTCAGCTTTTAGTTTGACTGTTCTTCAATCGTGACGTGTGAATTGGGGTTGACAGCGATCTTCTTCATGGCATAAAACAGATAGAACACCTGCGTACTATATTAAAGAGGCCTTATCATTGACGTCAATCACAGGCGTTTGTTCGACTAATGAAGTAGGGATGGATGGTAGAAGGCCGAAGCGATTCTTATCTCCTCAACCAAGTGCCCGAGTACTCCATTTACCGATCCTTGCCTCATACTTTCAATTTATTCCACAGATCATGGACTCAGAATCCTCCGTGGCCAATTCTCAACTCCCGGAAGATCATCGACCTTATCCCCGACATCGCCGAGTTTCACGGCATCGTCGAAGTGCTTCCTTCACTTTGCCGCGGAAAAACGTGCCTCGAGTCCGGAAATTGACGGTCAATAATGCGGCTCAAAGTGAAGATGAAGACCTGCATCCCGGGATTATGGATGGTCCACACGTGGATGGACTGTTGAAGAACTATTGGGAGAATGCCGATGAGCTCTTGGAGCGATTTGTGACCAATGTCCAGAGTAAGGCTGGTCATTTGGTCCACAATGTGCAACGAAAAGCCGGCACGGCCGCTCATAATGCCACCGAGATGGTCCATCATGCCGAGGAATTGGCCTTGGATTTCTATCTCCGGCTCCGAGATTGGAAGGCGTGTCATTTCGAGAAGCTTCCCAATTGGCTCAAGGACAACGAGCATCTTCACTTTGGTCATCGACCCGAAATTCCGAGCTTTGCCGAGTGCTTCCGCTCAATCTTCCGCATTCATACGGAAACCGGGAACATCTGGACCCATCTAGTCGGTTTTATCCTGTTTGTCATCGTCACCGTCGTGTTTTACATCAAACCATTGTGCGACACCTGTCAACTCGACATCCAAATCTCGGAGAAGTTGGTCTTTGCATGCTTTTTCGTGGGGGCCATCGTGTGTCTGGCGTGTTCCACCATTTTCCACACGGTGTGTTGCCATTCCGAGTGGGCTTCCACCATCTTCAGTCGATTAGACTATGCCGGGATCGCCATTCTGATCGTTGGGAGCATCATCCCGTGGCTTTACTACGGCTTTTATTGTCACATGTACACCCGTTGGACCTATTCCATTGCGATTGCCGTCCTGGGGCTATTGACCGTGATTCTGACCCTTTGGGATCGGTTCAATTTGCCCGATTTCCGGGTGTATCGAGCCGCTGTCTTTGTGGCTTTGGGCGGCGTGGCTGTCGTCCCTGTGGTTCATCATATCATCATGAACGGGGTCCAAAATGCCTACATGGAGGCCTCGGTTCATTGTACCATTATCATGGGAGCGCTTTATTTAACCGGGGCCGTGCTTTATGCTGCTCGGATTCCCGAGCGGTTTTATCCGGGTAAATGTGATATCTGGTTTCAGAGCCATCAGATCTTCCACATTTTGGTGATCGTGGCCGCTTTCGTCCACTACCGAGGCATATCTGAGATGGCCATTTATCGTCTGAGTAAACAGGGCAAGTGCGATTTTGATGTGGGAGATGGACCCGCCTCCAGTGGGAGTGGCGCCATCTTTTAACTGAACTGTGTTGTGCCTTCAAGATCACGACTTCATCAGTCATGTTTGGATTTGTTGGGAAGATGCTTCCTTGCTTCTTTCCCGCGAAATTGGGAACTCGTGAAATCAGCGCTGTCTTTGGCTGTGACTTGAAACAAAAGTCAAACGAACAAATTTCTGATAATTCTGCACCACTTTCAATCGGATGATTTCACAAATACATTATGGACACGACTTCTAATTGGTTTTGATTGAGTAAATAAATCTTAGCTAATCTTTGATAGGCGAGATGATTTTTGAATGGCATTAAGCTGACTTTTCTTTAACTGAGCCTTTATCAAGTTCCTTCATTGTTCAATTTGTTAACCATCAGTCTTCGTCGGAAATATGAAGGAGCAGATCTTCTAACAGCTTTTGAAGCAGGGTTAGATAAATTTTTAAATACTATTCCACAGCAACCGACTCAAGTGTCAGATCTGCCAACAGTGACTTGTTGATAGACCGAATTTCGTATAAGTAAATAAAAAAATAATTTTATAAATCATGTTACTGATTTAGTCGTTTACAAGGAATCGCATTCCTTACAACAGTAGATAAAAAAAATTCGCAAAACACATAAAAATAAACTGGAAGAACCCAGTTCCCATTGAATGAATCAAACAAGTCTTGAAGCTCTAAATTGGATGATTGCACATACCTGTACGCTACGATCCCGTCGGAACACAAAGAGATTATGTATGGAGCCTTGAAGACCAATTTGACCACTGATTTGGCCCAAGGTAACGGAGGTCTTTCCGAAACTCCGGCTGAGGTGACAAACATTCCCAAATCTCCGGGAGCGCTGAGCAAGAATTCTTCCTAAATTTAAAAAAAGAGAGTTGTACAAAAATGGCCATCATCTGCATGACAATGATGATTTCACAAATACATTATGCGCACCACTTTTTCACGACCAAAACTTGTTGCTAGACAAAAAGTCATAAATATTTAAATGTATGTATCATTTTTTAATGAAATTACGTAATTTCAAGGGATTCCATTCCTTGTAGCGTTGATAGAAATACCCTCAACAACCCCCTACCCTCCCTACCATAAAACTTGTAAGAGTTAATCAATTTAAGGAGCGAATCTTGAAAGTAGTTTAAATTTAACCCTCACAATCGGATGAATGATCCAGTCTGAACCTCTTTCAAAGAGAAACCAAGAAAAAAATCATGTCTTTAAACGAACCTTAGCCACGCGACATAAGGCAGGCACCCCCTCGAAAGGAAACAAATCCTGAATCTGACCATTTTCAATGTTACAGATGACATAATGACTTTGCAGGGCGACGCACACAAATAGGCCATCCATGACTAAATCAGAGATAAGATCCGGCATTTCGCGAATCTTGTCCACCACCAACTTTTCTTCACTTAAAGTGACTACGATAATTTGCTTCTTCTTCGCCAAGCACACCTGAAATCAAAATAAATTCAAACAAAAATGTAACATAAACTATTGAGGAATCGAAAGGCCTCTTAATCGAAAAGACTTTTTTTTGTCAGAAAGATAGATGGCTCAAGCAACTGACTACAAACCGTAAACAAACTTAATTCACCTTAAAATTCTTTTTAGCTAAGACTTAGAAGAGGAAACAAATGAATCTCCTGAATTCGGAAAAAAATCTGTTTCAGAGGATTTTGAGCAGTTAAAGAGTTTCATTTTTCTTTCAAACCCTATTCTATTTAGTGCATGTATGCTTACGACTTTGGTAAGTATGGTCGGAACCGAAATAGAAATTTCGGCCAAAAGTACTTTGGATCTATCATTAAAAAAGGGATAAGTGAAAATGGATAAAGGCTAACATTTCATTTTAAAAGCTCGTTATTTTCGAAAACAAATAACTACTATTCTTCTTTCATAATACCAAATAGTTGTACTAATGACTAGTGTTGTGTTTATCTTGTTGACTTCAACAAGAAAAGCGTCATAGAAGATGTATGAAAAACAAATCATCCTCGCTTTGACAATGCCCTAACCAATCCAAGGAGAAAATACGAATCCATAACACGCTGGTCCCGCTTTGAGACAATCATTCATCTCACTTACTTGAACGCTAAACGGGTCATCTCGCGCCGGATTTTCATTGATATAGGCCGCGTGAACGCCTTTGAGTTTGTTGGCCCCGGCCAAAGGTAAGACCATCAAATCATCCGACATGGACAACACGACGAATTGGCCATCGCAAATCACCAACACCCGATTCAAGGCCGACACACAACGAATGAACGACACGGATTGATGCGACTAAAATGGAGAATCTTCAATCAAATACATGGGAGACTTGGGGAAACTGAGAGTGACTGGAACTGACTTGGGAGATTTTCTTCTCCGCCACTTTTTGAGCCCGGATCTGAACCCGAGGATCCTCAGCTGTATCTTGAGGGTGATCTTCGTGGATCAGGAACTGTAACAATCGACCATCAGTCGTGCCCAAGAAAAGCCATTCGCCACTCAATTCCACGCATTCAACCTAAGAGCATATACAAAAACAAATATGCGCTTACATACGTAACAGTATCATGACATTATAAGTAGTAGAAGTTGTTCATTTTTATAAATCATAATGCAAACTAATGCAAAAAGCAATGTTTATAACTAATATGTGATGTGATAACTGATGATTGCCAACGTCATTAACTTGGTCGAGATCATTAGAATGCATTGAAAATCCATGTTTTCACTGAGAAATAAGCGATTAATTGCTCGTTCTTACGAGCACGTTGGCGTCCAGATGAGTTCGATCCAGAATGGGACAGAGCTCGAAAGCTCGTAAAGTCACCGCCGATGTCATGCCACCCAAAGGACTTTTATTAGAGTTCAAGAATGACGTATGATTTGTGTCGTGTTTTCGAACTTGCGAAGTGTTTGGTTGATTGACATTTCAGATCATCTAGTCAAGAACGTTATTTGGACTTGGAAAAGAAAAACAGGAGGACTGCCCTCTTTAGCCCTGATCATGTGATAAACCTTAATCATTTTAACTTTTGTTGGAAAGTAGGAACGAGTGGGAGCGACAGTGGCTTACGCGTGAAGATAAAAAAGTCCAACAAACTAAGGAGCACCAGTGAAAATAATGCAGCATCTAACCGCAAAGATGGCTAAGGAATATTGGCCCTAACTATCTTCCGATCTGTGAGGCGACTCATTTGCAGCACTACATAAACCGCAAATACCCCTCTCTCTTTCAACAGTTCGTGATAGCTCAGAGCTAGCATTCGTGCTTCCCGAATTGGAACTGGGGTTCGCGCCTTTATGAGGGTTTTTGTTTCAAACAGTTTTTCGGTAAATGCTGGTTGTTTTTCTGTATTTTTAGGCATGTTTAGGTTAGTTTAGGCTTAGTTAGGTTAGGTTAGGCTAGGTTAAGTTTAAATTCAGTTCAGTTAATCTATGCTCTTCCTGTCAATATTTTGTCCATATCTATGATGACTCATCTCTCAGATCGGAAGACATTCAGGGGCCATAGGCTAAGGAAGGGTTAGAGTAGAGCTCTATATTAGAAAGAGTAGAATCATATCCAACGCCATCTAGTTGATTCTGCTCGCAACTGCTCGCCATTCCCAAAAGGATGCACAAGTACCCTCTAAGCTGAACAAATTTTCCAAAATATGAGACTAAGATAGCAATTTTTGAGAAACTAAGGGGCCTAGAACCCTTATGAAGGGGTCCAAAATGAATTGTTAGTGTGTTTCAAATGAGTTAAGATTGCATTTCTTGTAAAATTAGGTTTAAAACTTTAAAAGACATTAAGAGAATGAAAATCTATCCCCTTGGACATATTGATGCAAGTGGTGATGGCAACAATGTGATTGGAAATGAAATTGCAGGGCTGCTGAATTCTCTTCCCTCTTGTGCTTGGCTGTCATGGTCATTGCTGAGAAACAGCACAGGGAATTTTCTTCCCCTCTTGACTTCACCCCTGACTGCAATTTAAACTTGCCCACCTAGATGCAAGATCACAGGAGTAGCTGGTGGTGGCCAGCAGGGGCATGGATATACTTACAGAAGAGGATGCGAAGACAGCTGTTTGTTGTTGTTTTTGAGAGCCCAATGAGGCCCTCTGGAGTGAACGATAGGGAAGTGTTATGGACTCAATATTAAATATTTTGTACTAAGTCAGTGAACAAATTGTCTAGACATGATTCTAGTTTGTGTTTCTGTCTCTTAGAGATAATTAAATGCAACCCACTCTTGGGCAAATCACGTTCACCACTCATTATCAACCCTATTCAACTTATCCTGAAATACCAATGGTTTCAGATTATAAGTACCAAACAACACCATCAAAGCTAAGAATACAGTGCTCCATGAGAGTGATCTGTTCTTCACTGCATTCTGCATGAATAATCAGTGTGAGGGAATCATCAACAACTCAACTATTAGTTGACAAAAATAATGTTTAATCTCGTGCTTCCTCTTGGTTTGGCTGATCAAAACGTTGATATTTGGCATCTATTGCATTTCAAGGATTTCAGACGATAAAATGCTGACTAAAAATGATGTTTTTATGGGGAAGAGTGTGGATACTGTGGCTGTGAGTTGCATTGTTAATAACATGGCCACAGTTTTCTAAAAAGACGCCCAATCTTCATGAAACTTGATCGAAGTATAACTGAACTCGTTGTCTGAAGTTGGTATTATTATGTTTAAGTTACATATACATTTATTCGAGATCCATTCTCCATTTTGTGCAAGATATTGGTCTGAAGGAGCTCAGTTTTGACTAATTCCCGAGAACAGAAAGCAGCATTATAAAAATGAATGGTAGGAAAAGGAGCGCTATCTAATGCTGCAACAATGTTCTGAAGTGATGTTTGCTATCAAACACCTATTTCTATCGTTTTTTGACAATTTCGTTCAAATTCACTGCAGAGCCGCACCGTTTTAAGGGCCTCATTGGGCTAGGCGTCAGCTGAAGTTCGCGTCCTGTGGTGAGAAGTTCCTGGCAGGGGAGTCCACTCAAATGCTTGCTAGCTTCAGATGGCTTGCCCAGCTTGCCCTCTGGCACTTGTTAAGAAGGGAACTGATAGGATTGCTGGGCCGGGCCAGCTTTCTCTCTCTCTATCTCTCGCTCTCTCTCTCTCTCTCGCTCTCGCTCTCCACACTGAGCCCAGTGAACAAACAAGGAGGACTTGACTCAAAATTTCAGGGTTGACAAGTGAAGAAAGGAAAACTCAACATTCTCCTCTCTATCAATATTCTATCTGAAACATTTTAATGGTAGGAGCCCTGATTACGAACGTTTTCTCTGAAAAGCATTGATCAGAGTGAGGGGTGAGATATTCATTTTTCTCTTGGTCTTTAAGGTTTTAAACTAAAATTTACAAGTAATTCAGCTTTGAATCATTTGAAACACACTAATAGGTCATTTTGGACCCCTTCATTAAGGTTCTAGGCCCTTTACTTTCTCAAAAGTTGTCATCTTGTTCTCATATTTTGGAAAAGTTGTTCAGCTTAGAGGGTACTTTTGCATTGTTTTGGGAACGGCGAGCAGTTGCGAGCCAAATCAACTAGATGGCGTGGATATGATTGTACTCTTTCAAATATTGAGCTCTAGGTTGGAGCATTTTTTGTTTTGCGGTTGAATGATCTTCATCTGTCTGATTTGAGGTCAAACAGTTTTTCCGACACACGAATTTTTTAGACTTGAAGTTGTTTGACTTTGACCTGAATTTTCGAAAACAAGGTTGCCTGAGATGAGTCCTTAATTATCAGTGGAGCGATAATGAAAAGGTATGTATATGAAATTTTTTCGTGCATTTTTGTTTTGAAATGAATAAAGTGAGGCTTATGGAAGGATATTAAAAGTTCACTGTTTTGCATCTACATGGATTCCAAGGAAAATGTGAGTGTTTGAATTCCAATTTCATTTGACAAAATTCTTGCCTAGAAATTAGTTTATTAAAAGGAATGAAATGAAGTGTTTTGAAATTGAGGATAAATTTACCTCCACTGGGGTTTTCTTAAAACCTAAAGAATGGGCAGTTCCTGTAAAAACAAAATTAAGTTGTCACTCCTCTGTTATATGTAAATAGTGCAAATTGTGAACATTGCTTTCAAAAAATCGATGAAAAACTGAAAACTTTCATTGATCTTCAACTTTTGTTGACTATTTTTATTGAAGAATTTGCACACAATGTTGCGATGATTTTTGTGTGCGATTCCGAGGAGATTTATTTTAATCGAAAAATGTTACTTTCCTTTGGATAATATCTTTTCTTGGCCACTTCCCACACTTCAAATTATCAACCTTCAGAATTAAAATCATTTTTTAGGCCGCGTCCACTTGCGTTTTTGTTTATCTTCTTTTATAAGGCCGAGAAGGCACCCTGGACAGAATTTAGTCACGTAAAAATAACGTCCCTTCCTTTTATTTTGATCCGCCCCAGTGTCAGGGTGGAAAGTTTCGCATTTCACCGAACATTTTGAAAGAAATAGGAAACACTCGACACATATTAATCATTATCTTAATTTTGATAGGTTTCTTTTTTACATAGGGCAAAAAGCATGAATAGGCTTCACTTTAAAACGCTTCTAATTGAAATCCATTCAAGCCCTGTCGTAAATATAGATTGACCCTGAAAATAACTTTTGTAGCCTCGAAAAAGCGTTTCCCCAAAAATAATAAAAAAAAGTTTTTTAGCTTATATCTACTTTCAAAAATGTATTTAAATACAATGTTTATGAATTGAATGCAAAGAAAATAGAAAAATACTCCTTTTCTTTTCAAATAATTCTCCTTATGTCGAAGCTACAGCTGCTCCTCCCATTCAGGCGCCAGTTCCGAACAAGTTCTAACTCGATTTCCCTCTCAAAACCACCTCTCTTTAAATCCTGCAGTTCTATTTGTCTTTAAATCGGCCATCCATCGCATCATGGCCTCCGCGTCGGCCATGCGCTCTCACGCCTCGGAAACGGTCTCGACCGAGGTCCAAAGTGAGACTGGAACCACCTCCGAAGAGACTTTCGGTCCTTTGCCCATTGCTGGTTTGGAACAACACGGTATTTCCGCGGGCGACATCAAAAAGTTGGCCGAAGCCGGTTACAACACCATCGAATCCGTGGTGTACGCTCCCAAAAAGAATTTGCTCACTATTAAGGGCATTTCCGAGGCCAAGGCCGATAAGATTCTGGCCGAAGGTCAAAAATTGGTACCCACGGGCTTCACCACGGCCACGGAAATGCATTTACGGCGATCCCAAATCATTCAGGTCACCACGGGCTCGAAAGAACTGGATAAATTGCTGAACGGAGGTATTGAAACCGGTTCCATCACCGAATTATTCGGCGAATTTCGCACGGGGAAATCCCAACTCTGTCATACTTTAGCCGTCACATGTCAATTGCCCATTGATTTGGGCGGGGCCGAGGGTAAATGTTTGTATATTGACACGGAAGGTACGTTCCGCCCAGAGCGGTTATTGGCCACGGCTGAGCGATACGGGTTATGCGGCAATGATGTCTTGGATAATGTGGCCTATGCACGGGCTTATAATACGGATCATCAGTCCCAATTGCTCATTCAGGCCTCGGCCATGATGGCCGAGTCCAGGTATGCTTTAATCATCGTTGATTCGGCCACGGCCTTGTATCGAACGGATTTTAGCGGACGCGGCGAATTGTCCTCGCGACAAATGCACCTGGCTAGGTTTTTGCGGATGTTATTGAGACTGTCCGATGAATTTGGCGTCGCCGTGGTCATCACGAATCAAGTGGTGGCTCAAGTGGATGGGGCGGCCATGTTTGCGGCTGACCCTAAGAAACCCATTGGAGGTAATATCATGGCTCATGCTTCAACGACGCGATTATCGTTCCGGAAAGGTCGCGGAGAGCAACGGATATGCAAAATCTACGATTCACCGTGTTTGCCTGAAAGTGAAGCCGTGTTTGCGATCAATGCGGATGGCATTGGGGATGCCAAGGATTGATGAAAACCAAATTCTAAACCGTTCGGTCGTTGGTTCCATGGAAAGAAAAACGATAATATAGACGTGTTGGTACGATTCTACCCGAGACGGATTCGTTTCAATTATACTACTATGCCCGGGAACGTTTGTTTCCTTTCTCGACGTCTTCCTGAATGAGTTTTTAACTGGCTGCTGAGTGATGGGGAGCACCCAATCCCCGATGATCCTAAAAAAGTGTTTAGTAGTCGTATTTTTCCAATGGACAACGACAACAAGGACCCTATTCAATAATGGTATCGACAAGATGGAACGCGATTGGGATGTTGACGTTATCAGTGCCGTGTTTTCTTTATTCAAGTCCTGGTCAAGGGCCATCAATTTGGGATTTTTGCTTTGAAAGCACAATTTTCCGCCTGCCGTCGCATTCTCCGTGTTCCAACCATCCAAAATTGAAGCTCTAACAATCGTGGAAGAGAGAAGCGAAGGAAAGGGGATCGGGTGTGTGCGTGCGTATCATGAATTTCGAAATTAAACCCCAGCCATCTCATAACTTCTATTTTTTTACAATTGAAGGGCCGAATATTATTGAAAGTGCGCTCTTTTATTCCGTACTTTCTTTAGACACGGATGCAAGAATAAGATACTTATTCATTATTTTTAAGACCGCTCTTGTATCGATTCATCGACTTTCTCTTTTAAGCGTGACATTAATTTCAGGTCATCATTTTTCGTTCAAAGTTGCGAAACACTACTCTTTTTTCTTAAGACTTTGTGCTCAAGTACAAAGGTCAAGTGAAATCAGTTTCTTCATGAATGACAAGCTTGCTAAACTTGAAAAGAAAGTGTTTGTTCATGGTGGACATAAAAAAAAAACAGTTCTAGAGCGACCAAGAAACAGTCTCCAACTTTATTTTCTAGTAAATTTAACAAGATGGGGATTTTTATAATTGTTTAGGTTACTCAAGGTAAATTGTATTGGTAAGTGCTTTCTATACAAGCAAAATAATCTTAAAGCTTACCTGAAGGACATAAAGATTGTCCAAAACCACCAAAAAACTTTTAACAATACTCCAATTAAAATGCAACTGCAATTACATCGCAGGTCTGAAAAGCGAGAAATTGGATTGAGAAAGATCAAGTGGTTCTTGATAAAAAGAATCGAAGGGGAAACTTGACAAAATGAAAAACAAATTCTCAGCAACGCTCTAAAATGTACGTTTTCGGTTTGCCAATACAATTCCATGAACAGTAGAACCAAACCTTGATATTTGCCGTCAAGGACTTTGATTGTGAAACTTTTGGATTGCAAAGCAATACTATGGGGAGAACCAATGGCCAATTGTTCTCCTGTCACACAAAATCTCAATGAGATAGTATACATGTACTTTTTGAAAAAGTGGCCATGTGTTTCACTTCAATGATGATAGTTTGTGGCCATTGATTAGCCGACGGCAGTCTTCATAATTTATGACACCTTGAAATTTTCAACCAAGCGCAGAGTCGAAAATAAGAGGAAAAAAACCTGGTGATTTGGCAGCGGCAGTTTCCGCTCTCAAGATTTATGGCTCTTTGTCGACGAAAGTTCCGGGTGGTCCAAATACGGCGATCCAAAAAAAGAAGTGGCCAAAATGTGTTCCAAGTAGGGTAAATACGAAATGGTTTGCCATTCGAGGCAAACGTTGAGTCTTTGCGTAAGGGTCAATCACGTGAATTGAGGTATTGCTCAAAGTGACACATTGCATCAAACGTAAGAAACCTTTCAATTCAGCAATTTGTCTTCGTCAACAAACAGATCCTTTTTTTTTTGACCATGACAAATCCATTTTGAAGGCTATTTTCAGAGACTTTTGAGATTAAATGAGGTCAAAGAGATTGAAAATTGTTTGAAATGAATTGTGAAAGAAACTTGGAAATCATGCTTGGCTTGCTTGTGTTCCATGTGAATTAGGGAAAGAATGTACTTTGGCGGTCAGATCTACTTGAATGAGGCGATGTTCGTGAGTTCAAAGCTTGCTTTCTAAACGAAAAATAATCAAGGTCTAAAACTGTCTGGACGTGAACGGTTCCAGAAGTGTAATTTTAAAACGGCGCAGAAAGGGATATGCCTAAAGGTTGCTCAAATGAGCGTTTTAAATCATACCACGAGTCAAAGATCACTAAATACCTGGATGCCTCGGCTATTGGCAAAATCGAATTCTGTGCCAGAGAGAGAAAAATTTAATTGAACCAGTTGTCCAGGTGGCAATTCAAAGCTCACGTGCTTAATTTCAACTTGACTGGCTGAACTTTGTATCAGTTTGAGTAATTTGAAGCATACATCAATGCTCGCTCTTCCGACCCAAAATTTGCACCTACAATCGTCCAAAAGGGCGATTGTAGGTTGGGTCATTTTTTCTCCCGTTTCGAAGCGGTTTTTTTTCTTGAATGGAGGAACGTATCATGCTGAAATTCAGCTAAGGACATCTTCAAATGCCTGTCGTATCAATCTTACCAAAACAAAGTCATTCACTAGTGGTAAAACAAGGCCTTTGGTTGTGCTGAGGTGCTCGGTCCATTAAAGAAGCTTCTGTAGGTCCATTTTGGCAAATCTAAGTTATTTCAAGTTTGGCGCGCATTCAAAGAGTCTCTGTTCATGGAAACGATCAATATTTCACGTAAAGATACCTTGGCTAGAGTTGGGTAAAAAATATGCAAAATTTACTTTAACTCTTTGAATACACGGTAAAACTTAAATGACTTGAACTTGCAAAAATAGGCCCAGAAACCAGGGTTGGTCGGGGGATCAACTTTTTCGATTTATCCCCTTTACCCGGGGATAAACGGGATAAATTGGGGGATAAACGGGATAAATGGGGGGATAAACGGGATAAATGGGGGGATAAACGGGATAAATGGGAGGATAAACGGGATGAACCGGTGGATAAACGAAATAAAGCAAATTTTGTTCCGATTTTGACATGTTTGAATACTTTTTGGCATCCCTGAAAATGGCCGATCAAACACTAAAGGCTTAATATAAATATCAATAAAATATATTTACAATATTTAACAGATATATAACAGAAATAATTGTTATAGTTTATCAAACTCAAAAAACATGTTACAATTGACAATACTTGTCGAGTGGTGATGAAATTGAAGTCTTCCACAGTTGAAGATATTGAGGTAAGAAAACTTCATGCTCAGTGAATGTAATACAGAGACACAAAAATGAAGTAATTTCTAGAAATAAGGGGAATTTGTTTGATAAAGGAGGGAAATCCCCTTTATCCCCGTTATTCCCTGGAGGAAAATCC
The DNA here is from genome assembly GCA_010645155.1 of Tigriopus japonicus. Taxonomy (NCBI): domain Eukaryota; kingdom Metazoa; phylum Arthropoda; class Copepoda; order Harpacticoida; family Harpacticidae; genus Tigriopus; species Tigriopus japonicus. The sequence continues at coordinate 11,395,887 of CM021323.1, forward strand.
CGTTAATCCCAATAAACGGGACGCTTTATGGATGAGAAAATCCCCCAACTAACCCTGCAATATTCCTACAGAGCAGACAGCCTATATCAGATTGCAGCTGCAAAGCTGCGTTTTGACTTCGGAAACACAAACAAATAAAAGCTAAAAACCTAGGAGTTTTCATTGTATTAATGGAAATCATTTTTTGTGTGGGACTTAATTGAAAAAAGTGAGATTTTGTGGGTAATATACTGTTACAGAAATTTGTGAATAATTATAGAAATGAGGAAGAAACGCTTGAAACGTAGGAAAATTGCTTTTAAGATAGGATAAAATGCTTGAAGACAGAAAAAATGCTTTTAAGGTAGGAAAAAATGCTGGAAGAGTAAGAGAAAATTGCTTTTAAGGTAAGAATGCTTGAAGAGCAAGAAAAAAATGCTTTTAAGGTCGGAAAAAATGCTTGAAGAGTAAGAAAAAATTCTTGAAAAGTAGGAAAAAAGCGTGAAAAGTAGGAAAAAAGCTTGAAAAGTAGGAAAATCCCGTTTATCCCGTTTATCCCGTTTATCCCTTTTACTGCTTGAAGGAAAATCCCGTTTATCCCAAGGGGGATAAACGGGACTCTTTTTGGAGGGGATAATCCCCCTGACCAACCCTGCCAGAAACTCAGCTCTACCAACAGTTCTGTTTTACCAATAGCGGTATGTTTTAAAACGCTCACTTAAGCAACCTTTGTGCATGGCCCATTTAAACACTTTCTATTGGGTATTTCACTTATGAAACAATGCCGACAAATTATCGCATAATTGCTCGCCCTTTTCAAATTGTTGCTTCTTGAAATTGGAATCAATAAATTGATTACATTTGGGCAATTAATACTTTGCTTAATGGTTTTGTGGTTCAATTTTGCATTGCAATTCATTTCTTCTCTTAATTTTTTCAAGCAGAGCAGACCAGATTCAAAAGTTATACACTAAGGGGAATAAATTGTTCCATAAAAACATTAAAAATTGAAAATATTGAATTGATGGTGCTTTTATTCGTGGATAAGAAGCACCACCCTCCTCCTTTAGGAAAATATACTTGTTATTATGCTGAGCATAAAATTTGAAAATGGAGGGTATTTTCCACATACCCTTCAAGCTCCTTTAGACTTTAGCAAATCTCTGACTTGGTTTTAGACCTAAACGGAGGAACTTGTCAAGTTTGTTTGTTTGAATACTTGTTCCTTTTTAATATGTCCAATCTAAAACAGATTCATGAATGGGTACAACGCTTTCATAATATACTTTTCAGCTAGTACATTTTTAATACTTTTTTTGCGGAAAACGACACTATTTGGATAACCCTGAATTTTCGGCAGTTACACATGCAAATCAAATTACGTACAAAAGAAATATCAAGTATGAAGAACCATCACTTAATGGAGAGGAAAAGTGCCATTTGTCAGTATCAGGATGGGGTTCACTTTGGTAACTATTTTATTCGCTAGATAGAACTTCCTTAAGGATCCAATGAACATATTTTTTTGTCCTAACGATCTGCATCCTTCTCATAATTGCATCAAATTTAGGATTAGCTGAATCAAATTTTGTCCCCCGCACCCTTTTCATAATCCAATTTAGAGACAACTTTAATTTCCTCCAGGGTCCATATTTCCATTCCCATTCAGAGAGGATAACAGGCTTCTGAACACGATCGCCACTAAATACCAGAGAAGAGACTTCCTGATTTTCTTTCATATCTGGTTAAGAACTTCCCGGATATGGAATTTGCCTCGTGACAATCTTGTTGAAGTCTCGGGGGATCCAAACCATTTCAAAGAAGGATACCTTGTTTGCAACAACTTCGTTAGAGCCAGATTTTACAGCGTTTATTTGAAAGGCGTAGTTCAGGAAGTGGCCTGTAAAGCTTGCGAAGCTATTTATATATTCATTAATCTTCGGTCGGCCAACTTCTCCGAAGTCTATAATCTATAATCAATCAAGGAGTCAAATTGAATGACATAAACGTCATATTTGGTTGGATCAGTGGGATCAGGCATGTCATTAATGTGGTTTCATGAGACAGGTGAAATTAGCTCTCAAAATTCAATTTACCTCGTAACTACTTTTAGTAAGCATGAACATCAAACATTCAAATTGACTTTGGGTGGTCTGATTGACATTGTAAGTGAACAAGTGACTTTAACAACGGTTTCCTTTGTTTTTCTATCGAGTGGTGAAAGAAAGTCACACGAAGAAATTAGAACGATTGGCGTGATTGAAAATAAATTTCTAGGTATACGTCGGGAAAAAAGGCATTCCAATTATTGCTCCATTTACTTGAATGTTTTGTGTTTGTTCCACACCAAACCTCAAATGCAATTTGCCTAATTCCAAATTAGATATTCAAATGGAGCAAGCAAGGGAATATTTTGTTGACTACTAATTTACGTTTTTCGTGCTTGAAACACGGAGACGGGAAAAAATTAGTTCCCGGTTCAGTATTGACTCTTTCATGATGATGGATGACTTAATAATTTCACTGCCGAGATTGCCATCAATTGCAAAAAGCCATGAGTGAGCAAGAATTTCTGCAATTACCCAGACTCGAAAAAAGTCAACATCAAAGAGAGAGGCGGCTTCGAAATCAATGGTCGTTCGGATTCGTTCCCACCATTTTGGGATGTCTCCTCCACATTTGCATCCCAATGGAGAGTATTCTGAAATTTCTATCCAATGTCCTGAACCTTAAGCGTTACCGGTCAGATTGTCCAAGTGTGAAAACCGTGAGTTGGTCGGACTTTTAGACTGACTGCCCGCTTCACAACCAGGGTGTGTGAGGGAGCTTTTGTTAAATTCCCCTTTGTATCAATTGATTTTCAGAGTTGGAAACCAATAAATCTCGACAGGGTGGCTCTTGATGAGCTTTTTGTTGATGAGAACAACCCTCAGTCATTATGACTCATTTGGGTTTTTATGAGCGCTTGATTGCGCTTGTGTAGATGAAGTTCACTATATTGAACATTCAGCTAAGTTGGGACGTGAGTGTGATTATCTCAATACTTAGAAACGAGTTAAGAAACGATGAAACTGTAATTTGACAGGGCGGTTTTAATTTTGGGTTAGTGACAGGACTTGAAAAACATGAAAGCCCCTTCTTTACTTTTAAAGATTCTTTGGGTCATTCATCTTTTCTTGGCACAGTTTCATGCAATCAGATTAATGCTGTCGCAATATCCTATAAAAAAGGCATTTAATTACCCACAAGTGACAAGTCTCACAAGAACTTGATGGCTACAGTGATTTCTTGTGTTGCACGTTAGTGTACAAACATACCTTTTTAAAATGGTGCTTAAATGTAGATAGATGACTTACATTTTCTCTTTTAATCCTCAGGGGCTGTTTGAATTTTAATTTATTTATCTTCAAATCCTTTCACCAACTCATTGAAAAAACCAGGTTTGAATTAACTATTGCACTTATGAAAAATCATAACAAACAAACATACTTAAATCAACCACATGAGACTTCTCCCTTTGATGTACTAATTTACAAGCCCTAAAAACTTAACAAAATGAGTAGGCTTGTTGCAAAACTAGAAAGACATTCTTGCCTTGCCCAAGTAGATGAAGGAAATTGTGAGTTCACTTCTTTGACCACCCTGTGTGAAATATTGGACGTGAAGCACGCTCTTGAGCGTTCATCGGTTGATGGGCAGCCCCAACCAGCCCAGTTTAAAGCTGCAAAGCCCCCTCAAAGCTGAGGTGGTGAAGAGGGTGACTGAGTGAGTGAGTAAGTGAGGGTGGTTGGGTGGGTGGAAGGCGAGAAAGAATGAAAGATGCATTATATGGGATTGCAGACCTAGCTCGATTGGTTCTATGGGAAGGAGAGAAAGGCGAGGGATCTGTCGAATTCAGGGACAGCTGCAGATCGGCCCATGTTAATTTTTCTGTTGAAAACCATTTGAATTCAAAGCTGATTGTGGTCTCTGAAAAGCGAGCACAATTTTGGAAAACGGACTCAGTATATCCTGGATGGAATTGTTCGTTCATCTGCCACGTTACTCTCTTAAGATCACCATCAAGTGATTGGATGGAATGGAACATTTCACTCCATGACATTAGAGTTGCACTTGTAATATTTTATCAATCAAGACGCTTCTTCAAATATGATATTTGAGGATATATTCAAGAATCTCTAGGGCGAAACGGTCACAAAATCTAATACAGAAATGAACAATCCTTTTTTGTTTTTTTTAGGTGCATATGATGAAAATGACACCTTGTCTTGTGTTTGACACCATTTAATCTCTACTAGAGTAGAAGAGCCGCAAGTTCAGCATTCTCTGCCAAGTCCTTGTATTTAATTGGAAAGATTGAACGTGAGTGATAAAAACTAGTATCAAAAGACACTTGCGTCGTCCGTCTCATCAAATACGAACATACAAATACCAAGTCATAAAGCCTTGAATTGAAAGTTTCTCGCGTGATTGTCTTCCAGAAAATGTGTTTTGTCCCATTAAATTTGGAAAGAGAGGCGCAAAACGAACGCACTTGTGAAATAAATACCTTGATAATGAAAGAATAATTAGTTTTCTGATTCATAACACACATAGAACTGAAATTGTGAAACTTTGAGAGAATAACTTTCTATTAATTAACGATGTGTATTGGTAGGCGTAACAAGAAAAGCGGAATTGTCAACCAAAAAGTGAATTCGAAAGCCCAACTCGCAGTCCACATGCTTCTGTAATCTGAGTCGAGGATCAATTTTAAAATCCACCCCCCTTCGATTCATCTCTCCTCCAATGAAAAAATTCAATCCTCTCTCTTTCGACCGAGTGGGTTGTAAAAAGCATCAAATGGAATTCACTGCCTCTCTCTTCTTTTTTTCTTATTGATCCGTTCGCCTTTCTCAGTCACCCTTTGAAAAATGTCAATTCCAGTATTTTGACGTTGAAGAATCGAATTTTCCCGCGCGTTATTTTGGGAGGTAAACGAGCAAAAACAAAACATCCTGTTTGGAGTGAAAAACTGGAGAGGAGGGCAAAAATAAATTTATCGATATCGACATGATTCCAAGTCATAATTCACACGTTCGGGATGGCTATGGAGCACTGTTGGAACGAAAAGAAGTTGTTCCTGGAGAACAATACATCCACTCTCAGAAGTCGCACCATGCAACCAGTTAGAAAAAAGGAGTTCCTTAATTGTAGTGTTGTAAGCTTGCAAGTCTGGAAAGTGGGTGGAACCCCAATGAAAGTGGGGTTCAAGTTTTGAAAACTTTTATATTGTACGTACAAGTTCGCCGTCTTTAAGGTAATCGTTAGCTGTCATGAAATTTGAAGCATAAAGAGAGATTGATTTCTACCTTGGTTGAGAAGGTATGAACGGGAGAAAAGGGAACCACTAGGAACGGCTTGAAATAATGCCAACAAAAAAGGCAAGAAATTGAGTGATTAATAGAATTCTCATGTCTGGCGAATTATTGATGCGAAAATAGTGCGTTGAAAGTGAAGCAGCGGCACCAACAAAAATGATAGACAAAAAATGCAACCCTGGCAAATTTTGTGAACGACTGTGAGTAACTGCACATTTGTAAAAATTGTTTGAACTTTGATTTAATCTGAAGGACATTCATATTTTAGCAAAAGAGCTTTGTTTAACCACTAATGAAGCAATCGGACCCTGTGCTTCAATTTACCCTTCAGGGGTTATTAACTGCGCATTTTAAGGAAAGTTTGTCATCAAAAAGTAATCGGTCCAAATTGTAGTTACTAATTCATTTCATTTCTTTCGAAGTCCATCAACGACATGCAAGCAAAATAACGAGAATCTCCAAATTTTGTTAATTAGGCACACCTCTAATTTAGGTCCTAATCGAGTCATTGATTTTCATCAACGTGGCTCTTTATTTGTTTGAACCACGCAAGTTGAATAAAAAGGTTCAAGATTATTTCCCGTTGCATGGATAATCAATATTCGTTAGTTTTAAAATCTCGTTGAAAAGTCAAATATCAGTCTCTGATATTTTCCGAAGTACGAGGTCAAACCAAAACAATCAATCCCAATTGAAGCTATATGTGTTTAGAATCAGATTACTAAGTTTGAAGCCATAAATTGGAGAATAGTAATTAGAATTTTAGAACTAGTTGCTTCGTATTCAGACAATTTAAAATTCAATAGACATTGTGAACTCATCACCATTTGTCGATTGAAACACATTTCATATTAATTGTCCACTTGAGCTCATTGGGGTCGATGTTTAATTGCTATCCTACCAATATTTTCGAGTTTTATTGCGCAAATAATGAAAGCAAGGTCTTGTCCGCGAATTCAAGCGTCGTTTCTTTTGCCTTGACTTTTGAGACTGAGTTTAATCAATGACATTTGGTTCATAACCTTGACAGTTTGGACATCCGTCTTTCCCCTGGAATAGGTTGGTCGTGTTGTTTTCGGTTGCCGCTCACTCAATTGGAAAACAATAGGTCTGAAATGGATAGACAGAGAAAAAGAAAAGAAAGAAAGACAGAGAGCCAGCCCCCCCCCCCCCTCAATTGGCTTTGCTTGTTAAACTGAAGCATCATTTGTAGCAATCAATAGTAGATATTTGGTTCATCCCCAGATCTCACTGCCTTTCAAGCAGACTCACGCCGAATGATAACACTGGGTGCGCTTTCCTCATGTTCTGGAATTCCAACATCTTTCCTGTTATAGTACTAGTAGCACATGTTTATGAAGACCAGGATCATATATATCTGGAAGCCTTCTGAGGAGTCATTGCCCCACTGAGCTCAAAAATTTAGGTGGCTTAAAGCGAGGTGCAGAGTCCTAGAAGCAAGGAGGAGGAGGAGGAAGAAGAGGAAGCGGTGGTAGTATTGGTGCTAAGAGCGATTCTCCTCTTCCTTCTTAGACTTGCATACATATATGTGGTATGCACTGCAGCCTCCTTCTAGCCTTTGAGTCGAGACCAGCACCGTTTCTTCCGCCTTTCTTCTCTGGCTTTGGCACCAATCTCTTTTACATATTCTCTCTTTTCGGAGGCTCTCTGCTTCCTTCCCCTGTTTTTCCTCCTCCTCTTTCGCCTTCTGCCTGACGCTTCTAACTGATTGACTGGCTGGTCTCTTTCCTCTGGTCGATGGTTCCAATTCCTTTGATATGATTCCAAAAAAAATAATTTTGAAAAGTGTCAAATTTATCTTGACCCGCTTTTAAGCTGGCAAGCATCAACCCCTTTGGCCAAGATGGCAGGCATTTGTTCCTCGTTGTCCGTTTAAGCCTCCTTTGCTCATCATCCCCCCACCTCTTCCGTTCTGTTGTGAAGGAGAAAAATAACTTCAATTTCCTGGAAACGTTGCGAAAACAAGCTTCGAAGAGAGAAGTGAACTATCGATTTTTCCCTCCCTATCCAATCTCCCCCACCCACCCACGGGTCTTTTGGTCCCAGAGCCTTCATGTACTGGAGGCAGAGAAGGAGGAAGCAGGGCCGTTGTGGAACTCACAGAGGAGGATTGGAGAACCCACGGGCAGAATTACCAGAGTACGAGGAACAGAAAGAAAAAAGAGAAAGAGAGAGAGAGAGAGACACCCACACTCATATGTATATATCCATTGCTTGGGTGAGAGAAGCTGACTGCGACTGGTGAGTTTCCAGTGAGCTTCACGAATGGTGCTTGGTCTTTGGAACGAAACAGCAAACTCTCCCTTTTTGTCCAAAAATGGTTGGAAATAAGGAATCAGCACAATTACATTCGAAAAAAACATCTAGCAGCCAAAATCTATGAGCAACATTGAAAGCTCATTTATTTGGCATAAATTGTACATGGGATGAAAATCAATTTAAGAATTCGTGTCATATGCGCAATCGTAAATCGATTTGGGCGATGTTGAATTAAATGTTTTTGTTTGTTTCAATAGAAAAAAAGTTCTTGAGTTAAAAGAAAAAATGTACTCCCGGAACATTATGAGATCGTAATCCAAGATCCATAACCTCTGGCCAAGCTGAATATTGGTCACCAAAAAAATTATTAATCAAATGAGTTTTTTGTTTCTCTCGTTCGCATCGAGCTTGGTGATCACCTCAAGGGGGCAGCTCATATTTTGTCGGGTCTTGAGGCTTTTAAGGCTCTTCAATTGGATCCACGTGCTCATGATATTATTGCTCACCCTGGGGGAACAACCCATAGTCCTTCTCCAGGTCTTTGAGTGTATCAGCATTACAATTCCTGCATTTGAGCTCTTAAGAAGAGGCAGAAAAGGAAGTAAATGAAAAAATGATGAGGGTCACGTATGCATGTACTTGAAAGAACTGCAGCAGCCCCGTGCCCTACTCTACTTCGGGAGTATTAATTTTCTTTCTTCTCCCGGCTCCCTCCATTTATGCATATTCACTCCTCATATCCACTCAAAAATTCCTTTTCAGGGTAAGAAAAACCTTTTCGCCTCTTTTTGTGGCCTGCAGACATGTATTTAGGGGAAAAAGAGGGCTACTTCCATCACCACCTCCTCCTCCTCCTCCACCACCACCATCATCATGCCCCATGCTATTGCCGACCAACGGGTACGACGATGTTGTCACCATTTTTTTGAGCCACCAAGCCCCACCAAAGACGAAGAAGAGAGCCTTTGAACTGACACATGCATGTGCCAAGGAGACCTAATGGAAGACATGACGAAGAAGAAGAAGAAGAAGCGTGCCTTTTCTCGTTCCGTAGAATGCAATACCGTGGTTCGATCTGAAGAGCATTGCAATCTTTGAAGGCTCTTTCTTTTCTTCTTGCCTTTGAGGAGCTCATCATGGTCTTAGAACGACAACTTTGCTTGAGAGCAAACTGAAGCTCAGTGAGGAAGAAGAAGGAGCCTTTCTCAAGAAATGGCCCGTGGGTCGGGCCGTTCAACCCAGGCCGCTATCCTCCTCAGAGCTCACGCCCAAAGTGAGAGAAAGAGATGTGAATTTCAATTTTGATCTCGGTGCTGTTCCGCTTTCGATCCTCAGCAGCATCCTCGGCGGTCGATCGACTCTTTCGTTTCGGCTTCGTTCCCCACCACCCACGGGCGATGCAGTTGGGGCATCCTCATCGATCTCCTCTTTTTTTGGCTCTGACCCGAGGCTTAAATGGCCCAAGATGTCCTCTGGATGCAAGTGAAGACGATGACGGCGACAACCGAGACCCCAAGAGTGAAGGCAGCAGAGAAAAGGCGAGCATGCGAGTCGACAAAATTCACCGGTGGGGAATTTTGAGCCCGTGTGGGTGCGATTGTGAAAGCTGGGGACGGAATCGGACTCGAGGCAAGTTTTTGATGCTTTTGACGCATTCTCTCTTTCTTTCTCTCTCTCGCCTCCCTTCCCTTCTTGCTTGCTTGCCCACCTCCAATAACCATTCATGGCTTCTTCTTCTTCTTCATCTAGGATGGATGGTGGATGAAAAGCAGCAATCTTCCTTGAATGCTGGTTTGAATCTAGAAAGTTGAGTTTTCGCCCAGGCTGCCCTTTAGTGCATGTGAATGGTATGTAGTATGGAAGGATAGCACGAGACAGGGTACACATACTACGTACGTACTATATACCCTCTCGTACTGGGGAGAAATGAACAACCAACCCCGCGACGAAAGACCGAAGATTCTCCAAAGCTGGCCGGCGTTCTCTCGCTCGAAAGCCCCTCACGCTCTCCAATTTTTCTCCTTTTTTTGGTGAAAACCCGTGTTTCGAAAGCGTTTTGAAAGTGCACCACCACCAGATGCCTTCTTCGTCTTTTTCTCCTTCTTCTTTTTCGTCTCGTGCTCGTGGCCGTGGGGTCTTCTTGTCCTTCTTCTCCATTTCACATTTCAGTATTGGCGCCCTCAGCAAAATTTCCAACATCGTGGTTGTTTGTCGCCTCCGTGGTCGCCGTCATCCCGGTGGTCGGCTTCCTTCGCCTTGTTTCTCGGGTCGACAGAATTTGGAAAAGGGAGAGACTTCGGTAACTCTTCAGGAGGCTTTTGGGAGCACCACCATCGACTGGAGGCACGAGGAAGGCATGTCGTCACTCCGCACCACACACACACACATACATGGACCGGGATCCCTCTGTAGTTGAACTACCAGCAGCAGGACTAGCAGCAGCTGATTTCAACTCGAGTCTGGATGGATTTTTGGAGGTGTTTGTCGGCTGCTTTGAGAATCCCCTTCAGAGAGCCCTGCTGACGTCGCCGTCGTCGCCTTCGACGTCGTCCTCGTTAGAGAGAGGTTCGCTAGTGGCGCTCCTGGGGAGGAGCCCATTTTCCAACACAAAAGTCGCATAAAATTCAGATCTGATTGTGAGCCTTACAGTGGCTTTCGTTCAGCGAAGGAACGCAGAAGGCACAAAACTTGTGTATGAAATCCCCCCTCGTGCCAGATTGGAATGAACCACCAGAGGGGATCATTGGTCCAGTCGTAGACGATACTTGTGTGTCAATTTTAATCACATTGCTTGTGCTAACTTAGTCCTTCTCCACTTCCTCAACACTAACATCATCATCACTATCATCTTCACCAAAGACATCAAGAACAACACCATGAACTGGCATCAGTGAGTGCTTGTGTACTTGTGTCGATTCATCAAGAACTCATCGCTTGTGTGATATTTCCTACACTTGACCGTAAAACGCCGTTCCTCTTTCGTAACTCCAACCAACTCGTACTGTTATGAATAATGTTCTTAAATAATTACAACGATTGTGAACCCGTTTCCCGCCAAGCCAATCACTGAGAATTATCATTTACCAACACTCAAGTTTGGTGAACACATTTTTGTGACTTTATAGTGCCATGAACAATTGAACATTTCTGTGACTTGGAAACCCCGTTTGGTCACCTTTCCAAACCTGTGCAAAAGTAAGTAAACAAATCCATTCAGATTACCAATCCTTGACAAACAGAGGTTTTACCTGGCAGTTTCTTGTAAGGAGGAACATTTGAATGGTTCAACCATCTTAATGACTCAACTGGGGATACATCTAATTCCAAAGTTGAATGTTTTACATTTCTATTACGAAGAAAAATCGAAAACTGAGAGGTTAGTCATCTTTTGAAACTGCGCTTACCAATCCGACAAAGATTGGCTGATTTTGCTAAGGAAGTGAAGAAACAAATATTCACCGTGAACCAGTTCATATTTAACTCTACCAATTGACATCCGTCCAAAGAGTAAGACCATTGTTTGTTCCTGTCGAGATTCAATCTAAAAAGTCACGTTGAACTTTGGAATGTGCCAAAGGACGAGAACCGTTTTCATTCTAAGGCCAAAAAACATTATAATTGATCCCCATTTCCACTTCCCATTGCTCATCTGGACGGACATCCTGGCCGTGAATATTTGCTTAGGATCAATTGACTTAAAGATATAGAGCGTCCTTTTTCCATTTTTTGTTGAAGGAAAGAAAGGGATCCAAAGTTCTGTCCCTCGTTTAAATAAGACTTAGTGTTGAGTTGACGGATTTGAGGATGATGAATTGATGCTGAAGCTTACCAAAACATTTAAAGTCAGAAAGATTAGCACCTAACTTCAAGGCTTAGTTTTTTGTGAATGTGGCAATTAGCACTCTCTACCATAACGTGGGTCTGATACATGAGCAAAAAGTGAGCTCCTCTCTCGTTGTCTCTTTGCAAACCACACTTGGAACAGATAATCCTCGCTCGATTTTTCCAACCCAGTGAGTGTTCTTTTTGCATTCAATTGTCATTGTGCCCTGCAATTTGCTCTTGCTTTCGGGTCCAAAGACCTTCAGGCTGGTGCACTCTGTACTTTTGTGTATCGTACTACACATACTACACTCTCTCTTTCTTTCTTTCTTTCTTTTTCCCCTTTTTGCAACCCCCCATTGACGATTCATTCAAGAGAGGAGCAAGTGGAATGTGTCCTTTTGGTCCTTTCTTTCCCCTCTTTTTTCGGTGACTCACAGCTCAGCACTTGATAGCTAGCCACTAACTGGATTGAGAACAATCGTCGAAAATGGTCAGAGATTGTTACCAATTAGAAGTTGGACTGGTGCTTGGAGCTCGGCCTCGCACGCTATTCATCTATAATCGATCAATATCAGATCATATCGAAATTGAAAAGCCACCCCTCCCCTTTGAGTTTGGGAAACACCTGGACAATGAGTGAGCTCATTTCTTGATCTGTGGTCCTGATCCATGGCCTGTGTACGTAGAGTAGTTACTAAATCATGCAGCCCCAAAGTTCTTCCGGTGTACAGTTATTCTCTTGGAACTTGAAAGCTCGATGGCATTGAACGAATCCCGATCGATGGCAATAGTATTTGTGGCGTGTGCAAGCAGCCACGCATGCTTCAGCTTATCTACATGGAAAACAGCGAGAGACTCCACACAATAAACAAGACACAGAACGAAAAACCAATTCGAATCCAACTGAACACTCTCGACGTACGTACAATGACTATTCACTTGGCCAGTTCCGAGGAAATAATGCTTGCTGGCTGGCTGGCTGGCCTGCAGGCTCTCTCTCAGCAGCCATTGTCAGTAATAGCAAAGTGCATCTGTCTCGCGAGGAAATTCAGAAGTAAACAACCCATCAACAACGGACAACCAACCATCCCTCTTTCTCTCTCGATGTCCCTGGCCCATCAAATAACAGCAGTTCAATGAAAGTTCAGGATGCAAGCCAGTGCCTTTATAAGCTTGGGTTGTTGTTGTTGTTGTAGCCGTCGTCGTCGACGACGAGATATTTTGGCTGTTTAATCATATCGGAGTTTTCAAATTTCGTCCATTTCCTATCTCATGAATGCATTGTAGTCGAAGAGTCCACAGGATATGAAACCGCTCAGGACAGAAATTCAAATACAAAACAAAGTTTTGTTGGCCGAGATATTTCCAATATCGACTTGTTTTTCTCGGATGTGAACGCTCTCTGAGTGAAAAGTTTAAGAGACAGGAGCCAAGCTTGTCAAATGGTTCCATGATCCCAACGGGCTCTCTTTTTCATCAAGTGTATATACATGTTTGTTTCCAATCGAAAGCTTGTCGAGAGAGGGGTCGTAAAATTGGCTTTAATTATTTCACAATTGAGGGAATATACGGGGCGGGCTGTCCAAAATTGCCTCGACTTCACCACAATGAAAACATTTTTGTTGGTTTAGCCATATGGACCGAGACAGAACAGTAAAAAAGGTCCGAAATAACGTGTGGAGTTGAAGTAAATTATAGCCCTCATTGCTCTGAAACCGGCTTGGCCTGTCAGGAAGAATGTGATCCAAAAATGAGAGCTCGAGGTCCCAATTTTATTGTTTTCGATTACTAAATGCAACTACGATGATCACCTTCGGTAATGCGGTCCTGATGGCGTTGTGCCAAATAAAAATCCCCCAAATGACGACATGACCCTCCCAAATTTCACAACTTTGCGTGCATTTTCCTATTTTCCGTCCCCTTCTGGACTTTTTCAACTAAACTAACAAAATTGTGACAAGTCCGTCGCGCCATTGACGAGTAATTTCAATCAAAAAATTCTCCGGCTTTGCACTGCTTTCAAACTTTCTTCACTTGGAATTGTTAAAAGAAAAATCCTGACGAGAGAGCACGAGCCATGAAAAGGTCCATTGAATTCCAAAAAATGTAGGCAAACAAGTATTCAAATTGAAAGTCATTCTCACGTGTCTTTTTTTGTGTGTAAACATTCAGTATACTTTACTGTTCCACCTACGGTCTCAAACTGTGTGTGCGTGCGCGTATATTCAGTATAGAGGGACAAACGGGGACAACAATAACAACGGGCTCCGAATGTTCAACAAGGGAGAACCGAGACTGAACGAACAACGTAGGCTCAAGGATGGTTGGTTGCCGTCGACGGCTTAGCTCGCGTGCTCTTAATCCCCTTCTGAAAAAAAGTTGTCTAATCATGCCAAATCAAAATTCTAATAATCTTTTTATATGCAAGGCTTTCTCGGAGACGACGACGACGATGAGAACCCAGAGCACTGAGAAGCCTGCAGAGGGAAAGCCTGCAGCTCCTCGGCTCCGGAATTGAATTAGAAATACGAGAACTGGCAGTAATGGTGGTAGGTTTGCCCACAGAGCTCAAATGATGACGGCCAAAATGTGCCTTTCCAAGTTGTTGGAAACCAACGAAAAATATGTCGAGACTTCATTTGAGGCCAAGAAGAGCCTGGAAAATTGAAAAGAAACTGAACCTCAGAACAAACGCAACGACATAATTTAGAGTTGAGTTTCGAATTGAGACCAAATTGAAGAAAGTCAAGGGAAGTGCCATTTCCCCCCTTTTTCTCTCGTTTGAATGGAGTCCTTTGGAAGGCGAAAAAAACTGAAGCAAGCACGTCCTGAAGTTGCTTTGGTGCTTGGTTAGTTGTTGTTTGTGGAGAGTGAAGTTGGAGGCGCTTCACAATCAACTTGACGTTAATTCTTTGGAGCATGCAACAAACGTCAAGTTGAGTTTTTTTGAAATTTACTCAACAACTTCATAATTCTAGGGTTTGGGATAGAAATTAAGGCCATGCAGACCATATGCCAAGCAAGCTCCAAGCAAGCAGCACCCTCTTTCCACTTTATCCAACCGACCAGTAGGTCTCTATAAGGTCGCTAGGAAATGTCAAAACCTGACAACTGGACAGAGCAAAGAGTTCATAAACATGATGAAACGTGCAATTATGACCCGGAATGCCCTTTCATTTGGCCAAAGGATACGCGTGTATGATTGAGTAGACGAAACAATCATGAGCCTCTTTTGTCCTTCTAGGTCAGTGTTCATGGCTTCTGCCGCATCAATGCATCAACACACGGCCACCTCGGGTGGAGGAGGAGGGGGCGGAGCCAGTCGGCCCGCCTCTTCCTCGAGTGGAGCCCTGGTGTCACCGTCCAATTCAGTGGCCAATCCGGATAGTCTCCATCATCGAATGGACCAGTTCCTATCGAATATGCGACATCACCAACAACAGCAACAACAACAGCAGCAGCAAATGGTGGGCGAGGATGAGGGATCCCCGCCCGAGAGCTATCACCACCATCTTCATCATCATCACCAACATCATCATCACAACAACATGGAAGGTGGAGCAACTTCCGGGTCTAATTCGGGTGAGGAGGATGAGCGTGAAGTCGGGGAGAATGGTAAGCGATTGGGTGGGATCATCAATGGTTTGGCCTCGAAGAAGAGACGCAAACAGAGCAAGCCCATCAGGTTAGGTGCGAATGAAGGTGGGCCAGAACCCGGGGAAGTGGGCAATCACAACCCAGATGAGAGACGATACTCCACGGAAGAGGAGTACGAGGATGGAGAAAGGCGGAACGACGGCCCTCTGAACTTGTCTGCCGAGAAAGAGGGAGATAGGCCGTCTTTGAGGGTTTTAGGAGCAGAATTGATGCAAAATCCGGCCACTTCGGAATCTGGAGACAAGGGCCACCTACCTCCTGGTTTGACTAGCTCGTTATATCAAGGAATGCTGCCCTTCGGCCTCCCACCCTTTCCGTTTCCCTTTCCCAACCCTCCCACGTCAAGCACACCCACCTCTGGGAGTGGCAAGCTCTCATCAATGGGCGGTGCTTCTCCAATGAATTCAGGCGGGAGATCACAGATCTTCAATCCCGAAGCTTATTGTGAGCTTTGCAACAAAGAGTTTTGCAACAAGTATTTCCTTAAGACTCACAAGGCCAATAAACATGGCATCTACACTGAGGGGCCTGGCGTTAGTAAGAGCCCCGGTCCTGTCTCGTTGCCTCCTTCTTCAGGAAACAGTATAACTCCTCCCAGCAACTCTTTGTCACATCCACATCATCCACATCCGCATCATCGATCTGACTCGACTGAAGGTCAGGGTGGCCCACCCACGCCCAATAGTCAGGGTGGCTCTCCATTCTCGGGTGCGTTTATTGCCGCCAACATGGGCTCTCTGAGGCCCCCATTTATGCCTTTGAGCCCCGGGGCTAGTCCTTCGCCTACATCTAGTCATCCAGGGAAGGCTGAGAGTGGCCAACTCGGCAGTGGTCAGAACCATCGAGAGAACGGTACCAATGGAGATCGATTGTCGACAAGAGACGAAACCTCCCCAAGGTCTAGTGTGTCGAACAAGTTGGACATGATGTCACCAAAGGGGGAAGAGCTTCGAATGGAGGAGCGATTGCGACAGGAGAGAGAATCGCCTCGAACTCCCTTGGGTGGACTGCCATCTCATTTGAGCAATTTCAACCCTCTCATGTTCGGGGGTATTCCTTCTTTGGAGTCCTTCCGCAAGGAGGAGGATATGAGAAACAAGGAACAGGGTCAGATCAATATTCCTAATATCACCAATATGACCAATATTCAGGGTAAGGCCGGCAAGGCCTCGTTCAACGCAGACAAACTGCGTCAAATGGGCGTGATCAATGCAGATGCATTCTGTGAGATCTGTTGCAAGGAGTTCTGCAACAAGTACTTCCTTCGTGTGCACAAATTAAAGAAGCATGGGATTTGCTCGCCCGATCTTCCACCCGAGAAGGTGCAGAAGATTCTTAACCAAATGGCCAAAGAGGCTGGTAAGACTGGAAATCCTCCACCCCCGATTATTCGTCCTCCATCGTCTCTGGCCAATGGGTCGTCAGCATCACTTGACAAACTCTCAGGATCGAACTCCGGGATGCCCTTGGCACCCACTGGTATGTCTCACATAAGACCGTCTTCACATGGATCTTCCTCATCCATGCTGCCACTACCTCCACTTGAGCCTTTACTTCCGCAAGCCCTTAAAGATTTCACGACTTCCATGTCCAAATCAAGCGAGGACAAGCACAACAATAAAGAAGAGAGCTCCAACGATCGAGAAATCATTCGGGTTCGCGATGACTCCGAGGACGGGAACTCCAAGGAACAACCCATGAATTTTGAGCGTAGTGAAGGCGAGAGGGACACTTCAGAAAGCCACAGAAGCACACCCAATTCCTCTCAGCAACCGAGCGAGGATCTTCAACGCCTTCAGAGTATGATCATGGAGTTGAACTCGAGCAAGAACAAAGATGCCATATCAGCCAACTCAGGCAACCAATCCACTTTGTGCAAAATTTGCAACAAGGACATGGAGAACAAGTACTTCCTCAGGGCCCATATGATGAATGAGCATGGCGTGTTGCACATGGAGGACTCTCATCGAAAAAAGCTCTCCGGCGATCCCCAAAAGGATGGGGACATGGACTTTGAGAAGGCCATGATGCCTTTTGGATTCATGAACGGCATGGACCAAAGTGAATTGGCTGCCAAGTTCTTACAACAGATGCAGAAAGGCCTCGGATCCAATCTCCCATTGGACACTGATGAACTCAGCTTTTTGGAGAGAGTCAAGTCTGAATTGGCTGGAAGTCCCAAACGCATGGACAGGGATCCAAATCGCAAACCCGCGAGTTTGAGCCGAAGTTATTGCGAGATCTGCAAGAAGGAGCTCTGCAATAAGTACTTCATGAAGACTCACATGATGAAGATGCATGGTATCAACATTGATGCTTCCAATGGAGCTGGAGTCTCCTGTCACTTGTGCAAGAAGGAGCTTTGCAGCAAGTACTTCCTCAAGGTTCACCTCCAAAACACTCATGGTATTAACGAGGACGGCACGCCCACATCCACTGGCATGAAAGAGAATGGCAACGGAGGACTCTTCCATGGATTGTTCCCACCACCACCTCCACCAGACATGTTGGGACTCTCAGGATCACCTGAAAAGGATCGATACTTCAGCCGTCTCCTGGGTGAGCAAAGCGAAATCAGTCGAGAGAGATTGAAGGAACTTGAGCGACAGAAGCAGATGCTTGGAAACTCCACCGAAGGTAGCAATCACACTTGCAGTCTCTGCGGAGAGGACTTCCCAGAAATTGTGGCCTTACAGGTGCACATTATCAAGAGCCATGGAGCATTCCCGCCAGATTCGGGGGTCTTTGGCTCGCCAACTAAGGCCAAACGAGATAATGAAGATTCTCAAGAAAGTCAAAAGGAGGAGAAACTCAGTCCCAAGGACGAGCAACAGGTCAACCGCATTCATGAAGAGGACCGAAGAGAGAAGACCAAGGATGATGAAGAAGACGACGAAGAGGAGGACCATCATCATGAGGGCATGAAAGAGCGCAATGAAAGGAGTCTTCCCAAGAACAATGTCAGTGGCGGAGTGACCTTGTCATCTCCCTTGGATGGCCTTAGTCCAGGTGATGCTGCCAAGCAATTCCCTCATATCGAAATGCTTCAGCGACACATGTTATCCCAACAGTTTCCGGGTCTGATTTCACCTCTGCTCTCGGGATTTCCCGGATTCCCGGGGAATGGTGGGGGCCTCCATTTTCCTAATCCTTTGCAGCAGTTCCTCGGTGGATCTGGCAAGGAGAAGGATGACCTCAAGTCCTCCGCTGAGAAACCCTTAAGAGAGTCTTCCTCCTCCCCCAACAAGAAATCAACGCGAAGGAAAAGTTTCAAGTGCTCGAAGTGTCGTCAGAAATTTGCCAAACGGGAACAGTGTCTCCGACACATTCAAGACACGCACGCCATGCGACCTCGAAGGCAATTGCATTTCTCGCCCAACAAGAAGTCGCGCTCATCAACTCTCCGCACCCAACAACGATCCCAATATGTCCGCCAACTCATGCAGCTCCTCAAAGTGCCCACCTCCCGAGGCACACCTCAGTCGCCTTTGGGCGGTTCCACGGGGGAGCACATCATGCAGCCATTCCTTTTAAAGGCTCCAGCCTCGCCCGACGTCAAAGAGGACGAATCCTCCTCGTTGAATCTCAGCAATGAGAACCTGTCCACGGCGACGAGTGAGGACATTCACATCAATTTTGTCCCCTCTCTCGTCTACCTCCCAGTGGCCAAGCGGGTGTCCCAACCCTTGACAGTGGCGTTTAATCTGACACCCGCTTGAATCACGAGACCACTTTTCGGCCAATTCAAGTCAACGAGCTCCAGCCGATCCGCGCTGCTGAGGCTACCACATCTAACTCTACCTCATCTATAATTCATTCTTTTGTTCTCATCTCTCCATTTCTCTTTGATGAAGATAAAAACAAAGTATTCGTATACACACATATACTGCATACAAACAAGCAAACACAACATACACCCTACCGCTAAGGAGACGAAGATCTGGCGTGCTGGGTCATGTTCCCACGAATTGAAACATGTAACATAGTTAGAACACATGAAGAATCCGATGGACATTGATTGGACGACAACGATGTTCTCATTTAGTCAGACCTGTTTGTATAATAAGAATAACCTTGGTCCACCACCCCTTGATCCTCATACAAGTTCAGAAATTTGTTCGCCGTCAGCTCGAGAGAAGAGACCACATTGGATGGAACAAGCCCGAGTCCACCTGAAAAATCCCCCACAAGAAAAAATTCTTCGATCGCCAACATCTTCCCCGCCCAAGAGCCACACCAACGTGTGCTGCTACAATTACTACTACAAGAATTACTAGAACCACTATCATCATCATCACCACCACCACCACTATTACATCTACTACACCATGCAAACGGACCAGGATCTTTATAGGAGAGAACTACATCTGTGATACCTGAGCCCCGTTGTTGCCCCTCAAGTCGCCACGTTCCCCCCGAATCCTGTCCCGAATTCGATTCGCTTTTTGTTACTTTGGATCGCCGTTGGATCTTCCTCGAGAGCCTTGTGGGCCAAATTGGAACCTTACTGGATCTGAAACAAAACCATGCATTGGGTGAGTTGAGAAATCTGTTCACAATTCATACGTCTGTAATTCATGTGCGGGTGGGCGATAAGTATCATTACATGACATTCGTCCATCATGGACCAAAATCTTGGCACGACTCGCTCTCCCCTTTTGTTGGTTCGAGTACCGTAGTCACTCACTCACCTCTTTCCATGGATGGTCGTGGTTGCGTGCCATTAATTGGCACGAATTTTCTGTGGGATTAAATTGAATTCAGCATGAAAATTGAACAATTTAATTGCCTTTCCAATTCAATTGTGAGAACGCTGAGAGAAGAGAGTGAGAAGAAGGGGAGGTGTAAACTTCGTTGGCGTTTGACGTCACACGATTTAAAAAGTTCGCTCTACCTCAACTTAGGGAAGACCCAAACCTGATCGTTCAGTGGGATTTCATTAGGGATTCTTTGCTGAAATTTCAAGGGTGACTTCTTTCCGGTCTAAGTCTAGCCGAGTAAAGGAAATTGTTCTTGTCGCTGAAGCGAGCGGAATTTGCTTGAGGCTTGATGTGCTTTTTTGCCTTCACTGTCTCACTTCTAGGGTCATCCTCGTTTGAGGCTTCTTTAATTCTCGAGAGGTCGTGAGTGGTGGGCGTCATTACGGATTGAGCTACAAGTCACGACTCCTACATACGTACTCGCACTACGAACCACTACATACCCAACAGAACTAGTGCCTCGTAGAACTCGGTCCACATGATTCAGTGAAGCGAGTGTTGAAACGCTGACTGAAAGCAAATCAAGTTCTATCGCCTCTCAAAACAACTGGAAGCCAACAAACTTTTTAATTGACTTTTTCCCTTTCTCTCCTTCTCTTAATTTTGGGGTAAAAACCTTCGGTCTTCTTCACTTTGATCTTTGACCAAAGAGAGGGTTCTCGAAAATGGCTTTAGGCATTTGCCATACAGTTTGACTGACGGTGGTCATCCATCCATTCGTCTGTATTCAAGCTGGGGTCTTCAATATGGTCAGTCAGAATTGGTCGCGTGATTGAAAATTTTTCGCTCTCTGAAGCTTTCGAAAAGTCTTGAAGCCTTACAAAAAAAGTTGAAACTTTCAATCAATATTGTTGGACGAGCTCGGCCAAGCTTGCGTGTTTTCAATAGTGACAGATTTGGCCTTCTTATTTTTTTTTGGTGGAATTAATGCACCATTTGGCCTTTAGTGAGAGCCTTTGTTTCAAGCATTACAATGTAATTGGCCTCAAGCGAAGCCCAGTTTCAGATATTTTTTCAGAGGAATTCGGGAAGAACACCCACCTTCTAACTCATGCTCCTCTTGTTTGGAATATCAATTACGTTGCCTCTCATATTTCTCAAAACTGCCAATGATTATTTTTTAATCCCTTGTAATCCATTGGCATGGATGAGGCACGTGTTAGATTAAATTTCGTCACTGATCTTCCACCAAAACTCGTTCATGGCGACTTTTTTCACCTCGCTCAGAATGAATATGAGAAGGATTTCTTGCAATCATCGCGGAAAGAAGGAAAGCTTTCTCCCGAAGTTCAAGTAGGTCTCTCCTGGAATTTGTCCCCTTTTGTTTTGTACGTGGTACGTTCTGTACGTTGGCCAAGCAATGTCCGCTTGAATTCTTGGACAATGAAATTGGAGCCTGGTGTTTTCTATCACTCAAGAGGATTCAAAGGACGAGGTTTTTTGAAGATTAGCAGGTGTTAAAGCTATTTAAAAGGCTTCTCTACCCTGCAGCTATTCGTGTTCCATTTGACCAAACCTGAGCAATTCAAGTGTCGCAAGCAATCCGCATACACACTACAATGATGACATTGTGACTTCTTGTTTTGAAACTTTCCCTCATTGCCCCATTACTCCAATCCTAATGGAAAGAATAGCGTGGACAATGCTAAAAAAAGGTATAAAACCCATTTGAAAATCAACAGCACATAGTGCATGTAGCAGAAACTGGAGACAAGTACCAAACTCGATTTTGTGCTTAATCCACATTGGAAGGGCACAACTGCGAAGCACGTTCCCAACGATAATAATTCTGGGGAAACGAACTCACTTCAGGAGGGAGACTTCCCACGAATTTGGTATGTACCAAGTCAGAGAAGGTAGGTTGGTTGGTTGTTGGTGTTCATTTGTGGTTTCGCTGAATTAGAAACGCACAGTGACAGAGGCAAAAAAACGCCGGCTAAACCGCCGTTTCCATTCGACGAGTTTTGGTGGAAAGGCTAATTTGAATTCTCAATTTTGTCGACTGCGGCATTTCCACGATGAATACCTCGCGTCGATAAAAGTAACATGAACCCCTCTTTTCATTCAAGCCGCGGGCTGGGTCTTCGCCTCTTCTAATTATGAAATGGGTTTTTGTGTATACAAAATGCAGTCTAATGAGTGTGGAAGGAAAAAGAAAAAAGGGCTTTCTTGTTTGCGTGGGCTCTCGTAATAGCAATTTTAAAAATATTTCAATGCGACAACGCGAACATAAGCGAACGAGGCGAGCTCTCACCAACAGAGCACCAAGAAAAGTACTCGAGGGGTTTTAGTACAACAACAACAACAACAACAATGCGTTATGTGTATGCCCTTTTAATAATGAATGGCTTTGAGCTCCTTGAAAAAAGTTAGTTTGACATACTCAAATATTTATGGACATGAGACATGTTCGAGGGGAAAGGTATGATATATGCGATTTCACTCCATTTTGGCGCGGATTGCAAAAAAACGTCGAAGTTTTAAGAGCTTGCCATCAATCTGCAATTGATCATCTCCAAACTACAAGTTGGTCATCTCATCATCTGAGAAGTGAAGGTGATATTATTGTTATGAAATTGTATTTTCGTGTCTTCCTTTCCATTTTCTTTCACCAGTTTTTTTCGGGAAGGGGAAATGTAACTGGCAGCTGTCGAAAACATTTCACATCTTGCTGTCCATCCATCTCAAGGGCATAAATTCAATCAAACCTGTTTGTGTTTTTCTCTCGTGAGGAAAATAAATTGACCCTTAAACGAAAAGACTTTGTTTATATTGAACGGGCTTTCAAACTTAAGTCCTCCTCTGAAGTCTTTTTCTCTCTATCTCGGTGCCCAGAGGCAAACCCAGAAAGACATAAAGAAAGACGGAAGAAGGAGAAGAAAGAGGGGAGTTCATAGTTCTATCTATCTACGTACTTACATGCCCACAGGGAGGGAACCAAGAGGAGTCTTTGCAATCTTGGGTTTGGACCACGACATACACATAGACGCGGCTTGCTCGCTCTCTTTTTCTTTCTCGGTTTCCTCGGTGGTTCCCTTTTCCTCTTCCCCGAGATATTTTCAATTCCCCAATGGTCAAAAGCTGACACAAACAAAATCCTTAAAAGTTCTCCTTTTTCTTTGAAGAAAATTGAACTTCCAATTCCGCCGGCGTCAGCTGATATTAGAGAGCGAGAAAGAGAGACAAATGAGAAAAAAGAAGAAATGTGGGAGAATGGCCTTTGTTCTCGACGGACAAAAAGTGGCCACTTCTAACTTGGAATCTCGGTGTTTCTCTGTTAGATCGTTATTCAAAACTTTTTGTGTGTGTGTCGCTCGTCAAACAACAAAATTCAAACGATCCCGATCAGGGAGAGAGAAAGAGAGAGAGAGAGACATGCATATCTTTCCGGTCCCCCTTCATTTCATGGACCAAGTTGGCTTCTTTTTTAGTTTGGGAGAGAAATATCAGTGTAATGGTAAGGCATAAAATTCCCCCACCCTACGGGGTTTTGATGAACACACGCGAAAAGACCATTATACATCAAGTGGAGCCCTCGCTCTCTCTCTCTCTCTCTCTCTTTCTCTTTCCCTCTCGCTTGGAAGCCGAATTGCTGATAGCATTTTGCCTTTTGTCAGTTCACTAAACTATAAAGAAACACAGAAGAGGGAAGGAGAGAGAGAGAGGGGAATAGAAAGTTTTACAATATTGTAAATAGCAGGTTTTTTATATCCGACTTCTCGTGGTTTGGGTTCATTTTGCAAAAAAAATACAAAAAGACGCACACTTTCCTGCAGCTCTGAGAAAATAAAAACATACATTGAAACCGGTATTTTGCCTCAAAGGAGCTCTTGCTCGCTTCCCATCCCGTTCAAAACCAAAAATGTGGGCCAATCCGTAAAAAGTCCTATTGGAATTTCTTTCTTCAATGGTCCAGAAATGGTCCATTCTTGGCACGAGTGGCTGGGCAGAGGTCAAAAATCAGATTTTCACAGACTTCAAAAAGTTAAGCACCACTTGAGGTCGAACTCCGGTAAAGAAAGAAGATCCAAAGCTGCCAAAAAGGACCCTTCAAAACATAAAAGTTTCTCTCTCTTAACGGGTCAGTGAGAGGCTCACTTGCAATTTTCAAAGGGGGTGGTTGGTTGGTTGGTGTGTCTCTTTGTTGAAAACTGTCCAGATTTGAAGGTTGTGTGCACACTCGAGATTGAGTTTCCTCTCCTCTCGTTTCCACGAGCAGCATGCCACTTGGATTGTCCCCACATCAAATAATGATCTCTCGCTTGCCCCCTCTCCAACTCTCTTTCTCGTTGGGCTTTTCGCCCGTCGACTTTGTCTTGAGGACTCAGTTACTTTAATAGCCTCTGAAATGGCCTCGAACACTTCGGGTGGGCACGAAAATTGAAGTGAGGCTCAAAAAACCATTCTCCGTTCCTTTTGAGAGCAAGAGTCAAGAACAGGGGATCTTAAAATGGCTTAAGAAGTAGATCATGATCATTGGCGAGAGTTCACGCGTTGGCAGCACGACCTCCATTGAGAAAGAAGGGAAAAGAAAGCACACACAAACGACGACAGGAGAGAGATTTGAGACCTGGAACATCATCGACAAATTGAAATGAGGGGGCCCTCCTTGGCTTGAGAAGCTTTCAGCACCTCTCGGAACGCTCCCTAGAAAAAGAGGAGGTCGCCCGGAAACGAACGGATTTACATACTCACACTAGGATCGGCACGAAATCACATTCGTCTTGGGATCGTTTTACCCAGTTTTGTTTTATTCCTCTCAGACCGACACACATTATCACAGGGGGGTCGATCCCAGTAGGTGCATGAGAAGCAGCTCTTTCACTCCCTAGATCGGTGCTGTCTGTGTGTATGTCAGTGTGTCTTTCTTTTCTTGGGTTCATGGAAGGAGCATTAATTTTAGTTTGCATATATCCCGTTCAATGAAGATTGATCGGAGCTGATTCAAAAGAGAACGAATGAGAGGGAGGAATAAGATAAATAGGGAAATAGCAGGAGGAACAAGACGAACCCAAGAGAAAGAGAGGAGGGAAAAATCCTTTGATTATTCCAGCAAACAAACACAATCACACATGGCACCCACACTGAGACAACCAACGAGAGAACGAGAGAGAACGAAAGAGTGAGGAGGCCTCTGCGCAGTAATGGATCGTCGGGAAAAGAAAGGGGATTGGAA
Organism: Tigriopus japonicus; assembly: GCA_010645155.1. NCBI lineage: Eukaryota > Metazoa > Arthropoda > Copepoda > Harpacticoida > Harpacticidae > Tigriopus > Tigriopus japonicus. The sequence continues at coordinate 11,420,924 of CM021323.1, forward strand.
TTTCTCCCTAATGATAGTTTCTGGAATTGGAAATAGAACAAACAAGCCTACCCAACCCACTGATTAAAACCCGAAACACGCAGCCAAACGCGACAATGACTACTACTCCGCTGTCTCTGGAAAGTGGAAACAAATCGAACAGCTGCATGACTCCTCGTCTTGTTGTTTTCGATTAGAAGCGGGCTTTATTAGGCGGGAAATTTAAAGCTTGAAGACGTTTCAGCGGCCAAATTGAGAACGTATTGAAAGTTATGCCTGGCTGGCGTGAGATAGTATATGGAAATGAAATCCAATTTGTGTCCCAGAGGGATGGATGTCGTGCTAAGACGCCAGGGCTTTTCATGCTAAGCAAAGACATTAATAAATGCCTTGTTGTGAAATGAATATTCTTTGTTGACTTTCGTTCTCTTCCCATTCACATGCGTTGTTCCACGTTCCATACGGAGAAAGACAGTGAATGTGCGATAAAGAGAGAGATAGGGAATAACCGTATTTTTTTCGTTTGGCTATGAAAAACTGATTGTCTGAAGAAATTGAGCCTCCATGTCAATCTATCTTGCATGAACGCGATTGCAATAAAAGAAGGGAGCAAGCAAAGTGGCAAACACATTTTCTCATCTTGGTCTCATTTTATGCCATTCTCCTAGTTAAATAGCATTATAGTCAGGGTTGAGAAGCGAGGCAGGAAGATGTCGAGTGACACTTTGTTTGCAGTGCCACAAGATGTATTATTATTATGACTACGACTACTACTTCTACTACTAGTCATTTTGAACCCCAGGCAATTTGATTGTGATTCATCTTCAAGCCTGATTTGTTGACGACATGAAATGAAAACAAGTGTGAATAAATGTGTTTTGTGTTCTTTCAAGATCTCAACTGAATTGTAAGTCCACAAATGGATGGCTGCACTTACCCTTCCCTCTAGAGAGCAATTTCCCGGGAGGTAAATTTTAGGGAAAAAACTCAAATCTCTCATAATGGAGTTCTTGGCAACTGCCTTCTCAAAATACGTGGGCGCAATATTCGCCGGAAATCGCCTCTTCAGAATGAACTTTCAACTCTTTTTTTTTCATCGCTATGACTAGGACTCTAACGCGTAAAATGTTGGTCAAAATTCCTTTTCCAACTCCCGACAAGTCGTGTCATTGCGAAAAGTAGTTTTTAGTTCCACGAATTGTGATCCATGTTGAGTTCTAAATAGTTGGATTTTGTGGCTTTTGAAAGAAAATTCTGCTGAGATCGGGGTTCAATTCATGGAACTTCTGTCACAAGCAAGTAAACAGGATGAAGGAACGAATAGCGAGACCCGAATAGTACGAGGAATCCAATTCATGTTCCTTGTGTTGTTTTGTCAGATCTCAAAGCGGGAATTGTGGAACAGGAACTTAGGGACCTCCCTCGTTTCCAAACAAGGGAGATTCCATTGAACCGACCAGACGAGAGAAGGAGGAGAAAGGAGGGGGATTTTGAAATTTCACTGGAATTGATGGCTTTCTCAAAATTCAAAAGCATCTTCTTTGGCCTCTGGCATACTCTGATTGGCCAATGGTAAGACCAGAAGCTTTCTCCACGGATCTCAGTACCTTGGTATGCATAAAATGAAGAGACAGCTCTTGTAGGAGAATATTGGAGGCCATTCTAGTTCATCTTGACCTGTGTCTTCGTTGCAAAAAGTCTTTGGAAGAAACAAATGAAAGAACTACATGCATACTAATAATTTATAGAGAAACATTGAAAACTTTTCTGCACGAGCATACAAATTTGATATGGAAGACCACGAGCGACAATGTTGCTAATGGCCCTGAGAATAGTCGGAATTCCCTTTCTACTTGTATCAATTTATATTCAAATGGTCGAGCATGAACTCTGGGATATGAGGTGGAAAGAGACATGCTTGCTAAATAGACCTTTTTGTGTTCCAACCGTTCATTTTTTCCCTTCGCATTGTCCACCAAGACAACGTTTTCAATGGAAATATGTAAAAAGATCTGTCACAAAATTGAGCTCCGAAATTCAACTCCCTGGCCAGGCCATCATAAATGGTCTCCATCCACCAGGATCGAGAAAAGAACCAGGAGTAGCCGTTAGATCCGTCACCCTAGTGGCCATCAAATTTTTTGACAAATTAAGGGCGTGTTTTTTTGTCAAGCATAAACATTGTTCAAGCTCTCTTTCCTAGCTTCTCTCGTCCCCACCCACCACCAACCAAGGTGCACTCACTCACACCAAAAGTAGAAAATTCCATTTTTAAAGTGTGTACCTACGCGCTTTTGTGTCAGATCTCGGGGAGAGGGAATGGCACTCTGGAGTGGTGGTGGTGGTGGTATTGGAGGAGGAAAAAGAAGAAGAAGAGAAGAGGGGAAGCTGATCTCCCTGATGCCACTGGACCAACTGAATCCTCGTGCTCACATTGATCGAATCGAAAGTCAAGCGAGCTTTCGGATCACAGCAAAACATGGGGACGAAAGTTTGGTTGCGAAGGGAGGCCAGGTGCAAAAATCTCCAAACGCTGTTCGTCACGTATCATTTTGGAGTCCATTCAAATAATCTAGAGGATAAGAGAAATAGAGAGATACCTCGAGCAACGTTAGACTTGGAGGGGGCTTTTATGACACCTTGTTTCTGGCTGATAATCGACCATTGATTGCTTTACAAGAACACTGAAATTCGGACGAAGCGTGCTTTCTAAACGGAAAATCCTTTGGAGAGAATCGAAACTTGAAACGGTTTCGAAATCCAACAAATCCTGCCAGTCATTTGGATACAATTCGCAAACATGTCAAGTCGACAGAAATACAGAACACACATCTGTCTGTCCTTGTTGGTGATTCAAACGATTCGTTTGAACCTCATTGAAACCACAACTACTGAAATAAGGTCTCTGGGCGAGGGTGATTAATGAAACCCCCTTGTAACGATTGAGTTCGTCAGACAAAGTGAGAATTGGCAGTGAGAAATCAAGAGCACGAAGGCACTGTTTTGAACCATCGAGAATCGCTCATTTCGGGTCCATGATGAAATGACGAGGCAGAATTGGACTCGGAAAATTACGGCATGACAAGGCAGATTTCGAGTTTCGGTGTTGAAAGAGGGACCTTTCAATTGGAATCAATGGATTGGGAGCAGGCGCTTTCCAAATCACTTGTGCAAAATAAGCCACGTTTTGATGAATAGAATGCAAAAAAAAGTTCACTGCGTGGGCTGTGTATAAGGTTACTAGCATTGCCGTTGACACTTGCAGTGTCATGAAACGAAAAGTCTACAAACTCGAAATTGAAGTGTCATTTTCACGTCAGTTGGGTCAGTTTTAAATTAAAGCAAATGTTTCCTACACATAAAAAAGCACAAAGTAAAAAGTTCAAGGTGCATTTTGGCTCCAAACGACGTAGTCTGGAGGTTGCATTAGTCGTGTGGATTTCGATTCCACGTGAACTTGTGCATAATGACAAATGTGGGTGATTCAAAAGAAAATAATTGAGGGGTAGAAAAAGGTTTCATGTCATGACCAAATAACCTTAATTAAACGAAGTAAATCTTTTTTAAATGCCATAATATTGTCTCTTTCAGGCGAGTCTTCAACTTCAACGCCGACACCGACACCGACAACAACAACATCTTCTTCATCGTTAGTGTCACCACTCAAGTCATCCACAATTGTGTTTTAGTGGGATCATGTCCACCACAGGATTTTTACGAAAACGTGCCCTAAAGCCTTCTTAGTCTAATTACTAATTACTTGCGTGTATAAGTTCCAATTTCGGCCCTTGTACTCTCTGGAAGTGAGCAATCGAGAATTCAAAGCCAACGATTTGCCCCCAACCCGATTGCGGCCCATTCAAGACCCCTCCCCCACCCCCAGCTGAAAAACAAACTGTGATTTTAAAACGCTGTTGACTTGTAAATAGTCTATAGGAGTAGAATGATATCATATATTTATAAGTCGAACAGATGTGACAACACAATCACAACCACTTTTAAAAGCCAGAGAAAAATCATCACCTCGCAATCCACACAGATAGACCAGATTCGATCCCGAAAGTGGCCACCGATTCCCCTGACCCCAGAACAAGACCCCCATTCATATTTATAAGAAAGTCTCTCTCTCTCTTTATCTCTCTCTTCTTTATTATCATTATTATTGCATTGATCCCATGATTGGGAGAGCTCGATAAAAAGAAAGTCCCGTTTCTTTTCATGCAACCAAAGAAGAAGAGCAAGATGTAACGACTACGACTAGATTTCTTAGTTCCGTCATTCCCCCTCAAAAAGAAATGCCTTTGATATGTTTTGTTGTTTACTGAGCCGTAGCTTTAAGTTGTTCCTTGCCAAAGAAAAAGAGCCTTTTTTCGAACTCATGATTCTCAGCCGTTTCTAGTCACCCTGAAACCACCAATTCAAGTTAGTCTCTGAGCAGAGCAGAAACGCCCAAGAAAGTGCCATTTTCCTCTCCTCTTGTCGGCCAACACGCAAAGTCCGAAAGGTTGTTAACCTTGTCCATTTTTAGTTCCCCTCATTTTTAAGAACTATATGAATAGGTTCAAACCAGTCATCAGACTTGTTTTTGGTTGATTGGTTTGTTTGTTTGTTTGTTTGTTTGTTTGTTTGTTGGTCGGACTGTTTCACTCGCAAGCCCAACTCTCTCTCTGTCTCTGAAAATGAAAATAAAATGGTCTCTCTCTCTCTCTTGTTTCCTTTCCGATGATCATAAACGAGATGAACTACAAAAGACAACAATCCTCATTGATTGCAACAACTGCTAATGTTATCTAACAATTCATGTCATACATATTAATAAACCTTTGCTCGTATTCCAACCACGTTGCTTGTCTTGAAGTATGCAAAGTCAAAAGCTGTATTAGAACTGTTTTGACTAACTCAAAATACCGTCACCCTGCTGCGGTTCAGAAATCACAAACCAGTTTTTGGAGTTGCCTTAGTTTGAGGTGGTCTATTTATCTAAGTCTTTATTTGGAACTCTGACAACAAGAAAAACAAATCAACATTTGTGGGACGTGTATAGTCCTATCCGTTCATATTGTGGTTTCAGCTTAAAGCTCGGTGAATATTGATCTACTACGTACTACAGCACCTCTGGTTGGGGTTGATTGTCAGGGTCTTTCGATGATTTAATGGCAAAATTGTCAATAATGACAGTTTGACACAAAATAAATGTAACTCTATTTAAGAGACCCCCCTATTCTCTTCTTCTCAGGCCAGGCAGAGAAAGGCTTCAAAGTTGGTAATTATTATTTTTCATCGCGTTTGTAGTCAGTCTTCATAACTTGGTTGGGTTGGGTAGTTTAGCCTCGAAGGCCAATAACTTCAACTTTCTACTAATGGTTTGCCATAATCATCGTTTGCTTACTGAATATTCCGAATGGAGCAACAATACGTCCGTTTGCGTCGTTTTTTTTGTTGTAAAAAGACGCAATCTTGTCACACCATTCGCACCTGCTGATGATGTAACACATTTTGGACTCGATGCAGTCAAAGTTTGAGATTTTTCTTCGTCAAACAACAATTGTTCCTTCAATATTTCACAATTTGCCATCAATCATTTGAGTGGGGGTTGCCATTGGATAGACTTGTTTTCATTTGTGAACTTTTAAAAGCTCGCGTTTGCTCTCTGTTCTAAAGATTTGGGTAGCACAACGTACAAGGAGAAAAATCCTACTGATTGATTTGAGAGTATGTTATTCCTGTTTCAAATTTGGTCATCATCAGAAGCAACGAACAAGTGGGTTCAGCCTTGATCTCTTGTCCGTAATTACCATTGTTCTCGTGTTTGATCTTTGATCTTGGGGTCCCTTGCATTTGCCAGATTGGGGTCATCTACTAGTAAGAACTCTCAAGAAACGTCTTAGATTTTTCAAGATCCTTGACCAAAAGAAGTATTTCATACAACGTACGGTCTTGCCCACTTCACATTCATTTCTAACGAAAAAAATATTGAAGAGGAATGGAAATGCCTAAAATACTCTTCCATTGAATAAGTGAATGATCTATTTATCTATTTTGAGGAACCTCCGGCATCAACCCAATTTAAATCAACCATCGGTTCTCGGAATTACAATTGAGAGATGAATATATGGATCTCCTTGATTTCATGGTTGACGTAGTCAATCTAAATCTGAAACCACATTGAATCAGTTCAAACTTCAGCGTCATCAAATCGTTGTTGTGTCACCTCGAGTGTTCCAAATGTTCCAGTTTTGAAAAGAGGACCGGCGAGAGACCGAGGGGAGGACGAGATTGTTCATTTCATTCATTGACATTTTCAATGAGTTTCACAGCCATAATGGCATGACAAATTGGTCTCATTGGACTAGATCGGAGGGTGAGTGGGGATGATGGAGTGGTGAAAATGTTGAAAATGAACCGCCATTGTACTGTTCCGGACGCCAATGAAATCAGTAGTGACAAAGTTGGAAATCCTTGGACCACTGAAGATCACTGAAGCACTGAAGCAGTTCAAGAGCTTAGTTTTGGCAAACAAGGAACCAGAGAGCCAAGAGAGAAAGGTTAGGTTAGGCTAGCGAAGCACTTTTCTTTAATTTAATATTCCTTTCCATTAGTTATGCTCTTTGAAGCCATCCTTTCTACCAGCACGAACCAATGTACAAAAGAAAGAGAAACTAGTGGGGGCCACACCTCCCAAATGTGGTTCCATGGAATGATAATTGTCAAATTTGTTGTTCCCCTTGATAAATGGCCGGGATTAAAATTTCATGGCGAATTTCTTTCACTAACCATGAGGCCGAAACTGAACCATAAACACAACGAGAAAATACATTGGAAACATGCCAAGGATTGATTTTAAGCCATTTCCCATTCACGGCAGAAATTATTGGAATAAAAGGGCCAATTGGACACAATCCCGAATTCTGGGTCGGGCCCCAAAATCGTCTCCTGTCAACTCTGATGCAATCGTATGATCATGATTGGATACCAGAATGTCGGCAATTGGTGAGTGTGTTCGTACGGGCGATGGTCCTTTTGAACAAAGAGGGTAATTTGACAGAGATGGATGGCTTGAATGATTGTCTCTGCTGAAGGCGAATGAAAGAGAACCAAATCGAGAGAGAGAGAGAATGAGTGAGTGAGAAGATAGGTGCGCAAACAAGAATTCTGCACCTTTTAAAGCCTCTCCTTGTCTCTTTTCTAATCATTAATTGGCCCGACATGGCAGTCACACTCGCAGTTGGTGGTTGCCAAAGGGCTCTCAGTCAAGTGGATCGTAATTCAAACCCAAGTGTGACCATTAAAATCAGCCATTCTTTCTCTTCTCATGGATTCAAAAGGTCGTTGTGCCTCCAAGAACGAAGGAACGAACGAACGAGGTTACAAGACAAGGGCGGGTTTCGAGTGTTCTCGCCTTCCTTCCAAGAGGAACGCGAGTGTTTGTTCCTCTGTTCCACCATTACGTTCCACACCGACCGACGGGAGAGCTCACTCCACGGCTGCCTACAGTTTTCTTTCCATCAGATAATTAATTTTCATATTCATGACACTCACAATGTTGGATGGAGGACTCGGTGGAGAAAAGTAAAACCACGCCGAAATCCAACCACCACCACCATGGTACGTAGTGTGGAACCCGCTCTTACAAGCCCTATTGCGTGTGACTTTAATACACCATTGCAACATAGAGTACAGTGGGTACCCTTGGTGTATGAGTGTTCTAGGAACAAAATGGTAATTGAATCACATGATGATCAATACTATTACCAAAAGTAGTTCGTTCCACTTCGTGTTTGGCTCTTGGAACAGAGCACTAATCCATAAGTTCTGAATGAGTTCAGGTCGAGATAAACGAGATTTGTATGCTAGGTTAGCAAACTGTAGTATTTGGAAGTAAGATGGGAAAGCCCGTCAAAGGAAGGAGAATCCCAGTTGACCGGATATTATAATGGGGGGCTCAGTGTGTGTGTGTAGAGGTACACCCACATCGCTTGGAATGGATTGCACGAGATGCATTCTCCATGTTTCTCATTAATAATCTTGACGTGGAACAATAATTTGATCTGAACCCATCCTTCAAAAGGGGAAAACCGAGAAGCACTCTGTTTCTCTGTGTCTCTCCAGTTTCTGTGCTCTTTCTCTCTCTCTCTTGATGCGTTTCTCATTGGCCGTCCGTCCATGATCCACATTGGGTCAAAGACTCGTTTAGAATATGCATATTCATTCTACTCAGGAGTCCACGTCTCTCTGACTCTCTATGGGACACTCACTCACATTGAGCGAAAGCGTTATCAGTGGTCCAAGTTGGAATTCTCTCCAGGATAATGCCACAAAATGTCAGGACTCTCTCGCTCTCGTTGTATGCTTTGTGTTCCCTTTGAAGACTGTCGTCATGTTTATGGGTTTTATCTTCAATTGAGGGACGTGAGCTGAGAGGAAAGCTAAATAAAGGCTCTTACTTATCGCTGGCTGTCAATGTCAACTCAATTGGCAAAACTTGCCTTTGTTTGCCCTCAAAATATCCTTTTTGACATTTCCTTTCGGTTGGATATTTCCTCTTTCATTCCCAGCTCTCAAAGTCTGTCCTTGTGAACAGGAAAAGACCACTCAAGTGCAGGATGGGTACCTTTTCTCTGAGTGAATTCCATCGACTCTACGTACAACCCAATCAGAGATCTCTTAGGATGTGAATTGGTCAAAACTTTGATTATGTCTATATATCAAAATCGGCTAGTGCAATCGATATTCAGGTCAAAGAGATGAATAAATTCGCTTTTGTCTCAAACTTAGAACATTGAAATCATCAACTTTCCTGGACTGCGCTAAGGAAATCTGTCTAACTTTTTGTCTCCCATCGGTGATTGCGAAGGTTTTACTTCATAAAGTGGTAAAACGTAAAAGCCTTTGGCTCTCAAAAGCTCATCGAGCTCTAGAACAAGTCGCCTGCGCACTCTACGTACTCTATGTAAAGAGGAAGGAACGAAGCACCACTCACTCGCGGATTCGTTCCCCTTTCGTTCCTCTGTGTTTCCTTATCTTTGAAAGTTGTTGACTCTTCCCATATTTTTCGGTTATTTGAAGTGGGCTTTGACGAATTCGACGTTCCTGTCGGTCGTTTCTTCCTCCCAGATCCCAATGGATGGACCATCCACCAACGAAGCTTTCCGCTTTCCAATTCGGCGATGATAAGGAGAGGTGGTTTGCCTCATTCATACGTAGCTTGGAACAAACAGCATTGCACGGGCTTTTGATTCATATTGGCTGGAGGAGGATGTGTTCCACCTCCCACTGATGACCTCAATGATGGGTTCCACCCCAAATTGCTTCTCATGAATTGATCCACATCACGTGATTTTGCACCTTTGCCATGCTACGAGCTCACCCGGGATTTGGCTTGATTTCAAAGCATTATGAGGCCAATAATGTGTATGTGCAGCATAGTCGTCAAAAGCGACGGATGATGAACATTTGAAGAGCATTTTGATGAACTTCTAACTCATACTCATCTTTTTGTGTCAATGTTGGAAAAAAAAATTCCATAATTATCCGGTTAAGAACACCTACTTAATATTTGCATGCAGACTTAGACCAAGTTTGAACGACCTATTTTGAAGTACACCCAATCTGTAAGTTCAGAAGTAGTTCAATCGGGTTCCAATAGTCTCTTTGAGGAGATCAGAAAGACTGGGAAATTTACCAATACACCTTCAAGTATTAATGGATCTCCGATTGCGCAAGCATCAAAAAAGCGCGTTAACATTTGTTTACCCTAGTATGGAAGAACATTTCACTGAAAAGTTTTTAAGACAAGTCAGCTTCCTCAAAATAATCCAAGATTACCATGATCAACATTATTTTTTCACATTTGAAATATTCTCTTCTTAGAGAACATGGCATGTTCTCCATGTGGTTGTTTTGGATTTCTATAAATTTGCTGTTATTCAGGCAAGGAAAACGTTATGGTTCACGGAAGTCAGTTAGTTGTCTTTTGACCCATCGTATTAATGGTTTGGTGTTGATAGAACAAGTTGGAGACGGAAGGAAGGATTATATTAGTATCAGAGTTAAGCTCCAAATCACAAAGGACTTTTTGAGCATTTCTGCCATCCCCATCCACCATCCGCTCAACGTTTTGAATTGCTAAGATCAATCTTAAAGTTCCATTTCCGCTCTCCCGATATTTTGGTCTCCCGTTTCTTGAAACATCTGACGAATAAACAATATTCAGAGGGTAAATAAATAATTGATATTAACTGTTTATCTAACAAACGAACTAAGCAATGCGAGCCAAAACGAGGGGAAGTTACGTTTGTTGTTCTCGTTATTTCTTGATCCACTTTGAGATGGGACGAGCTGCCAAAAAGGTTGGTTGATAATCAATCAAACCCCCTGAATCTGGGTACCGATCGAACTCGTTCTAAGTCAGAAAGGCAGCAGTTGTCCAGAAGGCAGGCTGGAGCTGATCTTTACTCAGATATCTACCCTTCATGTACCTAAGGTACGACATCATAGCTATTTGAAAGGGGCCAGTAAACGTTCCTTGAGACGGACCGAACGAGGAGGAATCGGAAGGAATGGGAAATCTGAAATAGGATTTTACGAGCGACCCCTCCGTGAGTGGTGCGTTCTCTCACCTGACCCTTTCTCTCTCTTTCTCTCCAAAGGCCATCAAGGCTGTCATTCAAGAGGGCGGAAAGGCTTCACACGTCAACTCCAAGATTCCTCATCGAATCGAAACATGTTCCATTGCACCGCAAAAGAGAGTTCTTCATTAGGTACTCGAGTCAAAGGCAATGGAAAAATTAGGATTTACTAGAAAAAATACGCTTGTCCATGACTATTTATTTCTTTAGCAATCACCGTTTCAAGTAACTACAAAATTAGAAAGGGTTCATAAAGGCAATGATTCCAATTCTTCTTCAGTTTAGGGTTTGCTTTCTTCAGGCATTTTGAGAATATATCATTCTGTACCGTCTGAAGATGTTGCCAAAGGGTGTCTTAAAATTTGAGAGTGGATCAAATGCGAGCAGAAATCGAATGAGAGCAAAATAAAAACCTAAAAATCTTAGGCAAATTTGAGACAGAATCAAATTATTGCAGATTTGACTAAGAGAAAACAAAATGTAAATAGTTGCAAGCTGAAATTCTAAATTCAATCAATTGCTTCAAAAAATTGTTTTCCTAATTAATAATTACTAGTGCTCTAGCAAAAACATTTCATTCATTGGCCTTAATTCAAAATTATGTTATGGATTTAAAAAAACCTTCTATTGCTTTGCAGGTCCCAATGAATCTCAAGACTCTAGTATCCGATCGAGAACACACTAGTATCCGATCGAGAACACACGGGTTTCTTATTTGACGAGGGACTTCTCCTTCGGGTTATAGGCAAGAAAGAGAGAGTTGAGAGTGTAAATAAGGCAGAATTGATTAGCTGTCACTGGGTTCATCAAAGTGACTGTTCGGTTTGAAGACGTGAGAGAAATGGATGAATGAAAGGCACATCTATTACTTATTCACCTTGAGCATTACCAAGATTCTCCCCATCTTCCTCGAAATGGGAGATTCATTTTGACCACTCAATTATCTTCATAAACGAGCCAATTAACCACTCTCACTCACACTGAAGCACTAGATGGATTCCTTGTTGACAGGATCATTGTGACTCTTGAGAGTTGGATACGTTTATTATGTTTAAGCTTTATAAAAAAGCACACTCATAAATAGTCGAAAGCGTGTTACAGATCTATTTACAGACATGTGTGTGGATTACTAGTAGTTCTTCGTTACTTGTGTCATTATGTGGGTCTTTTGTAGTACATGCCTGTTTCGTTTGCGGTTTTGCCCCTTGTAAAATTTTACAAGTTTTTTGAGGTCAACATTTTATGCGGGTTCGAGCGCTTCGAGAACAGCTCAACTGACTCTCGAGTGTTTTGGCTTCTCAAACAATTCTTTTATCTATATTTGAAGCCTTCAAACGAAAACACCTGCTTAAGGTCCCGATAATAAGTTCTGGGCGATATCTCCATATCTACTGAGAACTATTGTGCCACCACTTGCAAAGAACATTACTTACTACCTTTTAGCTCTTTCGGCAACAACAACAGGAGCAGCGTCCGTTTTTCACCTGAAACACCGCATAAAAGCCCTTGTTTTAGTTGAAACTCTGGATGATCGCCTTTGTCTCCGCCTTCATAAGATTTCTCGCATCGATAAAAGGTCCCTACATTGAAGAGGCAAGTATGAGTACATCTGGCAAAAGAGCTCGTTTAATTTTGAACGTCATCAGGCAAGACCTCTGAGTTAAAAAGAAAAAAAACGAACAACGGCGGTTGATTGAAATTCTTGTCCTTGATGGCATTTTCGTTCGTTCAGCCCAATTCCTAGGGATATTAGGTTCGACACACAGGGCATAAACACAAAATGTCATTAAATATGTGCCATGTGCAGTTGTTGGCTTCATTTGAGGCCGTTTAAGGGGCCATAACTAAATTTTGTTGATTTACAACATGCAACCATTTTCTTGACAACCTGCTACATCAGGACCGCGGAACGATCAGGGAGCCTCATTTCAGGCTTCTGGCAGAGTGACCAAAGGCAACGGAGACTTGGTTGGGGACCCTGTTTCGAGAAATCTGAAAATGAGCTCATATTTAGATTGAAATAATAAGGTCATTTAAGTTGCTAAAGGTTATATGGGCTTCACAAACACGTGATTAGACTGTCAATCAAACTTAGAACAACACTCCAGTGTCGCCCCCTAGTGTCAACTTAGAGGAGCGGTTTCCTGTTCCTGTTAGTTCTAAAAGATCGTGTTGAGTATTGAAAGTAGATATTTAAGATTTAAATGCCAAGATGAAAGTCCGTCCACTTCAGGAAAGGTCAGACTGCACTAAAAGTAGGTCCAGCATACTCTCTGCTTGTGTCTGTTTCGCGATCCAGTTTTCAGCCGTTTTCTACGCTTGATTAAGAAATACCGTGGCTTGAATATTCGATCGTTGGATTCGTTAGATCTCTATCCAGCTTTTCATCCTTCCCGAGGCAGGGAAAAAATCAGAGCCCCCCCCTCTCAATAAGTAGGAAAATTTGCATTGTCCCTTCGTCTAGCCGTTGACACGTTTCATCCAATCGAAATGTCCTTAAAGTAGTCGTCATGTACCAGAAACATCGTTCCGTGTACAACAATCGACTGGAAGTGAGTGGAGATTGTCGCCAGACTCGAACTGACTGGACGACAAGCTCACAAAGGCAGATTGGGGGTAAAGAAGAATATAGAGAAAAAAGTCCCTCCAGAACAATTTGGATTGATCAGGATCGAGAAGAGAGAGAGAGACGGGATTTTTTTGGCCCGGTTTGTTCCCGCCCTTTGGAGACAGCAAAATTGGCTGATTTGCATAATTCCAACCCTCAGTAGTTCCACTGTTGATGGTTGGCTGGTTGGTTCGTTTGCTTACGATTTTCGTTGGAAAGGGCTCTTTTCGGGACGGGATTTTCCGTCCACTTTGACAGAAGATTGGACCTTGATTTTTAGAGGGGAAACTCCGCGTTTATGGAGAAAAGCTGAGCTTTTTTGCCATTATAATGAAGCGGTAGACATCTGCTGAAAAACTCTTTGGTAATGTAGCCCACGGGATTGACTATAGCGATTGTGACATTGAATTGGAAATTAGAATTTGTAGCGTTGAACGTAGAAATGTCCTGTTTGTCCAGGAAATCATTTTGAGACTTGAAACAAGTTGTCGAAGAAGAGAATAAATAATGCAAAAAGGTTTCATTTTTAATGTTATGGAATTGGAACAATTTGCTAAACTTTGGAGGAAACATGTGGTCTCAAAATCAACTGACGTAATTAAAAAGCCAAGAAGAAAAGTCTTTAAACAAGCAAGAAGGTCAGGCTACAAAGACAATCACCTGTCATGGTCATCGATTTTCAATATTTTCTAAATGCTTCACCATAATACTATGCAAACGCGAGGAAAACAAATCAAAAGAATAAAATCGTGACCATTCAGTACAATAAAAAAATATTGTTGTTTGTTTTTCATTTACAAACTGGAAAACCTTTTTTACCAAAACGGGAACCCTGAAACTTCACGCATGGTGAACTAAAAACAGACCAGTTTGGTTATCGTACCAAATTCGAACCGTGATAAACACATATTTTTTAGATGAGCTCTCTAGGATGAAATATAACCGAAAACCATTAGTTTTTCTAATGCACGATGAACTTAAATCAACCGACGTTTTGTCTAATGTCAAAACAAGGGACTTTAAAGCGTAAAAAGCCCAATTCCCAAATTTGCCCTGCTTAATTAAAAGCTTGTGTGCCCAGTTGATCATTGGTTGATCCACTTATCGTGCCTGTTGATTGTTCATTCAGTCCGTAAGCCAAAAGTCTGCGGTTTGCAATCCAACCTCCGTCAACTGTTGCGCCCAAAACCAATCATAATCGTGACATCAAGTGAGGTGATAGCAATGCCATAATCAGACCAATCGATACTGACGAACTTCAAGCAATTGGCCATTTGAGGTTCGTTAATAGGAAGACTTTGCATTCAGTTGGTCAAAACTGAACTCATAAATTGCGGGAATTGAGCATGAAAAAATTGGGATTGCTTTATATGACACTCAATTCAGTATATCAGTGTGACCTCGTCATTTATGATAGGGCAGGTATTTTTGCCCCAAGCTGCAAATAATTAACTAGAAGTTGCATTTTGGGTTGTAAAGGATTTTGAAATTAATGACCAAGGAAATATTTGTTCAACAAAACAAGTTTGACAAGAATGTGTTTATTAGAGGAATAACATAAACGAGTGACAATCTAAAGAACCCCGTTTTTGGAAAAAAATGTGTTCGCTGGAGGGCGATTGCGTTCTTAGAAATTTGCACTTTTCTTGCAAAACGCGATCAAAACTTCCCCTTTGTGATGTAATTTTAGCTGATTGAGCAGACTGCAATTATTTGGGTCATGAACAATCAATAAACTTTTAATCGACAGAGAGAGTTTGTAAAATGGGAACGGTTTTCATTGAAAGGGCCAAGCTTTCCTATTTTACGTAAGCCTCATCTTGCGTTTTTTGGAAGCAAAAAGGTGATTTATTTTTTTGCACTCTCATTTCCGAATTATTGATTAAATTATGTAGATGAGGAAAAGCCTCGGGTTCGACTGACGAGGGTCTTTTTTCGGACAAAAACGAGGCGAAAAGCGAAATTTTCCGGGAAAGCGCGTCGAATCAAATTGACATCCTCCAATTCAAAAAATTCCAGCCCCATCCAGGTTGTATCTTCGTTGAAGCGGATCGTCCATCCATCCATCCACCATCACCTTCTCGCAACCAATACATACTAGCTCATTCAATTTTGGTCTGAAAACTTGGGGTTCTTTTTTCTTCAACGTCCGTATTTGTACGTTCATACGGGGGTCCATGAATAGGTTTTGGCTGAGAATTCTGCCACAAGCGAACTCAAATCTTTTCTGAATGGCCATTCTGAATATTCTAATTTTTTTCCATAAATCTGCTAAATCTCGTCGTCGTCGTCGTTGTTGTGCTACTCTCGTGGAAATCCAAACCATCTGCCCTTATCCACTACAATATGTATATCTATCTCTGTTCTATGTAGCAGTGCACAGAAAGAGACAGAGGAGCCATTTTCGGGATTTTCATCGCAGAATTTCGCTCCTTTCCATTCCAAAAGAGCCAAGCTTACGTAGCTAGCAGGCTGCTCGGGGAAGTCGTTGGTTGGAAACTCTTTCGGATTTTCAATCAATTGATTTTATTGTTACACGCTGGCTGGCTCCTTCATGAACGACATCGACATACGCTCGCTTGCCTTCCCTAAATTGGTAGTCCCGGGTATACATGCACTAACACCACTACAGACAGTGCATGCACACCCGAGGTTCAATGGTGCTACCAGCATTAATTCAAGTTCAATCCCCCCCTTTTTCTCTTGAGCTGGTTCTGTACCATTTTTCCTGAAAACTGGAAAAAGGACCCCGCTTTGAAAAATCATAATTCAGAAATTATGTCGAGTCCAATTTTGGAAGCGTGTCTGAAAAATATTGAAAGGGGAGAGAGAAAAAAAAGGAAAACCTGATTCAAGAGGGTATATCTATTTAAGGATATTAGAAACCCTAATATTTAACACTTGAAAATAAAGCAATAATAATATTTAACACTTTACATTTAGTAGCCAAATTTACATCAGGCAAGATTGAAATTGTGGTATGTTTAGTACAACTAGTATGCCTTTAATTTGACAGAACACTCATTTCATCCTCTGAAAGGGGTCCAAATCTCAATGATATGAAGCGTGTTTCCCCCTTTCTTTTCCAAATTCACCCCTTGGATCTCATTTATGAACTTTGACATGTTTAACGCCAATTTTCGGATGAAAAAACGAATTTGAACCCATTCACTTGGTCTCCTTTGATCGGAATAGTGTGTGTTAGAAGGCGCCTGTCATTGATTGCCAGCTATGGACGAACAGTATGTAGACTGTTGAAGAGTGAGTATCCCTTCTTCTCTCCGCAATATTGGATTGTACTTCATTGTAATGAAAGCGGCACATGCTTGCCACTTCCTCGTTGAGGAGCACGAGCTTGGATATTTCAAAGCCCATGGTCTAATGACATTAAAGAACAAGTCTCATTAGGAGCCAAACTTTTAGTGCCCATTAAGATAGGGATTTCTCTCCCATTTTATGGATTCATTGGTACACCCAGACGGCGAGTGAGTGAGCGAATGAGTGAGTCAGGCGACCCAATTTGTTGACGTAGGGATTTCGGAAAATTTTGTTTGACTAACGTCATATTGTGATTGCCTCGGGTTTTTTATCGTCCCTCAAGTCTTCATTGTGATTGGGTGGTAGAGTGAAGTTGCTTGCTTGCTTGCATGCATGTGTTGTACTTTTTACCCGTGTGAGAGAGCTGTTTTTTATGAGTAATCGCAGACTGGGCGGCCAGATTTGGCGATAATCTCTTTCAAACTTAATCGAAAGGAGATCAAATTCAGGGAAAATACTATGATAATGGCGACACACGATCCACAGGGGGATGGAATGATCCCCCCCCCCCTAAACACTGAGTTTTTGCCAAATTTTGGAATTGAACCATGTGCGCTTTGTCGAAGGGTTAAACATTGAGAGAGGCAAGGTGGTGTTCGATTATCCTCGATTCGTGGGGATTGACGAGCATAAATACTTCAATTAGCTGGAAGACCTGTTTTAATCTTTTAACACTGCTTTGCCATCCATGCATTGAGCCCGTTGTAGCAGCCACAGACCACGAAAAATCCTCAGTCGAGCTTCTAAACAGTAAGTAGGCAAGTGTTTTGTAGCACGAGCCAGATGTCCACGGGATCCACAACAGCTAGATCAAGGGAGTGAGCAAGAGAGTCTTGTTCACCCCCATAAAGCGCTCAATACCAAGATGGAGCAGCATAGTGCATATTAAAAATGAGCTTGAATACGCTTTTACCAATGGAATATCGCCAATATCATTGAAAATGGCGATTTATGTATGAATTGTGTAATTGTATCAGTTTCTTGAACAAATTCCGGAAAAAATGGCTCGAAAATTGGCCATTAACACTAAAAATGCAAAAGAAATTGAAAAATTGGTTCGATTCTACCCCGATCCTGGCATCCAATAAAAGTAGATTTGAGAAATGTATAATAATTTGCTTACAGTATAAGAGGGCCATTTAGATTTGAAGGAATCCCCTAAAGTTAAAAAAGCTGCAATGATTTAGCTTGTTATTGATCAATGGTTCTCTCCAAAAGTGTGCGCTTCAAGTTTCCCCGTGGAGAGAGTACCGACATTGAATGCACCGTGCTCACCGTCACAAAGACTTTAAGGCAGCTGCCAGGGGTCTTCCTGCCTATTCCAAAAAAATCCCAAAATTCCTGCTGTGACGGAGAATGGTTCGAGTTCCAAGGGAAATTGATTTGATTACCACAAATAACACAAGGGGGAACCTGGTTCGTTTAAACTTGCTCTTCAATTGTCCACCAACCACCCTCAAAATGTCGATTCCTGAGATGCAGTCAGCGAATGAATGATTTTCTCTCGGGTTTCCTGTATCAAATGCCAAGTCCCTCTCGTCTTAGATTTCTTTTTAAATGCCATCGGTAATCACCTAATCCAACAATCTTATGTGGCATCGCCATGTCCTGTGGCAACCATAATCTTCAAAGGTTCCAAAAAGTTTTGACGCTTATCAAAACTGAAGGATATCCTCCCTTATTGTGTGTTCAATCTTAAACGTAAAAATATCCTCTTGCACCAACTATGACAAAACCATCTCAACTTCATTTCCGATGAAAATCCCTTTGAATTTCAGGTTTCTCCTCGAAATTTGCTTCATTCCCCGTCCAGTCAGTTCATGGCTTGTCATCTATCCCCATCAGTTTGCTAGGGGAGGGCAAAAACCTGACTACATAAAAAGCCCCTTGGTCCTCCGCCGATCCCCATAGATACATGGTACAATTGCGTATAGTGTACGTAGGACCAGGGGCTGGAACGATAGCCCTCCCCGTCCGTATGTACGTGTCAGACAGCCATAACAAAGAAACGATTTACTAATTTTCACAATTTCCCCTTTTTTTTGGAAAAAAGGCGTTAGACTTTATTTTTTTGGCGCGTGCTCTTCCCCTCGCCACATTGGAATTGAACGAGAATTGTGCAGTGATGGTGTATGTGGTACTACAACAAGGGACTACCTGCGAGTAACTAAACGAGCTAGAAACGAGTTCATAACACCCCGATCCAATGAAAGAAGGATCCCTTCACTCACTCTCTGTTTCTTTCTCCCTCTCCTGGGTGTGTACTGTATGAAGTACGAACGTAGAACGTGTATGATGTTCGTACTCAGTGGTTCTACAATACAGTAGTTTGTGCGGAATGTGTAGAGGACGTGTCTTGTAGTGAATGTCCTGCGCTCCACTCATGATTGCTATTTCAGTGATGTGGATACCACCCTAATCTTTAAGTATGAAAAGGAACTTTGGCTCCTGTGAAGAATGAAGTAGAATGGGACAAAAAAGCCGTGGCTCGGGCTCGTGAACAGGGGCAGAATTATTATGTAGTAATAAAAAATACCATTAGCTCCAATCACTAGTTAGGTATAAGATTCAAAGTTCTAGAGTCGCCGAGAGCCTCAGTGACACTATGAACAAAACAAATAAATCCTTCCGAATCAGCCAGGTGATAAGCAGAAAAAATCCTAAACAGTATGTTATAAATGTAGCCCTAGTTGAAATGTTTTTGGCGAGAGATTCGTCCTCGAATTTAACATGGCGGACTCTATGAGGGAGAGGGACAGTCTTTGGATCAAGCTTCTCGGGTGCATTGCCACGATAGTGCCAGTGTGAGCTTCAGTAAGCGTGAAATCCCGTAAAAAGCTGCTTTTGAAGAGATTTTTGTAGTACCTGTCCCCACACCATTCAATGACAAGAGAGACAGAAAGAAAGAAAGAGAGAGAGAGAGAGAGAGAGAGAGAGGGAGAGCGGAGAGGGACGGCTTGCTTCTGCGCGTGTGTCCTTACTGAATGGCTGAAGAACCACCGACCAAAAAAAAGAGGAATTCAGTTTTCACGTAATTCCAAATAAAAATTCAGCATGAGGCCGTCAATGACTTGGGCACAAAACCTCCGCCCTTCAGATGAATTCAATTCCCCCCCCCCCTTGAAACCACACGTGTTTGTGGGTGCTCGGGTGTTTAAGCCGCCTCAAGCCGGAAATTGCCCAATGCCCAATCCTTGCTTGTCCATCGGTTCATGCCTTGTAGTTGTTGTTGCGGTTGTAGGGAAGAAGCGGGGTGCAAATTGGCATTTCCGAGTGGTTGTTCTAGCGGCCGAAATGCACAAACACTTCCACATGGCGTGGCATGTTTGAAATTCCTGTCACATTACAATCTCATTTCGCACTTAATCAATTCATCTGGCCTAGACGTGCACCCTTTTTATATCAATCCCGCAGCTTGATTACATCCACCGCAAAATGACACATGCATTAAAGAGGAACCCTTGGTGCATGGTGTATGTGTGTGTGTGGAAGCATGACGTGTTCCAAAGAGGGAGAGAAAAGAAGACCAAGGGGCGGACTTGTGTACTCCTCCTTAACGAGATGTCTCTTTTGGCACAACAGGAGGGAGGATTGGACTTTTTGCAACTTCTAGCCACGGAATTACCTGCGCAAGGGTAATCATTCTTTAAACTTCGGTGCAGTCCTGCCAATCTGGCCGATCCATCTAGGGGTTTGATGCCCCACGATTTGTCTTTAGTTCAGTTTCGAAAGCGAACCCATGAGAGTGGACGGCGGCCAATGAACGATTTATTGAGGGGTGTCAGGACAACTGGCTCTCCATTATCAGTTCATTGGTACAAAACCCTTCATTCAGCCAAAGGGTGTGGGTCGAATCCCTCAGACTCATGACTACTGGAGCTGATGCTCTTTTCCTTTAATTATGCTCTAACAAACACACACCTGCTTGTCAGAACTTTATTAGGGATTGGAGGCAGTTAGGGTCAACTGAGAGGATTTAAGATTACATTGATTTAAGGCGCTTAGTATGAGCTAACCATTTCTACCACCAGAGTCACACCTAAATCTTGTCAACCCGCAGTTTGTTTAAATCCTTTTTCGAAAGTACCGTCAAAGTAGGATATGAAAATGTAGTCCGTCAACAACTGTCTGTTCATCCAAAGAGTTTATCTTATTATGTAGATTTCGGTCAGCGGTTCAAGTATTCTAATATCATATTTGTACTGATTGCATACCTATCCCATTAGGGCTGAGTGCCCGTTTTAAGTCTTTACTGGCTGTCATTTTCAATCCTCAAATTCAGTAAGGATCTGTTTGTTTTCCACTTCCTTAGATTGGGTGCGGATGTTGTACGTCGTACACGGTGTTTTTTTTTCCTTGCCTAGCTTAGCTTAGGTAATGCTCACTGTTGGTTCAGTTCAGATACCTGAACTGACATACCGTGTTACGTACGTAGACGAGAACCCATGCCAAATAGAGACCAGATGGTTGACGGGCGTTGAGAGCTTTTAATTGCTTTCATATTTCAAGAGTTGAAACCTCACCGGACAGAGCTAGGTAGGACTGGATAACTTACAAGTGTAACAACGTCGTGACAGGATTGCACCGAATTGCAATTGTTTCAAGTGGCTCGATCAAGGTGTTCAAGTTGGCATTAAGAGCGAGACTACTTACTACAAAGAAGTATCACGTCAGCTTTAGTCGTGTATTTGGCAGGTGTGTGGAGCTTAGAGAAGCTAAGTGTAAGTTTACTTCAATTTCATGTGGTAAATATACGAGATAGCATATTTGAGTTAGGCTTATCTTGATTGAAAAATTTGGACTGCCTGATTGTGGCGAGTGATAAGGACACACAACACTCACTCACACTCTCTTTCTGGCCTCATTCTAAATACTAAATACCACTACTTGACTGTTCCTGGCACGTCGGCTGAACTCGGATTAAATATTCCTATTTTACCGAAGAAAAATGGCTTTTCCAGCATAATTCCAGTTCCAACTTCCACTGTAACGAGTCTGAATACGGAGAAGTCATGAGATCGATTTTCGCTCGCCTCTCGTGGGTTGGTCGGTGAACTAACTAAGCTTCCAATGCAGTCAAATATTGGTTCCCTATTCAAGAGCACCGAACGAATAGGGTTTGAAATATTGGGAAAAATCTCCTTTCTTCCTCTCCAACAAATGGGAAAAATATGCAATGTTCAAATATACCAAAGTAGCTTTCCATGGTTGGAGCAGCGACTCAATTCAGCATTTCTTTATGCCTCAATGACTCTTGCGTTCGTTGCCGTCACATTTCAAAGTTTCCCCATTCACGAAAAGGATTTTTCTTCTGCCCTCCTCGACACTCCTTCTTTCTTCCGTGGATGTCCACATTTCTGAGTTTGAAAAAGTGGCTCGAAATATCGGAATCATTCCAAGAGGCACTTCCAGAAATTGGAATGGAGATAAATTCCAACCATCACATATTTTACAACCTCTCCCTCTCTGCTCATCTCTTGGCAGACTTTCTTCCCGTCAGAGCAAGGCCAACCAACAGCTCGTGTGTGGCTCGTGTTCCACAATTTCCTGGAAGAAAAAGAAGAAGCAGAAAAAAATGTATTCAACTCTGCATAACTTGGAGCCACTTCTTCTGCCTGTTCCACCCATCCAGGCGTGCATGCATGCCTGCTTTGCTCGCCAGAGTTCCACAACACATAGCGTCGTCGAATACTACAGTATACTTACTACTAGTCCGTTCGGATTCCGTGGCACTTCTTGTGCCAGTTCCATAAAACAGACGACCAAGAGAAAAGAGAGAAATGATGCGTGGACCAGCACGAGTATGGCCCATTCGGCCTCAGATTCTGGCCGGCGGATCCGCTCGTTCAAAGCCTCATAAACCCTTTCCATGTAAATTTGGATGTGAAATGGAATGGAGTAGGCAGGCAAGACTGCCAGGAACACGTGTGTGTGTGGATGTGAATGAGGCTGTGGCAGCAAGCAAGCAGGCAGATGAGCTCAATTTTGGAACGACCAATGAGAGGCTTGTAACGGTTGAAGGAATTTACATAAAGTATTTTCATATGCACATTTGAATTCATGACTACCATTGGGGGTATCCTATTGGAGGATCCAGGTCACACGGGAACTACATCGACCTTCCTTTAAATCGGGAAATTGCCAGGACGAGATCCTGGCTTTTTTTATACCCCTGAAATGATGTTTTAGGGCCACGTTACGTTTTAGCATTGAAGTTTGTATGTTAAATAAAGGAGCATCAATCGAAGTGTCCAATTCCATTATGATGGTTTTTGTCGAGATTGCAATGAAACATTTTGCTAAATGTATGGATGAAGGCTTTTTATTCTGATGAATACATTTTTTGCCCTTTCTAAAGAACATTTTTGGATGAAATGAGATTTGAAAACTGCACATTCGATATTTAAACCACACAAACCAAAACATAATGATTTTTTGACAAACAATGTGAAAGTTGTATCCAAATACTCTTGCAAAATCAAAACACAAATAGTATTCCATGCATTAAAAGAACATAGTTATGGTGTAAAATAAAGAGATTTTTTTAAACTTCTCGTTTTTCACACTACATACAGTAGTCCGTAAACATTCGGTAAATAGTAGAACAAGGACCAAACAGTTGAGATTAATTTTGTTTGAAGGATCAGTTTTTGTGCATCAAAGTAAAAATCAAATATGACTTGTCTAATTGGTCGTAAACTTAAAATATGGCCCCTTTTCCTTTCAATTGTCGTTATGAATCGATTTCTAGATGACAAAAACCTTTATGAAACATATTACTGTACATCTCAGACAGAAGCTTAATTAGTCCTCACTAATCAATTTAAGTGCTCTTTGATTAGGCGTTCGTTCCTCTAGGGTGACCTGAAACCTTTGAAAGTTCTAAGAGATCAATTTACGGAAAGATGAATCATTAGCGACCTAGCTGAAGGGATTATTCATTAATTCAAATAATAAGTGGCACTGAAAACTCACAATTGGGTGATTGGGAGTTTCTCCAAAAAAACGAACACATTTGAATTCGTGCGTTTTCTCCCAAAATGGTCGACATGTGTCGCTTGAATTTTTAAAACAGTTGGCATTTCTTATTATTGCAAGTACATTTCATGATTTTAAAGATCCATCATTTAGGCCTAAACTTTAAACAAATTATCTCTGATGATGTACTTGTACAAGGATACCTGACTTGTACAACGCTCTTGCCGTTTTATACCCGATTACGAATTGAAATATTCCCGATATTTTTCAGAATCAGAAATTGTTGGATTCTGTTACGCAATAAGGCAATATTTTTGCTGACTAACAAATTTATTAGTTTTAACATCAGTTCTTTTTTTGAAGAGGCAGAATTGTAATCGTGATTTCATCGTTGTATTGTACTTTCATCACTAACGCCCAATTAGTTATATTACTTCAGCAATTAGATCAGACATTGAAATATGAGGCAAGATGTTGACACGTTTGAGCAAAAATAAAATATAGTAACTACACCATTCAATTTTGAGTTCAAGTGTCTTGGAATCACAACTTTGTAACATTCAAAAGCTATTTTTCATGTAATGCACCGTTACTTTTTTTAAATGTAATTGGTTGCAATGGTAATTTCGTTCCAATTCAAATTGACTGACAAAAGGAAATTATATTAGTTCATTTAAAAGTTTTTTAAAATTTTCATTCAAACTTTAACTCTCAATAAGAAACATCAGAATATTGCAGTCTTTAATTAATTGAAATGGTAAAAAATAGTATTATGGAAATGAGAATAATCTCTGGCTTATTAGAATCTGGAACATGACAAGCGAATGTTTAATAACAGTCAGCTTTTTGAACACACGATTTAAGATATCGTGAGGAAATCATTCCTGTCAGTTCAAAACGCCAAGTTTTTTAAGTGAATAGCAAATCCACGCCGTGTTTTGTCGCACGCAAGTTCAATTATTAATATTAGAAGGCGATTGAGTTTCTTACACAACTCATGAAGTTTTCATATTTTTTTTGCCTGGCCACACATCTACAACTCTCCCTATAACACACTTTATTGTGTCTGTCAAAGTTGCACAAATCGTAAAATCAATCGCCAGGTTGCGACACAAAATTCTGCTTTTTAAGTGAACGTACATTCCCTTTCTTTTGTAATTATTAATTATTGATTCGATTAATTTTAAACTATGATTGGAGAACAAAAACTTTCACCAATTTCTCAAACTGTGGTATCACACAAATCTGTATTTACCTTTCAAGAAAATTTAACCAACGCCATTAAGAGTCCTATTTCATCAAAGACAATTAAAGCCCATTAACTTGACACGACAACGGCCAAAAGTTGAGCAATAGTTCAAAACCATTTGAGAACCAAGTGGAAGTTCCGTGGATCCCGGTCCAACCAAGAGGGACGTTCCACGAAGCTCTCGAGAACAAAGGAGAAAAACGTCGAGCCAAACTAGAAAGGAGAAAGCCAATGAAATTTCAAATTTCATTTCAACTCTCGGCGGAAAACGAGGGACCATGTTCCCTCTCGACGACAAAGACGCGTTGTGGAACGACGAACGGCGCACATCGGATTGGATTTCGAGTCCGGAGAAAGCC
Source organism: Tigriopus japonicus (assembly GCA_010645155.1). Lineage (NCBI taxonomy): Eukaryota > Metazoa > Arthropoda > Copepoda > Harpacticoida > Harpacticidae > Tigriopus > Tigriopus japonicus. Next base: position 11,446,043 of record CM021323.1, read on the forward strand.
TATTCACAAAGTTCAATTTCACTCGACGAACGAGACAACGAGAACTCGTCCAAACTGCCGTTGATTGCCGTCGAAGGCCGCCCTAAAAAGTGTGGATAGGTCGTTTTGGGTGGTGAGGAGGAGGTGGAGTCCCGATTGAGAGTCGAATGGGACTACTTTTTTCACAACGGAGTTTTAGGGGAAGTTATTGGCCTCGATTTGGCACCTTCGAACAATGGAGGGATGCAAAATAGATGGCCGAATCTAGGATATAAAATCCTTGGACATTTACATAATTTCAAGTTCCCTTTCATAGAGGCCTCATAAAAAACGTTCTGAGGTGGAGACAGACCGAACTAGTAGGTAATAGGGGAGGCACTATTCCACCATCGACAGTTCAACAAAAGGCGTTCTTAAGCCTCTCCCGAAAGCCCTTGAAGATCATTTGGCACTCGCCTCTAAAGCTGTTGAAAAAAGTTTGATTGGAAAAAAAAATCTAAAATCCTCTTTCATTGCTCTCTGGGGTCGGTTCATTGCTCACATTTTCAAAATTAGTTGAGGTTTTGGTTCCCTACAACAACCTACGAGTATTTTGTCGGGTTTAACAGATAAGAAGTGTTTGAAAACTTACAGTATTTGAAGGGGAAATAATGTTACAACTTGTGGCATATGCCAAGATGAATATGAAATTAGTAGTTTTCGCATGTTTCTCTTCAGAAAAATGCAGAGTGAATTGCCAAAGTTGAATGTAAGATTACTTGACGTAAGAATAGCTCGTCAAATACAAAACAATACTTTTGAGCAGACGGAAATATAAAATCAGCTCATAGCGTCACTTTATAAAAGAAAAAAACAAGTTGCCGATGGACAATTTTCATCTTCATCCAACTTTGACTCTATTATCCAATGTTATGAAATAAAAACACATGTATTTGGTTTACAAATTTAACTTTTTTTTAGCTTTCTTTCGTACACTATCAAAACGAAAAATGTATTGCTGAAATGATGACTCTGAAATGATGCCTCTGGTTTTGAGTTATTTGATGCATATAAATATTCATGCTCAAACAAGATTTGAAAAAAAAATGGTTTTACTGCAAATTTCTTAATTTTTTAGTAAAGTTGGAATTCTAAGAAATCTGCTTCTATCCCATACAAATACGTCTCCAGAATTTCGTATTTTGTCCTTTGTGCTTCTTGTCATTTGGTTTCTCACCTTATTTTCTTGAATTGCGACGTGGTGGGAAAATTTGGATTAGCTCTCGTTTCAATTCATGGGGATCTCTTCATTCACGAATCGACCCAAAAATATCTCATTAGATTCCACGGTTAGCAAGAACGCATGAAAGACCTTAGTACTACAACGCATACATCGCACATCAGTTCGGTTCATGCATAGACAATTTTACAAGCAGTTCTCAATCTCCGGTGCCCAAATCCGTTGGGAAAAAAGTGGAAACATTACATTTGTGAGTCATGATAGCTATCTCTTATCTCTGCTTGAGCCTTAAACGGAGTGCCATATGTGGCATAGAGTGCAATACTAGAACCACCACCATGTCTATCCACTTCCACGTTCTACTGCGTTCGTGTGCTCCTGGTTCAGTAGCGCATACTACGTACTTTCACGGCAACGTTGTCAACGAGCTTCGGCTTAATAACCGTCATTCGAGTTCATTTGCATATTAGGACATTCAATGACAGCCCTCGAGGGTGGGGCTGCACAATTATTCATTCCGAAAACCAATGCCATTCCGCGTTGGGTGTCATTCGAAATTTTTCGAAATCGCCATCCGTAACCAAGCCCGTGTTGGACATCGGCCATTTCATTCCGGCCATTGTGTTTACTTGGTTCGTTGGATTTTGTGGGGAAACAACGTCTTGTCAATACATTTTTGATCACTGACGGAGAGGATTTGGAATTGTCTGTTAGATGGAATGGTCGTCCGAGCACTGGTAGTCATAGCATAGGAAGAAGAAAAGACTTGCCTCGGTCCCAAAAGAATTGGAGAGCAAAAACAGGCAAAGTTTTAAATCAGAATGGAAGACTCAAAGAAGAATTGTGCTCCAGAGAGGAAAAAAGAACTAGAAAGGGAGAACACGACCAGAGACAAGGGGAAATGCCAAGGGAATTTGGAATCGAGTTTGGCCACTTGAAGTCTTTGGAAGCAACGAGTCTTGCTTGCCTTCCGCTTTGTTCCGATTGGTACCACTGCACTGTTCTGACGGATCTTGAGGCTGGCAACAAATTTGCCCTTGAATGAACAAATTGAGGCAAGCCAGGCAGGCTCTTTCAGAGTACATACTACGTATCGAGGAAAAAAGCAAAACAAATGAACTTCAAGGTAAACAAGGAAGGGTGGTTCCATGAGAACCAGACTTCTTTGGTTCAGCTTGCTCCTCCTCCCTTCGATTCAATCGAAATCCCCCTACTATTATGTCGATGGTGAACGACTCGAGAAATCTGGTCTTTTGATTGATTCTCGTGCCGATGCGATTCAGGTGTTGACGGAGAACCCAATCTCATTTCAGTTCATTGTGGAACCTTCAATTTCTCAGCCACCTTCATCTATCTAGGAGCTCGGAGACAGAGAACGAACGTAGTAGAGCCGCTCTTAAGGTTCGTGAAGTGAAGCACTGAGGCTGTGTGAGGCTGCTTGTTCTTGGGCTCAATTCAGCTGCTGTCCTCGTCAAAAAGACAAACGCCTCTGTCGACAGATAAGGCGGCAAAACAATGGAATTCAATTTCCTTGGAACAAACTCTCGTCTTCTTCCTCGAGATCCACCTTGTGTTCGTTCTTCTTCGTCTTCTTCTCAAATGGAACGAGATTGCTTGGGTCTTAGCCTCTTTTGGTTAACTTCAGTTCAGCAGTGTTTCCGTTTTCAAAACCTTAGAGGGGACTGAGAACGACGAACATTCCATTGGGAGAGCTGAAAGATCGAGAGAAACTTCATTTTCCAGTTGTCACAGCCAACTTCAATGGAGTTTCGAAAAGTTTGAGAGATGAAGAATTCCTGGGAAGTTCATCAAGTTTTTGTGTGTGTGTGTCGTCGTCGTCGTCTTCGTTCCTGCTGAATCGAGGAACAAGGAGGAGAAACTGGAGGAGGTGGACAGATCTTGTCCACCGAGGTGCCAATGGGATCCTCGGGTTCGTTGGTGTCCGTGTGGGTTCTTTCTTTTCTTTCTTTCTGAAGAACATCAAGAGAGGAAACTTCAAAAAACTAAAAATTGCTCTCCTCGGTCTCTCGACTCTTTGGGATCGGGATGGTCTGGTTGGTTGGCTGGCTGGCTGGCAGAAGGGTCGCCTCGAGAATTGATGCCTTCAAAAAAGTTTGAGCGACGACTAAAACTGAATGTGAAGGATTGGAACCTCTCGCTCTCTCTCTCTCTCTCTCTCTCTCTCTTTTCTGGTTTTCAGCCGCTTAAGGAGGAGCCTATGTACTATGGAGGTGCTCGTGTTTGGTTCCAAAACTTCCAACTTCCCAACTCCGACAATGGACCAGTGCTCTCCTCTTGAAAAATATTTTTAAACTTTTTCCCTCTGCCCTCTTTTCATCGTAGTGGTAATGCAGCCCCCAAAGCGGGCCTCAACCAGCTTCTTTGTTGGCTTGCTCGAGTCCGTTCGGAAGCAATTTTTTTAATGCTTCAGAGCCGATTTCGGCCGATTTGGCCGATCTGGTTCCCTACACTGCCTTTGGTCGGACACTTGAACGTGGAGGAAGTCTTGAAGTGAAATGCTAGCCAAAAGACCTCCACTGCTACTGCCACTCCTGGGCTTGGTCGTTGTTCCAAAAAAGTTTTTGAAAAGAAATAGAGGGAACGAAAGAGAAGGAGAGAAAGAGAGAGAGAGCCAGAAAATGGACGAAAAAACAAAAAGTTTGCCATGATTTATTGCTAGTGCTTCTCGCCGTCGTATCTGTACGTAACGTAAAAGCACAAGCAAGCCAACACTCTCTTTCCCCCTCCTCTTCTTACTCTGGCTTTTATTTCCGCCTTATTCCTCCCCCCCTTACCGTCTGAATCAACTAAAAATGATTCAAATTAGGTTCAAATCCGACTTATGGGCTGTCAACACGAATTGCTTGGATCCAGAATTCCTGCTGACGCTTCGAACTTATTGTGGGCGGAAAATATCATGGTCAGTTCCGGCAATTAAAGGAGGAGGGCCCATCCGGCTGAAATGGAACTATGAAAAGGAACGCCAAATGCTTTGCTTTTTATCTCTTCTTCTTTTCCTCCTTCCTCCTTGTTCGCTCGTTTCTCGTCTTGGTTCGTTCTTACTACTACTGTATGTAGGTCCTTTGCTTGCTAGCTCTCGGATGAAACGAAGGAAGAGGAAAAAAACTTGGACCCATGAATCAAAATGATATAGGTAGAGGCTGCTGGTGGACTTATAATTTCACGACAACCAGACTCTCTTTCTACTGGCTCGATCCAAGTTACACTACACGACAACGAGGAACCCCGGCGAAACGGCAACCAAAAGGGTTTCTGCAGTCAGCTGACAGAAGAAGGCAAAATATGGCCCCCAAAGCAAACCTGCTGCCACCGAGTGGGACGACTTGGAACGCTGAAACAGAAAAGTGAGCCTGAAATATTACCCTCAACTTTTTGCCATTTTTTCAACAAACATATAGTACATATATATGAAATGGGCATACATCCTCTGGAAATACGGTAAAAGAGTGGGTGGAAGCACGGGCTTTCCGGATGATTTTTTTCCTTCTTCGGCCAAGGATGATATTTATAATGAACTAGAGGGTCAAGCCAAAAACTTGGTGGAGAGCTTTTCTCATTCTTTTTGCTCTTCTTTCAACTTGATTTAGGGGAGCAATAGCCAATAATAATAACAGTAAGCCATGGACGAAAGGAGAACAAAGCTGGTCCATGATGGTTGGTTGGTTGGTTAGTTGGCTGCCAATGCTGCTACCTACCATTCATCTCGGGAATAACCATTGAACTTGCAGTGTTGCCACAGGTTGCTCCTAATTTTGAAACATGGTAGGAACGTAAACGAAAACATGAGAAGGATTTGGATCTCAAGGGGCCAAATTGGCAACACTTATTTTGGCCCATATAATTTAAGTGCCCAGAGTGGAGGAAAAAGCAGAGAGAAAATAACTGGAATGGGAATTTTCATCTTTAACGATGCAAGGAATTCTCATCAGATTGGACCATGCATCAAATGAATAAAGCTCCGACTCAGGGTTGCTAAAAGATCCTTGCAACATATGTTGTATATTATGAGAGGTCGAATGTCCCCATTTCACAGGATTTTGTGTATTTTTCTCAGAGGACCGGTCTTGATCAAATCGAAATCGTATGACCCAAATCATGATGAATATTTCATTTGAATGTATTCGTGACCCTTCGGCGCGTTTTTATTTCTACCCACATACTTTGGGATTGATTCGATTTACCTGATGAGTTTCGAGAGCCCAGGGAAATGACTACTTTGAAAAATGGCTGGAGTTCCCTAGAGAGAGAGAGAGAGAGAGAGAAAGAGAAAGGATTTATTCGGCCTCCGAAGTAATTTGATTTTGATCGAGCTCATTTTTCATGCCCGTCCAATTTAGACAAGCTTACGTACCCACGAAATAATTGAAACACTTTTCATTAAGACTCTCCTTTGCTCAGGCACTCGAAATGGGCTCCTGAGCTTTCGACGACGAACAAAATGCTCGCCTCTTGTCTTGTTTGGCTCCCAAAGATAAATGAGGCCAATAAACAATTGGAATGTCCATTAAAACCGATAGATTCGCCACCAAATTACCCCCTGAGCAAGCGAGGAAAGCGTCGAACGAGCTCCGAAAGAGTTGATGATGAATTTCATGATTTCATGCCGAAGTCGTATTGACTTTTCCTGTCACTCACTCATTCACTCACTCATTTGCACTTTTCACGTCGATACACGCACTCACTACTACTATAAAGTCCCCTTTCAAGAGCCTTCGTCATTATCCCATTGTCAATGGAAGGTTTCCATTAGGTGAAATTAAAGTAATTATCTTGTCGGAACGTGGATTCAAAACACTCTCTTGGTCCTCCATTCTTGGCTCGTCCCACGTGGGTCCAACTTCAGTTTTTGAACATTGCTGGCATTGAGGGTTCATCGTGGAAATGAACGGTAGCATTTTCTAACCTGGGATTTAGATCTTGCACTATCATTCGTTGTTTTTAGTGTCATTCCTCGGGTGTCGATGGTTCATTTCGTAATTGAAGTGAGTGTCCATAAAACGCCCGTTCGTGGAGACAAAGTCATTGATTGAAATGGTCCAAGGTGCTTGTTTTGGCAGGGGGTTCAATTCCCAAATGCAATCTATATCCTTGATCTGATCCCATTTATCAACTTTGAACACTGACTTGGCTCTGCTAGTCGAAAAAGGTCCAGACAAAATCCAAAAATCCCTCGTTTACCCCTGTTCCTCCCTTTTTTGTTTCGCCACCATCGAACACGGCTGTTCCAAAGGGACGAAGAATTTTGGGGATATTTTCAAAACTCGTCTTTAGGGACCATTTTCAAGTTTGGTTCCAAAGCCAGAATACAAGATCCGGAGAAGGGAAAGAAGAGGGAGGGCAGAATATCCGTTCCTGAGCGAGGTTGGTCCACGGATCGCCCTCCTCACAAGCCCATAAATCAACCCTTGGACCCCCAGACTCAAAGAGGAACTCACTCGCGGTGTGTCGTACTGTACTTTATGTACGCTGATGTGAGTGTTCATACTATGGAAACGGAGTGAACCACACGAGTTGAGGCAGTACCATGGCACCAATGACTCCCTTGGGGAGCGCGTTTCCCTTCAAATGCGACGACGAGAGGAAAAAATGGAAATTTTCCCCAATTTAGTACAATTTTTAGGGAGGTGAATTTGAATGTTCAAGCGCTGAGGTACCACCATTCGCCTTTGGGTCCAATTTTGAGTCTGGAAATCGGGATGGAGAGCCAGGAGAAAACAAGTGAGATGGGGAAAACGGGAAGAGGGGGGGGGGGGAATTTCCAAGTTTAACGGGGAGTAAAGCTGCCGGGTCGGTTAATGGTCTGAAAGGAAGAGAAGCGAGAAGAAGGGGAGAAATTTGGGTGGAAAAAGGGGGATTTTAAAATGATGAAAAAAATGGGGCTGTTCTCCATGTAAGAGGATCATGGAATCACTCTTCATGCCAAGTTCCAGGTAATTGCTATTGAAAGGAATTGAGCATGGAACATGGCTCGGGCTTTGACGACCATGTCTGAATGAAACAATCCTAAAGGAGGACGCAACAACTCGATTTTTGTACTCCACGTCTGTGCTTGTTTCCAGGAATTTCATGGATTTTGTTGTTGCTTCTTCGTTCGGTTCCAGTCTGTCGGAAAAAATGTCCCCTTTCTGTTCCCTTCCTCATTGAAGCTCGTGTGTTGGTTGTACACACGACAGTTAAAGCAAACACCCTGATGGGGATCGACAAACGTCACCCTTTTTGGGTAGTCGCTTTCACATTTCAGCGAGTTTCATTCAACTTGATCCCTTCATTCCCTTCAGAGCCTTCAACTCTCAATAGTCATGCTTGGTCCAAACGGTTCCATTGTTAGTTTCTTTATTTCCCGATTGGATCTCCAAGTTCCACCATCAATGCAGTACATAAGTTAGTCATGGAGGAAGGTTCTAAAATGATCCGGGTTCAGTGATTCCGTCTCATGACTGATGCTGAAAGAATTGGATTGCTCCGGATAAAGAATTATTAGTTACTGGTCCACCCTTCCCAAGAATGTGTGTGTAGAGGCTCTTGCTTGTTTGTTTTCTTGTGAGAGAGTGTACGTAGCTCTCGGTAAGAGGGTGTGTGCGTGTGTTCCATGTTGTTTTCTCGTTCTAAACAAAGCAAAAACGGCCAAGACCTCCTTCCGAGTTTTGTCGCATTACCCATTTTTGAAATATATGACTTTTTTCTCTCGGGCGTTTTTTTTTCCTCCAGCCTTCTTCGTTCTATATTGAAACGGGCCTTCTACAAAGATGACTTTATCGCTACAGGGTATGTAATAAGCGCATTTGAATAAATCAATCTGGCCCATGACAATTTGTTGCATTACATCGTATGATTTGGCATTCTTCTCGAGGAAAAAGTGTTTGTAAATCAAGGATTTGAGGTTAGAAGCATTTAACAACACAAAGCTTTCAAACACAAAATGAATTCAACCCACATCAATACGAAACTAAAAACTTTGTCTATTGTTATCCAATATTCATCTTTTCATCACAAAAGGAGCAGAATCGTGGACAGTGTCTTCATATTTAGCCAATCAGTCGGCTCAGTACAGTCTTAAAATAAAAGAACGTGCCAATTTCCACTCATTGTTGACCTCAAATTTCAACTCTTGGATCAAATAACATTTCATAGCACCCTGTCGTATTTGTACCTTTTTGAAGAAGTCACATTGACGATGGTACAGAGATGTTGTTGTTGCGTTGGCTGTCGACGTTTCTTCTCCAGTAAAAAGAGCAGCGATACTTTTTCAATAGTTCCACACGACGACAGGAACGACGAGGCAAACGGAGAAGTGCCCAGGAAGAAAGTTAATGGATAGCATCTTGAACCTGTCAGCCATCCTCAAAACACCGTACTACCTTCAAAATTATGGCACAAACCATCCGAAGACAACGCCATAATTCTCCAAGTTTTGACATCCTTTCAAGGTAGCGCAACCTAGTAAACAACAAACACCATGATTCGCTTCTTCACCATCCTAAAAAAACACACCCTCGTCGAAATTTTTAATCCAAAGCCTCTCTGGTGAACGGCAAAGACATCCAAAAACGGAAATGAAAAGCCAGTCGTCATTCTTTTGTCTCTTTGGAGATGGTTCCCTGCCGAAACGAGCTTGAGCTACTTTCTGCGTACACCATAGTGGACCTTCTACTTTTCGTGTACACTAGACAAGGAGCATCGTCAAAGGAAAAACTTTGATCTAGCATTGTGTCAACGGAATGTCGTCCCAGAGATAGATCATTTCTGACATTCATGTTCAAAAACCCAAAGACCGGCTTTGCTACGTAGAGAGCGAACAATCAACTGGGCTCGTTGAATGCTTCAAAAGGGTCTCTGACAGCCACTGAAGAACAAGAGATATTTGCTCTCCAAGATCATGGAACCAAGGATGAAAACAATTCGGTTTCAAAAGTGCTGGTTAGTACTTGAAAAAAACCCGAGAGAAGGAACTGTTCCTCCATCCTTTCTTCAACAGAACCCCCCTATTCTATTCTTTTCATCCCATCTCCGTTCCTTTCGAGACAAGTTCCGCCAATATTTTCAAACTTGGCAGTCGAATTTTGAGAGGATAAAGTTGCCTCAGCGATTGCCACCACGTGTGTTGTCCCCGCCTTGTCCGTTGTTGGTTCCTGGAGCTGGATCCTGGATAGATCTGTGCCTGGCGAGGATTCTTTCCAAACTACTCTGAACTGTGAGAGTGTGAGTGTCTCCTACGTAGTTGGTTCCACCAGCGCCTTCAAATACGTACGTATATAGACAGCTCAGGCGTTCAAAACTTTCCTCTCTTTTTTGAAATTCCCCCTGTCGCTCGTACTTCCTCATCTGAGGAGCCTTTGGTTGGAGAGGGAACCTTCCATGGTTGCCAAATTCGTGCCACATTAGATTACACTTTACACTCTAAGAGTCATTTTCCAGATTAGTCATTGGGTTATGGTCTATCACTTCATCAACATAAATCAAAGCCTCATCGAAAAGCCCGTTTTCATGCAGCCTCTGTTGGAGGGGTCCAGATATTTGGGGACCCTGAACAATGTTCTCTCTGCGTTTCGGTGAAGCTCTCCTTGTTCTTAGGCGCTTTCAAAAGCTTTGAAGAGCTTGAGAGATGAATTTCAATGAGAGTGGTCGGTCTTCTTCTTTCCTTTCCTCGAATCCCCTAGCTATCTACTTCAACGACGACGGTTGTGCCGATTTCCCCCTCCTTGTTTTTGGAACGCAGCTTCTCTCTTGTTCCCTTTGGTTGTTCCATTCTCAACGAAGCTTCATTGGCTTGGCTTGAATCTCATTTTGAAGACAGTTGAGTTGAGCGGAAACTTCGACCAACTAACATAAAGGAGCTCGATTAAGAAACGCTGGCTTTTTAAAACGGATCTCAAATCACGACTGGTTCTCGTTGGTAGAAACCCCTTTGTAGCCACCGACGCGGGGGATTTCTCCTCTCAGCCAATCTGCGTCGGGTTCAAGGGGCAAAATGCGGAGTTTAAAACTTTTTTAAAAAGCATCGCACGCACTCACACGCGACAAAGGGAGACAGAGAGCCATGGTAAAAAGGCAAAGGGAGAGAAAAAGAGCGCGAATGGATGGAAGGATAGAAAGAGAAAGAGAGAGAGAGAGAGAGAGAGAGAGAGAGCCTCGTTTCTCTCGTTCAACCACCACTCATATTTAAAAGGGGGAGGAGAAAAAACGTGAACTCGGAAGCGGGGTTTGAATTTAGAATTGGAATATTGATTGACACAGGCGGGGCTTAGAAGGCTTTCGCATTGAACTCGGGGGATATAGTTCTTTTTCTTTGGCTTCCGCCAATGTAGCGTACGTTTTGTAATTCAGGTCGTCTGCTGCTTTGTAATATATTGTATTCTCAATGAGAGCAGGATTGCTTAGAAGAAATGAAGAAATTAAAAACGAAATTGCTTGGATTCGTTCGTTAGATAGAATGGCGTGGCACTCAGGGACAAAAAGAGAGGCACACACACAATGAACAACTTCAAAGTCGATTTGTCTCTTGTGTTTCCGGTCAAAGAGAGTTGAGAGTTAAGACAAAGAGGAAAAAGAGTCCTTAAGACGAACTCGGGTGAACACATTTTCCTCTACCTTTTCGAATCCTTGAGTCAGTTCCGAGCGTGATGACCAAAAGAGACCAGATACAATCAGGATCTTCACGAGAATTTGGACTTGTTTAAAGGCTCAAAGGACAAAAGTGTCTCTCAATCTTAACTTTCGAAAGTAAGTTAAAGGATGAAGTGAGCGAAGAAGACTCCTCGAGCTGGACAGACAGGAAGGAAGGAAAGGGTTCCAAGCTTCATTCACTTCCCAACGACCTCGGATGAGTTTGGTGTCCGGCACAACTCAGAAAGAAGACAGAGAGAGGGGCGACAAAGAGAGACTCTTAACTCTTAAAAGGTTCTCCTTGGATGACCCATCTCTTTCTCTTGCAATGTGTATGTCTCTCACTTTGCGTCCCTTTGTTCAATTTACCTCCAAACTTGAGGGTTTCTTCCACTTTACGGGTCCTACTTCAAGAGATAGAAGAAGCCAATTGACGGTAAGTCAGTCGTACACTTGTCGCTTTGGCGAGAGAAAAAAAGGGATAAATTCGAAGGAATACCTTTTAATGGTGAGCGAATCCTAATTGATATTGGATTTGAGGTCCACTGTTCCCAGTGAGTGCCAGTCGTCGGGAGTATCTATCCCCTGGGTTCCTTTTGCGAGCTGGTTCCCACTTCCCACTACCGTTTCTTCGTCTTTCTTGGAGCCAATCGTTTCCAGAAATGTCAAATAAATCCTCTTTCTTCTTGTAGCCGTAGGTCTCCTTCAAGCTCTCGCTAGCTCTCTGAAAACCCCTACACAATGCAATAATTTCTATTTGAACTCCTCCAATCTCCACTTTTGGTTGGTCCAAAAACCCCGGTGGTTCCCACCTCCACACCACTCCATCCTTGGTTGGTGCCAATTCAATCAACTTCTTCAAAACCAATATCCCCCTTTCAGCTCTTTCCATTTCTTCAAAGGCTTCAAAGGACCTTCAACTCTAGTCCTCTTGTCTCACACAACGATGTCCTTTGTGGGCAACGAAGAAGTCTATACAAGGTTCACTCTACCTACATTGGCGATAGTACAGTACATACATGGAGAGAGGCCCTGCTCTTCCTGGAACGAACTTCAATTCAGACTTGAGAAGACTCAAGGACCTGGACTTTCGACACTTCGAACTCGACACTCATCAAGTTTAAAATGCTCTCGAGATTCCGGAAGATCAAGGCAAGTTGAACACGGCAAGAGGAAGTTGAAAACCACCAAATGGTTCTCTGGAGTGGATCGAGGGAACAGGGAACAAGGGAACATGGAAAGCATTGGGAGGAGAATCGGAGAAGCGTAGATGACACCCGACAGAGACCAAGAAAGATAGGAGTCGCTAAAGAGAAAAGAAACCCATTCATCCTTTTGAACACAAGCGTTGAGGGGGATAGAAAGGCAAAAACGGGGATCCAAAGGTCCCACTAGTTGACCACCACATTAAATCCTGAGCAAATCACTGCGAAATCCCGTCAGATTAACACTTTCTTGAAGTGTTTTCAATCCGTTTTAGATTGGCGACGCTTAGCTGTTTTGATAAAAATAATAAAATTTTGAGCGGCGGTTTGAAAAAGCGACCAATGTCGTCAGAACAGTGACAATACTCGCAGTGAGATTAGAAAACAAAGTCCCCCGTGCACTAGTTTTTGCTTTAAAATATCGGGGTTTGGCAGGCGATCTGATCAAGGAGAGTACGGTACAGCGAAGGCTTTACAAGTTTTAAAGGGAAGAAAAAAGAAGTAAAATTTATTGAGTCTTTCCGCCAAGAAGTCACTCGAGCAGCCAAGCTTGATAAGACCGATGGGGTCTGAGACACTTTTTTTCCAGCCGAGGGGAAAGAGGAGTTTCTGTTTTATTGCGGTTCTTAGCTCAAAACGAGAGTCTCTTCTTCCTCGATGACATAAAATCAACCGAAAAAGCTAAATGGCCATTGGCAGGCCGAACAAACGGACCAGCGAACGTAATCGATGGGATCAGAGACCCTTTAAGACATATATTTCTCAATTTCACGAAGGCTCGGATCCAAACCCATTTAACAACCTCGTCAACCCATATCCACAAAAAGAGGCCTCTATTCGTTTTAGTACATACAACCATCGGAATTGTTGCAGGGACTGAGGAGTAAACCTCGCTTGAACACGAGGAGTGAACAACGACAATCGAAATTTACTTTTTGCTTGTCTGTAAATCGACGCCAAGCGAGCGACGTTATCTTGGATTACTTGAAACGAAAGCGAGCCGACGAAGAACCAGAGGTGAAATGAACGGACGTATGTGGTGGCACACGGTTTGAACCCTTTTCATTTCACACGAGAGCACGGCTCCGTACCAATCAGTCCCCCTCTTCTTTTTCTTTCACTTGTTCCATGTCGTAGTCACAATAGCTAAAGTGCCATTTTGAACCCATAGAGAGAATGTCCAGTTCTACCAATGCCATCCCAGCCACGACCACCACGTACCATCACCACTGACGCCGACCAACATCCAACACGATAGCTCTTGCTGACATTTAGAGAGTAGATATGAGTTGGCAATGGATTTTCAGATTGGAGTTTTTCCTGCTGTGATCCTGCCTCCAATCGAACTGTTTCCATTTAAACTGACCACCGTCACCGAGGCCGGTTCCTTCCGACCATTTTCGTTCCGAAATTCTCGGAAACCGAAAGGAGGGATGTACTAGGTAGGCATGTTAGTGGGAGAGCATGTATTCTGATCACAAGGCACGCGTTATCTTGATGGTTTCAACTGTTCTCAGCACTGTTTATCCTAAGACGGCTCTAGTCAATTGTCCCACGGACCGGACCCTAATACTCCCAGCCTCCCTCCACAATGACCGGAAATCAATATTTTACATTTTCCCCAAATGGCAGCACTAAATGTCATCAGATAGAGTGGAACCACTGCTGCGGACCTTTCTTTCCATCCTTTCAGCCATCCAAACGGCAGAAGCTCCAAGTTCTGCGCCAAAACTGACCAACTTAAACTCCAAGGGGGAAGAAAATATTAAATATTATCCACTTCTTTCTTTGATGCAATACACTGGGCATCACTCTAGAACAGCAAAGCTTTGAACAATGAAACAAAGAGGCTAATGTTGATGCATAAAATCAACGCTTGTCAGATTGGCAAACGTTCTTAGCTCTTTGAGAACGACACCAACTATCAACAGGTGGATGTGGGGATGGAGTGATTGTCGTTTCCTCCCCAGGAAAACTGCACAACATAAGTAAGACTCCACCTTCGAAAACATTCCGTGTGTCTCGCCCTCAAACACCACAGGAGTCTTTTTTAAGAGGGTGAACGGGGGTGAACGAATTTTTTTGTGCGTCAAAGTGTGACCAAGAAGAAAATTATCTTGTTGTCTTCGATGTATGGAAACTTGGATTTTGCAGCATCTCTGTTATTGATTTCACTTGACTTCAAACTATGATGAGTATCTTCTTTCAATCTCGGCTCATCCATGCTCTATTCACCTGTATTCTTGGAATTGATAAGTCGAAGTAGGTCGTTAAATGACACCTTCTTTGCAATGAGTAATCATCAGCTGAGTAAGAGCCGAACACGAACAAACCGAGACGCTCTCTTTGCACAGGTGGATTGGAAAGGAGCTTTTCTCTGCCCTTCTCCGTCTCTTCAATGAAGTCTAGCTCATAAGAAGGGTAGATCAAGAGGTAAGTCTACGGATCTACGCAACTACGGTCGTTGGCTTTGCATTGTGTGAATGATATAGGACCTGATTGTGATCAACATTCAACTGGATATTAGAGAAGACGGCAAGTTCAATCCACCCCGACTTACTTCATCCAACAACCACCCCAGGACACCCCAGGTGAGTGTGGAATTGAAGAAGTACCTAGGTGGACGTCGTCTCGTCGACATGGTAGTTGATCTTCATCCGAAGACTGAGAGAGAGGTGGCTTTGAAGGGAGACCGGGAGACCTCTGCCAAACGTCGTTCTCACACGCCCAGACGCAATCAAGTGCATTGGCGGTCCCGCAGCACCTAAACCATCTCACTCACCTGTGTATATCTATCCCCCTTTTTCCCCGACAATTCAACCGACACCCAACGTGTAGATTCTGGACCTTCTCTCGCTCTCCTCCACCTTCAGCTCAGCTTCCCTCCTCAGTTTGTGAGAGATCATCGTTGTGTCAGGCAAGACGTCGAAGTCTGGGAGCCACGGTCAGGTGGTGGTTCTGGCCCTTCGAAAGGAACCCCCCAAAACATTGCGAGGTGAAATCTGCCCCCTCGAACTTAGTACATACGTTCATACTCAAATGGGGGAAGGGTCGCTGTTCGGGTGCACCTTTGGCCAGTGTTTGCCCAGGTCTTGGCCCCAATATCCGTGGTGTAGCCTCATCTCGACGTCACTGATGGCAGAGAACAATTTACTCCGAGAAGACTCGGTTCTCAGTTGAATAAGTGGTGCTTTGACTAGTGTCCGTGCATCCGGTCTCTCTCTCTCTCGAAATACTCGGATGATGAGAATGACGATGATGAGGACTGTGATAGTGGTGGTGAAGCAAAGTCCTTCTTTCCCTCCGATCTGTTTGAATTGAGATTAGAGCGAGTTGTCGATGGGAAACAATCAGTTGTGATGGAGAAAAACATGGAAGACCCTCAAAATCAAAGCAGTGCCTACAGCTCTCTGGCCAATTCTACGACAGAAATCAACGAGAAATCGACCAGTCCAGTCATGAAGACCACACCTAGGTCAGGAGGCCCTCTGACCACTTCCTTAACGTTGGGTCCAAGTGGAGAAAAATGTGCCGTGCAAATCCGGAACATCACTGACGACTACAATGCTCTTTTAAAGCGGGCCACTTCCGAGATTAAGACTTTGACCATGGGCAAGTACGAGCTCCAGGATCAGTGTGAGAAACTCCTGACTGTGAATGAAGAGCTGGCCGGAGAGTTGACGCGTTTGATTCGCCAAGAAACAGACTTAAAGGCTGAGAATCGGAACGTGATTCGAGCCAACGCCGAATTGTTTGATGAAGTCCAACGACTGACCGATGAAGAGACAAGATGGTCCGAAGAGCGGACCCAGTTCGAGGCTGAGATCGCGGGCCTCAAAACACAAATTGGCGAGATTGAAGCCAAGATGAGTGCAGGTGATACCGAGGCTGAGGCCAATGCCAAAGCCACCATTGAAGAAATGAAGACCAGGCACAGGAAACAGGTGGAGGACTACCAACGCGAGCTCAAGATGCTGCTCCAACACAATAAGGAGCTCGAGGAAGAAGTCAACACCCTTGCCACATCTGTGCATAAATTAGAGTCAGAGCAGGAGAATCTCATGCAAAAGAAAGAGAAGATCTCGGGAGAGAACCTGCAGCTCATGGTTGAAGTGGACGAGCAGTCGAAGCGATTCCGAGCCAAGTCGCAAGATCTCCAGACCCAATTGAGCAAAATCGAGGAGAAATGTTCAATGTTGGAGAAGGAGAACGCACGGTTAAAGAGCTCCATGGCTGATCGATCCACTTCATCTGTCAATAGTGGACAATTGACGACACAGCAAGAGAAACGACTCGAGACTTTGGTGGAGAAGAACAAGAACTTGACGGAGTGGCGTGAGCAATTGATTGAGAAGAATAAAGCACTCACGGATGAGAATGCCAAGCTCAAGGCCAAGTGCACCAACCTGGAAGATCTCCTCAACGAAGAAGAGACCGACATCAACGACATCCTGGAGTTGATCAAGAAAATGCAAGTAGGCTCACCCAACGCTGCAAGTGCGGTGCTGCAAGGGGCCAAAATAGGACCCATTTCCAAGTTCAGAGATTTGCAATTCAAATGAAACTGCTCTTCTCTGTGTGTCAGATATTTTAAAACAAAAAAGAAAACTATATACATGAAGAGTCTGTGTGTGTATGCGTACCGTTTTGCCTCATCTCACATTCTTCATCCGAGCTGCTCCCAGTGCTCCTTCAACTAATTGTAAAAGACATGATGTGGCAATTTCGCTTGCAATTTGCAAGTCAAGCAGTGAAAGTGGCTCCTTCTTGAGATTTTTCAGACTTCTTCATTGTCTTCGACTTCTTCGGAATCGGAAGGTGACATTCCTCCTCAGTGCCCGTCATCAATGTGAAGCTCAGAAGGTGCAATTCCAAATGATTTTTGTCCTCATCCCGAAGCTATCCTGTGTCCCATTGTTCCAGTCCGTCATTTGTGAATTTGTCATCATTATTGAATGAAAGCTCTTTTTTTCATTCCCCACCAATTGTTTGTATTGTGCAACATCGAACACTTGACAAGGAATAAAAGCTTCTATCTGGGCCTCCCAAATGTCACGAGGTGGTATTTTTTTTAGCAACCAAAACTGATCTTTGAACCTTGAAGAGTCGTTATGTAATCAAAATCGCATCACACATAGCACACATGCCCATTACCTCAAGGTAATTTTTTAGAACTCAGACGGTCCACTTACTTGAGAACTGACTACCTTGGCAGGCCTTCTAAATATGCCTGTGTTTTTCATGCCTACCTCCTGCAGATTAAGATTGAAATGTAAGAAAGAGCTCTGAGAGCGTAAGAAAGAGAGGGGCTCGAGATGTCCGCAATACAACTTGGCCTCTTTCAGTAGCTTTTAGCTTTTATCCCAAGGCTTCGAGATGACGCGAGGGCTGCAATTTGAACTAGAACGATCATCGTCTTGATGGACCTTAATTAGATAGGTAGATACAGAGGAAATAGATCAGAAGCGGGTCCTTGATTCCGTTCAGATGGTTTTCCAAGACAAAACGGCGATGGGCGACGAGATTCAATTTCGAGAGAATCTCACGACATCAGGCAGCAAAGTCAAGCTAGGAAAGAGAAGGAGACTTTTGGTGTATTTTTTTCATGCAAATCATCAATTAACTTTTTTCCGATTGAAGGTCATCTAACAAGAATACTTGATCATGACTTTGCACCCTAGAACAGTAGCCTTTGTGGCGCATGATGGAAGACCAAACAACTGGGAATGAAACCATCGACGTCATTGTTGAGCCTTGGGCAAAATACTCCTCAAAAGCCGCTTCATTCAATATTCGCTTTTCACTTCATTGATTCATACAAAATAATGTTCCACCAGTGTCCAAACTTAGTCCTAAATCGAGCACTTCAATGATCAAGGTTTCCCCGTGTTGCCTTAACAAAGGTCAGTTCCTGCCCTCCTGAAATGTGCACTAGTTCAACATTTTTCTATTTTCCCCTCCACATTTTACCTGTCATGCATTCACCCCTAAATATCCGTCGAATGTGCGTTCAAAATGTTGTTGCTTTTATTGCTTGAATGAAACCAGACACCCCTGCCTGCCATTATTTCGCTCCCCTCTTCCAATAGTCACAAAAAATGAACTCGAGTTCAATTTTTCAAGCTGCTTTCATGTCTGAGAGGGAATCTGATCTTGCACTGAAGACATTGAAATTTCAACCATTTCAAGTTCGATAGATACCATCCCTATCCAAGATCTTTTTGCAGGCAGATCTCGACTCATGCGCAACTGGATGGATGAGTGGATTGGATCTTCCAGCACCCAGCAAACACATTCCATGCACACATCACATGCACCGGCAATGTTCACAATTTGAGCCATTTTTTTCATCATCATCAACACATCACGAGATCCATGGAAAATCGATTTTCATTAAGAGTTCTTCTCTCTCCTTGTTTGACAAGCTCGTCTTCTCAAAGTGAAGAGAACTTGGGTACGAACGTACGTAGAACGAAGTAGTAGTAGTAGTAGTAGTGGTGGTTGGATGGTTGCCCTCTTGTGCAATGTATATTCTGGTCCTTATATCTGTCTTTATCTCCAGAGGACTGCCGTGTTCCAGTTCTTCTCTTGGGTAGTCTTCGAGCAGAGTGACTCGAATATTTAATTAGTAAATTTGTTGTCAATATTGCCTGGAGGGAGGCATGCTCCTGGAAAAAACCCGAGTCTTGACTGAGGGGCGTTTGAGCCAAGATGCGATGTGCCATTGTTTCGAGAACGTGGGGATAAAAAGAAGAGGATCAAAGGTGTATCATTTCATTCTTTCCCTCTCTCTGGCAGGTTCTTCAATTGATATTTTTTCTCTATTGAATTCAATTCCGCAGATCAGAGGTAAGTTGATGTGAGCACTAAGAAGTTAAGTTGACTTCCGTTGAATATGGTAGAAATAACCATGTAGTTTATGTCTGTTCTTACAAACATACGGTTAAACAAACATAGACCAACTCCAATCCTGAAGACTATAATTATCATTTTTTTCTAAAACCAATCAAACGCGTTTCACTTGGCGAGTGTTTACTTTGGTGTTTAGAGCTTAATTTTCTGCGCAATCAAATGTACCTCTCTTCTTGAAATTCCTTGACCCATAGGATCTAAATCTCTAAAATAATATTGTACTGAACTTTGACATGGTATAATTTATGATTCTAGGCTGCATGTTAACGCATCTAATTCGAAAAGCGAGAGTATATCAAACACAAGTTCGATCGCCGAGTATACTCGTGCCCTGTTAATCTGACCTGATTTTGCTATACTCTCGCTTTTTGAATTAGGTCCGTTAACATGCGGCCTTCTGACACGCGATTAAACTAAAAACTAAAGCACGTTTTCTAACTAACCCAAACGCGTTTTACTTGGAAAAAACGCCATCGATTTAATCTTACGATAAATTAGAATTCTCATCACTCGCCTCGTCCGCCAAATCTCAATCGTTTTTTACTTCTGTTGGCCACTATACACTCCATGATGTTTATTCGCCCTGAACTTCCCAATTCCCTCAACATTTCACCTAATGTTATTAGACCACGTCTGTTCCTGCTTGCTTTGCCTTTTTAAGGCGATTCCCATCAAGACTCTTGAGTGACAGGTTCGGGCCAAGTTCAAACTGAAGCCAAATGACGTGGTTAACACCAGGTCCACAATGATGAATTATCGCCGGAAGTGGCTGGCAGCATTTTTTTATAAACCCTCCTCTGAGAAGTCCTCTCTTTGGCACTTAAGCTTGAGCTTCAGCTTCAAACCGAAGCAGACTCGTTGAGAGGGGAATAGGCTAATATTGAAAACAAGAAGCTACGGACCCTTTTTGTATTCGTATCTTGCCCAAAGTGTTCAAGAATGTCCTGTTCCTTCCTCATTTTAAGCTTGGACAGTTCACAATGTATTAGATGTTGTCAAAAATCTCCTTGGCCTGACCGTTATATAGGCATGCAAAGCAAGTAAAAAATGTTCAAAAGAATAACGATTACAATATTTTGACGCGGGCAAAGATTATTGTTTATTGCTCAAAAGGGGAAGTGAAAAAAGCAAAGCCAAGCAAATTTTGGCATTATCTACAAGTTTTGGTCGTCCTTGCACAGATATTTGCCAAACAATAAATGCGAGAAGATTGTTGTTGGCGTTTAAAATGGATTGGAGTAATTTTGTGCACAAGTCGCATCAAAAGTCGCCATCTGATTCTTCTGGGAGGAAAATTGTGAATGGCAACGTGTTCAAACAAAAGAAATCTCGTCTTGCCTCTTGGATTTAAAATGCATCCAATGTCACCATCACCTTCTAAACTAACCAGCCATCGGTTGTTAGAACCATGCATTCTCACTCAGGTATCGAGATCAGAGCAAATCCTTCAATCACGTTTGGAATTCTCACTTTTAGCCAACTTGCATTCATTTTTGTATTTTTGTGTTCTCACTGACAAACAGAGTGTGATAGGTAAAAGAGGAAGTTGCGCATTCAATTGTAATCCTCCAAATGTGCAGAACATGTAATATCCATGAAAAACGGAAAACCATGAAAGGGAAGATTTTTTAACCTAGTGAAATGGCGGCTCTCAATTAGTTACAACACTCGCTGATATTGGACCGTGAATGGAACATTCGATTTAATCGTGCGTTTCTCCCATGTTGTTTTAAGTTGTGGAATGAAACTACTTAAATCGTACGTATTAGGAAAGTTTGAGATACCAATGGTTCAATTGAGCATGGTTGATTAATGTAGAGTATATTTCCTGCACAAGTTTCCTGTAAAACCAATAGGATTACAATGAAGAATGATGAAATTGAACAAAGTTATAGTAGATTTTAGATTAAAAAAGAGGGATTTTCTTCTGACAGTAACTTATTAGGTTTTGTTTCTCACAACTCATATTACTGAAATTTCAGGTGGCGTCAGTTAAATTTGATCAAATTATGTTTACATACATTCGTTCACAGACGTCCTTTTTAGCAAATTATATTTTTAAAAGACACAAACAAAAACACATGCAACAAAATCACAACAATATGAAACACGTTTGAAAATGCCAAACTTGATCTCGGAATGACTGCCAAATACCATAAGAGGCTATTTGCTTTTACGTGCGGTTCGAGTTTTTTCGTTTTAAGAGTAAGTCATTTTTTTTTATTTCGTTTAAACTTTTGTTTGGGCTTTACCGGAACTTTGGTCCGTAAGTCCTGTAAACCAAGAACCTAGACAAGAAATAAATTGACTTGGTTCTTGCTCGTGATTCCGATCGAAGCAAAACTGCCTTTTATGAGAAAACTCGAGGAACATATTTTTGGGAAAGAAGACTTTTCAATCCATATTTTCGCATACTTTATGCAAATCTGAAATTATAAATTGACCGTGTCTACCACAAGACATTGGTTGAGACTTTAAGCAGACTTTTAATACTCTAATTAATTTTGCCTTTGGCCTTTTCGGAACATGCAAAAAGCAATGACATGACAATGAAAAACAATCATTATAAATCAAAATGTGAAAACTTTTTAAAGTGCAAAGAAGAAACATTTAGTCAAGCCTAAAAAAGTTTCAACCGAGGTTCTTTCACGCTACTTGATCGTACTAAAGATGTCTTTCTAATCATTAATTTATGAATTCAATTTTTACTCTCTTTGTCCACAATAGATTTTACCACTTTTTATGTTAAGGAGTTCTTAGGTCATTTCGGATCAGGTAGCAAACTTTTAAGCCCTTCTAATTGTTATATAAGAAATAGTGTGAAGAAACTAGTCATTCTAGTTTATAGTTGATTGTCATTGTGAGTCAACAATGTTCTAATATCTACCATATAATAACATTTGGTTGATCTATGTGTACAATAACGAGGAAAAAAGATACTTTGGGGCGCAACTATAAAGCATCAGTGTCAGGGTGATGGATGAGGAAGATGTCTAATTAAGTATTGAGACAATGACGAGCTTGAATCTTTTTCCTGAATATATAATTTACCACACCGCTTTGTCAAAGATTGTCCCTCTGTTATTTAAAAGGTCAAATGCGAAGCAAATGGACAAAACAAGTAACAAAGTCGATTCTATGAATATCTCAAAGTAGAGCGAGATTACATTCACGTTAAATCCATTGATTGCATACTTATGCACTTCTTTTCAGTCATTTTTGTGTGCCTCCATGATCATGTGTGTGCATTTACCAGCCCTCTTTTTGTCCAAAACCTTTCAAAAAAAATATGTGCACTTTTTGGGTGCTCGATTCGCTTTTCCCCAATCTCAGATCTACTGTCCGTACAGTATCTGTCTGGTTCGACATTCGTAATATTATATGAGCTTGGCTCGTTCCAATGTGGGCAAACTTATTTTTTTGAGCTGCCTCTCTTTTCCTTTTACTCCTCATTTGGTTTTCTGTATGATTATCATTATTTCTATTATTGGTCTCAAGCCTGTTCCATTTCTCTTTCTCTGTCCATGGTCTCAAAGAACTCGACCACACTCTCAAAAAAATGGGACTACCGCGTCGAAAAGTACACGTTTCTTGCACTTGAATCTCGCAAGCGAATATTGAATACCTATCATCTCAGAGTAATAGCGGCTAATAAAGAAGGAGAACGAGCCATACAAGTATGTTGAGGTAAAGAAAATGTTATTTTTGACAGTGAGGAGGTGAGTGACTTGCCCAGCCAAGCTAGTACGTATTCCCCTCCCATCCACAGAAATTGTCGAAAACGAATGCGTTTTTTCTTTCTTTTTGCGTTCTCTGTGACAGCGTCTGTTCACGACAGCCGAAGGGAAATAATTCACAATATTACAATGAGCGTTTATAGTACTGTGTAGTGGTTCTCGCTTTCCTCTGATCTGCGGATAGAGATGAATGTACTGTGTAGGTTTGGGATTATTGGGACGAGCGAAGAATAACCAACCACCAAGTTCTTTGGGAGCCTCTAATGACTTTAAGTACATCTGATTTCAGGATCAGTTATTCAAAGAACTCTCGCTTGAGCAATCGCTTTTCTTGCATATGAGACTCTGATCAATTGGCAGCACTTTGCAGCACTGACAATGAAGCAAGAGTCACTTTGGCACAAATTTGAAATCTATAATGGAAATGATTATGTCACGGGTTGAATGTTGTAAACCGATCTATTTAATACACAAATGAGGGATCCTCCAGTGGCGTACCTCCAATATCCAGTAATTTGGTTCGACCACACTTCGGGAATTGAAGTTCAAGTGCGGTGGAAATGTAATTTAATCTATTTGTTCCTTGAAGGGAAGACACATTAAAATCTGTTCGAATGACAAATGTTACTAAAAGTCAAAGTCAACGCATCTTTTGTTTCTGTCCACCCACAAAATTTAATGAATTATCCACATGAGGAAACTTTAGTTTCCTCATGTGGTTAACAACTGATCTTGTGTATACTGGATCCAGCTTCACGTTATGAAACAATCTTCTGATTTTTATCATGAATGCCGCTTCTGGGCATGCTCAATTTGGTCAAACTATTTGACCTTTTTTACATACTCGTTCCTGTTCGAGCTCAAGGAAGAAGTTGGTGGTCAAATTGGTTCTTCGCTTGAAATCTTATTCCCTGTCGAAAATGGCCTCTGGGAAAGATTAGAAGCAAGACTTTCAAGATTCCAAAAACCCAACCACCTCAAAGATTAAATTGGTATGGATATTTTCCGATGAAATAGAAAAAAATGGTATCAAATAACTCCATTACGTCCTCATTGGCGCCATTTCCGTTATAAGACCGTTAGTTCTTTTGTTCATTCACTAGAACTGAATCTGTTCTATTCACATAACTCAAAAGATGATTATTCATAGTCGGATCCATCCGTTTTTAGCGACGACTATTTACTCGTGTGTGATCCCAGTCGATTGTCACGGTTCATTAGAGAAATCTAATCTTTCACACAAGATAAATTTGCTCAACTTTCTGGGTCCTCAATGCCATCCATGCAACCAACTAAACAGTCAAAAGAGGCTAAAACCAGAGGAACCAAGGAATATTTTGCATATCACACGCTTAAGGATAATACTCTCTGATCAGGAGACACAAACCTAATTACCGTATCGACTTTTATGACAGTTGTCCCGTGTCGCATTTTCGCCCTCATCCCCAAAAAACTTAGTTTATTCCCTCCGGTTGTCTTCCAATAGCTCGTGGGTGGGTGTTAGGGTAAACCCAGACCCAGAATGTCCAATTATCTGTGAAAAATATACATACATACGGACGCACACTGTTTCTACTAGTTAGTCCAGCTAACCTCCATCTAGTCAGAGTCACAGTCACATAAAAGGACTTCTGGCGAACGTTTGGCTTTGTTCCAAACTCGTCGTCGTCGTTGGGGTATTAAGTTCCAGGAGAGCTCCTTCAATTCCAGAGTGATCCCCCATTGGAGGCGAATGCCATTACAATGCCGGTACCACCCTCACCGGCAGCCACTCGTTCATTTCTAGCAATGTTCCTCGTTCTGTTCTTCTCCTCTGTCTGTGTATCATGTGAAATGACTCATATTCCATGTTCATCTGGGGACCAAAAGCCAACAACTTCTCATTGAAGAACCGACTTTCCATTTTGTTGATCAGAGCACACACCGAACGAACGAGTTTCCGTGCCACCCACGCCCAGGGATCAAATGAAATCAGCCAATGACTCAGACTGATAAAAGCGGAACACCGCGACAAAATCCTTGATTGGGGGACTGAATTCTAATGATAAGAACCGTGGCAAACATAATGTGTACACCTATGATCTTCCAAGGGGAAAGCTAGCTCTGCTGCCAAAAAATCAGGAACTTGGATGGAAGGTTCAGATTCCACCTCCAAAGATGATAAAAGATCAAAACACAACAACAGTTCCTTCATGTGCGTGGGTCCAATCTCAATCATCAGGGGACTTTTTTTCCTTTTCTTTACTTGAATTGTTGCGTTGTGCCAGATTCCAGATTGGATCAATCGGCGAGGGTGGGTGGACGTGGACATCATTGGTTGGCGTATTGTAAAAAAAGCAAGCAATTGCGATTCGTTCAGTTCAATCATGTTGATCCTTCCTCCACGAGTCTTGACATGTTTAATCGAATCCAACGGCAGCAGCAGATTCGGTTCTCGTTTAATGAGAAAACAAACCCTTGATGATCCTGACTGATCAGCCAGCAATGCCAGGGGCAACGGAATCATCAGGAGGCAAACTTTGACAAAAGTATCGATCCCTTGTTTACAAGCTCCAAAACTACGCCAGAGTCAGCGTTGATCCACGATTTTCGCCATCGTCCCGACCAAACCATCCCCTTTCAGAAGCACTTTGCCATCGAACTTTGACAGCTTTGGGCAGACAATTGTCATCTTTCCAAAAGCCAGGGAAACCAAGCCTTGATAAGGCTCAAGGATGGACGTATGCAACCGATCATTTTTGAGCTATGTGTGTCTGGTGGTGCAAGTGCATTTTCCCCTTTTCAACATGAACTCTCGAGCGCGAGAGACCCTCAATTTCCCTCTTTCTCCTTTCCATCCATCCATCCATCGTTCGTTCCCTGGCTTTTTCTCGTTTTGTTCCCGTGGGTGAGTGAGTGGGTGTCGTGATCCCGTGGGGACGCCTTGGGCTTAAAGACACTTTCTT
>CM021323.1:11472156-11544390 GCA_010645155.1 Tigriopus japonicus
GCGACCAGCATTGGCCGGATTCCGAGAAGCAAGCTACTTGTATCTCAATAAAGGCTTGAACACGGCACTTTCATCCTTTGGTGGAACCGGGGAAAAGCTCTAATTTCCACTCCCCCTCTTAAAGCTAAACGTCGGCTGGGCTGCTTCCACCGCCAGGCAGGTTGCCACCGCCGTTTCGCTAATCGATAATCAATCGATACTTTACATATTTACCCGAAAAGCTCAAATTTCCTTTTGGGTCCCTGGTAATGAAGTTCTTTTTCGACACAACTACCTGCACTCTGGCAATACTCCTGTATAGAGTGTCTTTACAAGACCTTGATGTAGGTGAAATGAGGAAATACTAAAGCTTTATCTAAAATCAAAATAGTAAGAAACATGTGATAACAGTTTTGTTGTATTTTTAACGAGGTCCACCTTGTGTATTGTGGACGATTTGAGATCGAGGTGAACGAGCAAACAAAGAGTTGGTAGCCGCTATTGGATAATGAAAAAAGGCTGAGATTGGCCTTCGAAAGAGACTCTCTCTCTCTCTCTCTGTCCCTCTCTCAGGACACGGACCAAGGAGCTTAAGTCATCATTGGCCGTTGTTGACTTTTCCATCAAAAACTTCATTTTCTTCATTAAAGACTCAGGGTTGCAAATTTATGGCCCAACGGATGCTTCATTAAGGTGATTTTTAGAAATATGTTACTCAATTTCTAATTTGAAACTTTTGACGATTATAGGCCCCATCCAATCATGGTTCAGAATTTTGTCAACTACAGAACTTTATTGAAGAGTACGAGAGATGGCCGAACCCTGAGTCGGAGTTTCAGGTTTTGTTTTTGTTCCCTCGGAGGAAAAATAAAGATTGCATGCTTCGAAACTTCAGGTTAATTACACTTTTTCGTATTTCTCTTCCTTCCCCCTTAGTCCATTGGGGGCTTCTGCTGCTGCAAATAGTCGACTCTACTCTCTCCATTCGAGAAGTATTTTTACAATTGGCTTTTCTTTCGCTTTTTACAATTCTTTGGAACTCTCGTCTTGGCGCCTCGTCGCAGAGTACGTACGTAGGGCGGCCCTAATAAAGAAACGTCTCGTTCCACTCCAAGGGCCTTCAAACCCTGATTGATTATTCCTTTGAAGTTGGCACGCAATCCAATTCAAATCCTTCACAGGAAAACGCAACAAGCCTATGAATATAAAAGGCTTCAGCTTTTGTTTCTAAAGTTTACTACTCCTATTACTCGGGGTTCCAAGTTGTTATCGAAGATCCCATGAGTTATTTATTCATCAGTCCACGACAACGCGTCCAAAGTGGGCAATTTTTAGCCCCCAGGTTGTTTGCTAAATTTGCAGGTTGGAGTCAACAAGTCGAAATTAATGAAATTCTCATGAATGTGGACACCTCATGACCAAACATGGGAAATTCAGTGACTGGTCTACTCACACAACAAAAGCTATTCCGTTCCCCCCTTCAGGTTCGATTTTCATTAAGATAGTTCTCCCGAATTGCGATTTTAATCAGGTAGATATCAATACGATTGAGCTTTCCAATAATGAAGTCTTTTGTAGTTCAGACTACACATACAAATCTCGGACAAGAATAGACAATGGCCTCAATTTCTTACGCTTTCCTAACACAAGGATTACTTCAAAGAACAGTCAACATTACCCCTTTTCCATTTGGTAGTAATGCATACTTACCTAACCTCAAACTTTTGAGGAAATGGATGGGATCGAAGGGAAAGCGAAATAGTCGTCGCCTAGTTCGGTCCCGTGGGTGAGTCGTACTCGTGAGTTCTTCTGTGATTTCTGGTCTAGCCCTACGTAGTAACGCGGCTTGTTTTTGCTTACCATTCATTTTTCAAGCGTGGGCCAGGGTAGCCAAGGGGATCGGCGAAGAGCACGGAATAGGGTGGCGAAAATGCCAAGTTGAACCATCCTCCGCGAGGAAAAAAAGAAAGAGAAAGAGAGGGAGATGCATTCGGAGGTCGTGCAAGTGCAATCCTGAAGGAACACTAGCGACACGCAAATGGAGGGAGAGCTGTTGTACGTACTTGTACAATACAGATCAGGGCTGTGGTGGTACTTAGAGCCCGTGGAGTGCAGTGAGCTCTTAAATCCCCCTGAAAGGGTGAATGACTTCTCAACACTCAGCTCTGTGGATCCTTTTTCGGAATGAAGTTGGCTCCAGTCCCTAGGAACGGTTCACCCCCCCAGAGGTTGGGTTGGTAACTATTGCAAACTGCTTCAGGAGCAGGAGGAGGGACGAAGTGGATTGGCACTGAATTTGGAAGAACCCCTCTTTTGCCCCTCTTTCTCTTCTATTGCGTTAATGGAGAAATATTCATCGAATGTCAACCCCAAGTTTGTTGCGAGATTTGCTCTTCACTTCCCAAATTATGAGTCGTTCCCCAAAGGTCCCTTTTCAACCTGTTTCAAGACGTTTAGACGTTGGTTGAGTGTCCCTTGGTGATGAATGTGAAGGCCAATCATGGTCAAGTCGAGCTTCATCCATGATGAATATGGACGCAATTCTGAAGCCAAAGAGGATGAGGACAAGCGCTTTCAGGAAAAGAGCTAATTACGAAACTCATTTTGATGCTGCAGATGCCGCCAGAGAATTGAGGTTCTTCACATGTTTTATCAAAGTGTCCGGCAGTCGCGTGGTTGCCTGGTAGATTCTCTGAGGTTCTAATTGGAGCAAGTTCATTGTGCCTACCTACCTACCTACCTACCCATCCAGCAACAGCTTTGTCGTTGGTCGCACGGTTCCCAAGATCCGGCAAGAATATGATAATTGAATAGAAATGCAATGCTTTCCTTAATCAGCTTTTTTCCTTCCAGATAGGAGCCCTGTCATGTCAAAACTTGGCTAATCAATCGATATATGGAAATATGAGCGAGCAGAGAAAGAAATAGTAATAATAATTATTATTTTTTCCATTTTCCTTTGGGTGAAGAGGGAGGAAGAAGAGAAGACGAGAGGGAAAGGAAGATGGGGGCAGAGGGATAGTGAGATGAAGAGAATAAGCAACCAAAATTGGAAGAGAGCAGATATGAAAGGAGATATTTTCTTCCAAGGAGCTGCGTGGATGCCTTCACCCAACGTCGGCCGTCCACATGGTCCAGGGATGCCAACAAGAGGTCACCCTGTCAAGCAACAGGCTAATGGTATGACCGGGACGAGGTTTATCTCGTAACAGAAGAGGTCTTGCGAAGCCTCAAAATGGATCCGGATTGCAATGTACTCACGGGCCAAGCTTGCAAATCCATCATCCCTTGGCAGACCTGAATGGCAAATGCCTGGTTTTTTTTTCCTCTCTTTAGCTTATTCCACTTCTACTTGACTCTCCTATCAAGCCGATTGTATTTGATTAGACCAAAGTTTGTGTCCATGTGGGTATGCAAGTATATACATAAAGAATGCCAACGCAGCAGCAGTAGCATCAATAACATAGTAGTACTGCGACTGCTTGCACCAACGTCATTCCAATTCTAGGATACTGGCAAAGAAGGATGGCATGCTGCATATTCACTTGTGGGTCTCTTGACTGGGCTCGGTTTTCTGGTTTGATTGAAAGGTTTTATGATAGGCTCGGATTCCTCAGGGCTCATCTCATTGGCTAGCTGGCTACGTGAAAAGCCGATATGGGATTATGATTACTGTTTATGCATGCATAAGTACATAAAGACTTGGTTTCCTTGGGTTTGGGGCCAAAGTTTGATTTTTTTTCATCCATCCATGGATTATTATGGTTGACAGACATTTCAAAATTGGAAATCATTTATGCTCGAATCATCATTATCTATCGCATGATGAAAAACCTGCCCCGAAATAATGTCCAAATCCATGACGGTTTCTTAATCAAGCCGAGAATAAAAACACATTTGAATGGTTTAAAAAAGCCGTAACAACAGAACCTTATCAGGGAGAAAAGAATCTCGATTGCAATTTATTGCAATGCTCCTGATATATATTTGGATTACCACTATTATGATTCAACTTTGCTAGTATTTCTCCTTTGATGCGATCTTGTTTTGTCTTCAAGATCATTAACAGTATGTTCTGCACCATTTTTCTCAACTCTCAATCTAATCGGAGTGAAACTAGGGAATAGTGTTCCTACATACAGTATACGGTATATTCTAAGCGACCCTGATCCGTTTTCTTCATCCCGATGTAGAGTGTATAACCGTACAATGCGTTCGTTCGTCTGGTGCACCAGGATCCAATGATAGAGCGGACGGCCTCTTCAATGGAATCTCATTAGTCTTGGTCTTTCACGGTTCTCAAAACTGCCGCTCATATTTGGAACTTTTTTCCATTGAACTCGTTCCCTCTTTTGGGACTCATTTTTTCTCCTTTTCTCTCGCTCTTTCTCGTTCCTTTATCCATTCATGTGGTAGTATCCCTTCTACTTCTTCCCTGGCCCACGGGATATTAGGGTTCCCAGAAACCATTGGGGATTCAGATTGGAGATGGCCGGGTGATCCAGATTTTGGGCATACAAGCAACCCTGATGGTCGTGGAATCAGCGAAGGCAAACCCAGTCAGGCCAATGGATTCGCCGCCCTTTTTATTCACCATCATCAATTTCCAGGATTCGTGTTTCAAGCTAACGGATTAGGCCCTCGGGCCTCTCTCTCTTTCTTTCTCTCTCTCTCTCTCCCTTTCGGTAGTAGGTCTTGGCTGCCTTTCTCACTCTCTTTTCTTCCCCGTGGGTGACTTCTTTCCAAATGTTCCCAATTCCAAACCGACCAAGGTAAAACGCAAGAAATGTACTTGTGCAGTCAATTCCAAATCATCAAAACCCGAGGCGGAGAAAAAGAGGAAGATGCTCAACTTTGGGATGGAGCCAAATATGATAACACAACAGACTTGGATGTTCATAGACCTCGAACTAATCTGGCTTCTTTATATTCTCGACTTCCATCGCATTTATTCCATTTCATCCTTAGATCCAGTTCCAAGTTCCTTGTACCCTGGTTCCACTTGGATATAGAGGGCCCAACAATTCACTGACTAAAATATTGACCCACGAGACGATATTTCTGTGCTACAATAGAACCATAAGCCCACAATTCTCCTCAATACTATTCATTAATAAGTCAAATGAAAGTAGCTTTCTGATGCCTCCAGATCTGTGGAGCGTGAGACGTTTTCAAGCAGTGTCTCTGTAAAGTTTAGCTCGAAGCAGTTTCCCCGACCCCTTGGGCCACCAATGGAAAATGAGGCCCTCTCCCCTCTCAAGCCGAGCTTAGAGCCCTATGTTCCAAGTTCCACGGCTGGTGTTGTGAGCTTTCATTCTCAGCTGCATTATTTCAAAGCCCTTTCCATTGCAAAGGCCAACAACATCTCTGGTGACACACTCTCGTTGGTTGGTTGGTTCATTCACTCACTTACTTGCGATGTTTTTGGGCAAAGGCTGAAGGTTCTCTCCTCCCTCCCTAGGAGATGAAGGAGACATTGGGTGAAGGATTCCAAAAAGTGGTCGGGAAATGGGGACCTTTTAGGACTCCGGAATCATGACCACTGCCCATCCAACCACTCAGCAAAGGTATCAGAATAGAAAACTGTGAGGGTACAGAAAAGCACCGTAAGAGAGTCGAGAACTGGAGGAAAAAATGGGATTGTATGGATTTTAAGAAATGCAAAGAGACCGTGGCTTCTTGTGTTCTTCTTCCTGTGTGTAAATGAAGTTTACGTGGAAGTGGCCTCAATTCGACTTGGTCAAAGAATGCTTCGCTTGTCAATCAAAATCTTCATTGTCTTACTTTCAAAGGAACTGGCCTTGTAGGTGCCAAACAATCACTCTCAAAACTTGTTCCAAAAGCCCGGAAGAACAAAAAACCAAGCGTTTTCTCCGAACTCTCTCACTTTAACTTGAAGTTTCAGAGCTATTTTTGAACCTGAACAACTGATCAAAACAATGATCGCCCCATCTACGTATGTATGTTTGTTCGTCATGACTTCTGTCCTGGTTTTGATAGTGTTCAATTTCATTCTTGGGGCCTTATAAGAGCCAAGTCTTCCAAAATTTGCAATGACATGTTCCTGGGAGCAGAAAATTTCCAAATCAAGGACTTGACGGTTCTTCCTTGAAGTTTCCCAAATAGGAACACAAAAGTTGCATCTAAGAGCGGAAACAAAAAGGCCGGAAACGAAAAAGGGAGATCTTTTTTCCGCACCTAAAACCTCATGTTTGGAACCGTTTTGGATTTTGGGGTGGGAGGATTTCTTCCTCGTCGTGGAAAGGATTTGACAGCTCATAGCAAATATCCAACCTGACAGAGGCAGAGGCAAAAGGCTACGGTCTTTCTTGCCTTTGACACTTTATGGGATCTTTGGCCTTCTCCTAAACTTTTTTCAAGAGCCTCTTGCTTGACACTGTCACAAAACTATGATCGTGTTGTCCCGGGGAATGTCCAGGTGGAATGACACCGAATATTTACCCTTGTTCACCTTGGCATTTCATCTTAATCGGGCCGTGGCTTCGAATTTGGAACCTTTTAGTACTCTGGAACCGAAGGCTTCCCTTGTGAAAGGCCATGGCTATTTCTAAATCCACATTTTTCGGCCTCATTCGGGGGAACTTTGTGCATTGTTGAAGAGTGTCGAGAAAATACTTTGTCGATCGAACGCCATCATAATGGTGGCTATATTTTCACGCCCAGTTTTAACGCCTTCAGGAGGGTTGCTCGAGGCTGCAAAGCAGGAAATGTGTTCCCACTTTTTTTTCAAGAGCCCCTCCCTCCCACAAGACATTTTAGACTTAGACTAAACCAGAGAGAGAGGGGAAGAAAAAAGGCCATGGAACATGAGACATTTTGTCACTTTCCGCGGGCCCAACGTCTCCAATTCACACGAATCAAGCACCGATCCAAAAAAGTGGAACATATCCCCAAGTTTGGTATAGTTGTTTTGAGTTTGGATATCTGGCAAGCCCACTTCCAAATGGAAGATGATGGCTTGAGGCTCTTGATGCCTGCCACATTCAACATTAGCTAAACTTTTGTTTTGTTTTCCCCCCGGGGAGCAAAGAGGGAGTCAGAAAAAAGCTCTGCGACATTTTCTAGCTTTTCAAGAGTCTTTGGCCAAAAAGGCCGATAACGCTCGAACTGCTCGCCTTTAACTACGGCTCTTTCCTCATCTCACAAAATAATACTTGTTCCACAACGAATTGGATCAGAAAGCACAGTTGAGCAATCATGGCAACAACAAAACGTTCAATCATTCAAGAGTAAAGAAGCACTTCCTGCCATGAGTTTCGCCTCAAAATACACTAAAATTGGCACCTCGTCGAAGGAAAAGCGCAAAGAAACCCTGCCTTCAACTGGATCTAGATGTACTCAAGAGGGCGGAAGGTCTTCAAAATTGGCTCCATTGGGACGAATCTGTATGCAAGAACCTTAAAGCCGGGCTCAGTGCTCGGTGCTGCTCCCGTTAATGGCTTTTCAAAGATCATTTTCTCGAATCCTCCACTCTGCATGTCGCCCATCGTTAGTCATGCCCTTTCCATGCCCTAAAATGCAATAGGCTGTTTGCCAAGAGCAGCTCCCTCGCTCTCTTGCTACTACGTACTCTCTTTATTTATTGTACTTTTGTATGTACTTGCGCAAAAGAAGACTCAAGGTTCAACCACGAAACCAGCAGCCTCTTCTACGCTGGGAACGCAACAACCATATTCCACGAGGTATTTTTGCCAAGCGAATTCACAAACTCGAAGTCACGTTCTCGCTCTTTCAAAGGGGAAATTAAACCCAAGAAGGTGAAGAAAAACCGTTATTGGAAAACAATTTCTGCTCCCAAGTCTGAGACAGAAATCAGTGCCAATGGCTATTCTGGAAACAAAACCTCTCCAGAAGGCTTTTCTAACGAGGCAGGTTCCATTTTTGCTCGATGATTAAAAGTCCATGGTTGGCGATTTAGAGAAATGAGAGTCTGTTTGAAGTTCATCTCACTTTGATGTTGTGGATCATTTCGTTTTGGAGCCCCTTTTTCCTTTATTTGGCTGGTGATGGAATTACGGTTCTTTGCTAGAAATGGTCATTTCATCAAATTCGAATCGGTGACGGGTGCCAAAAGTCCATTCTCATCTCAATCCTGTTGGACATCATCAAAGTTGTGAAAGAAACGACCCCGTGCTCATTACTCTTCTCCATCGTGTTCCAGTGGACCCCGCTCAGTTGGTTGGTTGGTTGGTTGGTAGTTGGAGGAGGATGGTTGGGTGGATGACTGGTTGGTTGGTTGGCTAGCTAGCCAGCAAGCTAACTGGATAGCTTGGTGTTGTGGTCCACTCCTTTACTCGTTCAAGGACCGCTGGAAAGAGGGAAATAAACCTTGTTCGCTCCCTTTTCAGATTGCCGAACGGAGACCTACACTTGAGCGCAATAAACTTGAATTCCCAAAAGAAACTTTTCTTTTGGTCAAATTTGGGGAGATTATATAATTTTAGATAAAGAATTATGATGGTCCCGTAGACAGTTCCAGAAGGTTAGATTGATATATCTCAAAGGGTCTCGCGCGTGTAAGTATACTTTCTGATTCTTTTATTTAAGAGTCAGTCGGAGTGAAGCATCAAGGCTTCAAAAATCATTTAAAAATTAATGGAATTTTTTGAACGGTTTTCTTATATATTTTTTCGACGACGCAGGAAAGATTGGGCAGCAAAAAAGATTATGAACCATTTCCGCGCTAAGCCTCTAGCACTTTCAAGTCTAAGCTTTTTAGGTTTTTTAGGAAGGAAGCACTAGCTCATTCATGTCAAAACAGTATTGAAAAGAGTCCAACGGAAATTTAAAAAAAACAATGCTCATTTATTCCTTTTATACCACGATGTGTATCAACGCCTAATTTGCCGCTTCTGTGTATAAAAGCAAAAGTAAACCTTGAGTAAATCAACCAAGGGCCAACAAAATGGTGCTCGATTGTGGGAAGGCCAAAGGAAGGCAGACCGTAAAAAAAGATATGCTATTAAATTCAAAAGAGGAGAACTTTTTTGAGGGGAGGCCAAGGCAGAAATTGGGCAAAGGCGAATGGAGGAAGAAATGAGCGAACCAAGTTTTCTCGTTTAAGACGAATTGCCAAGATGGACTAGCCTTGAATGAAGAGCTTCACTAAAAAGGATGACACCGGCGGCAAGACCAACGAGGAAGAACGAAAGGCCAGGACGGATTTTTTTTATGACGGACGTCAAGAAAATTGGGAAAATTTTCTTATATTCTTTTCCCGCTCGGCTGAACTGCTTCCCCATTTGAGGAGCAGAACGAGGAAGACGAGATCATTTATACTGTGATTGCCTGCTGGACAAAGTTGAAAGAAGCAGAAACCCGCCAACAGCCCGAACTCAGTCAGCATCATGGCCTAAGGCCACGTGAAACCCACGACGAAGACGAGAAGGAGTAGAAATTGGATTTGGACTTTGATGTGGAAGGAAGAGAGTTTTTTGATGACCTTTCTGACCGACTCCTCCAACCTTCCACCGTCGTCTGAACTTCCATCTTTGAGTCTCGCTCTTCCATGGATGGTGGATGTCCGTTCATTCGTTGGTTCGTGGGTGTGTTTGAAATTCAGACTCGCCGCCAAGTCCCATCTCCAAGTTTACGGGGTTTCCACCAATGAAGACATGAAGAAGAGGAACTTGGTGGGTTGGTTGACTGACTGGCTGACTGAGAGGGCTTGGAAATCTGGAATGCGCGATGGAGTAATGAGATGGGGGGAAGGGAAAAGTTCAGTCATCTTACAGCATCATTTCACATGATCGAAGGACTTGCGGAGCCCGTAATTCCTCTAGACACTTTGCCAGAACCAACAAAGGCTTCTTGGCGTTATGACCAAACATAACGAGCCAAACTAACATAAAAGAACTGGAAATGAAAAATAACCAACAACAACCAAATCGCATCCCCTCGAATCCACCAGTGGCTTTCATATTCCATGAGTCATTATTATGGCTCCATTCTTCGTTCCACACAGCTCTAAACACACTCACATGCGTGCCAAGGGACCAAGTCCGAAATCTGTTCCAAACTTTCCTCTGTCTCTCTGGCTAAAAAAGACAAAATCGTCTGCAGGGTCTTGTCCGGAAATTTATGCATGAAAAATGTCTTGGCCTTGTTCTTTGGGGCCCAGCCGTTGTTACGGGTGCCCAGTGGAGGGAAGGAACCCTTTCTGCTGTTCTCTCGCCACAGATTGAACCATGACCAACTTGCCTCCGGGATTGGCCAAGGGCGACCAAATCCAGACGTTGGGATGGCTCCAAGTTCTGCGACGAGATTTCTGTCCGATGAGGAATTCATATTCAAAAAAGTTGAGTTTGCTCCTTCTCGTTGTGGAACAGAAACGAGGAGTGGGACCATAATGCAGGCAACCAACGAAGGAGGAGCCAGAAAAATGTGATATCTTTTGCCAGATTTAATGCGGTATTTTTTTTAACGCAGGGCGCTGGACCAAATTGGAGAAAAGTTTTTTTCGAGCTGGGCGAATTGGGAAGCCCGTTGAATGGTGCAACGAAAGTTTTTGAAATGTTGTCACGAATTTTTTGCGCCGAGACTCTGAGCGAGTTTTGTGGGCGCCAACTGAAGAAAGTGTCCTCGTCTTATGGGTTGGTTGGTGTTCCCAAAGGAAAGTTCAAGAAGTGGAAGGAGAGCGAGAATCCCGATTAATCATCCCATGTAATAGTTTATCGTCTTTTGGAAGCTTAGTACGAGAGAGGAAGAGAGAGAGAAAGAGAGACTCGCTTTCCATGTTGAAAGAGTCAACTTTGCTTGGAGCCCAAGACCCCAACTCTTTCGTTCCACTTGAGCGGATCTCAAGTCTTCTCCAATGGGTGATGGTGGTGGTGGTGCCTTTGCTTCATTGCCTTCCCCTACCCCTAGAGGATCCTAAGCCCACACTCGAGTTTTCGATTTCTCTCCATCCACAATACCGTACGTCGTGGTGGTTCCATCTTTGTCCGACTTTGTTCGTCCCACTCCTCATCCACCCATGAGATCCATCCCAGGGCTAGCTAGCCATGCGCAAGGATTGAGCCACCAGCAGGATTAAAAAAATACTCACGGCGCTTCCCCCACAGTCGAGATCGAGAAAAAGGGAGCCTGTTGGTTGGGTTGCTATCCAAGGTGGGCCTGGTGCACTAGTGGCAAAAAAGTAAGGCCGTGCCTGATGCACCACCGCCCTTTGGCGCCGGCGAAGATGAAGCAAAAAAAAAGAGGAGGAGGAAGAGAAGAAGGAGGCCCCCTGGAGTGCAGTCTTTTTACGCTGCCCAGCCACGTCACAAGAAGTCCCGACCCCCTCTTGGGGACACATACGCACTCCTCACACTTGCACCACACTCACACACTGTGCCCAGGCCCAGGAAGTTGAGAGGGCTGGAAAATGGAATGAACAGAGGAAATAAAGCCGATTTCAGCAGAATTTTATCCCTTCTTACTTTTCAAATTAACAGTTGGTTATCTTGCTTTGTTCTTTCCACAGACCCCTTGTTCAGAGAAAAAATTAAGTGTCCCGGTTCATGTCCCCTTCAAGGCTGGAGGCTCCCATCATCAATGCTCCAATTGCAAAATACTACATTCAGAGTTACATTTTTTTTCTTTCCAATAGAAACCCAATGAAGGCACTGACTTGTCAAGCATCCACCTTCTTTGACTTCCTCGGGGCCTCAATTCCATCAGCAATGTGGAACTGATCCGACGACCAAGCAGGCACCCACCTTCTTGCAGAGTGTATCCTCAAGCCCAGGGGGAAGGGTGGGTGACTTACTTGCCAGGCGAAACACGAGCAAGAGGAGAAGAACATCCACTGAAGCTTTTATAAAGTAAAGCTGGCTTTTGGGTCTTAAGACGACTAAGGAACGGACAGGGAAGAGAAAGAGAGTGCCGAGTATGGGCTTTGAACTTCCTTTTTTCCATCTCTCTCTCTCTTTCTCTTTCTCTGTTTCTCTGGTCCCCCGTGGCCCAGGGGCAAAACTCCATCCCAAGCCAGATGAAAGAAAGGAAGCGAAGTTTGCTTAAGACGTCACAAAGATGTGAAATGAGCCCCACTGGTCGGTCCTTTTTCCCCATTTTGAGGCCAAACAGAACTTCTTGAAGCCTTATCCAAGCACTTCTTAGTCAGGGGGGCCAGAGAGGAAGGGAAGGGACCAGAGGAGAAGAAGAAGGAGGGACTTCTCAATGTGTTCTCACGTTGCTCACGGCTTATATGAGTTGTGGACCTCGTGGATCTGACAGAAGAAGAGGAACACGTCGCCGTCGTCTTCATCGGCCTTGCCGCAAGTCTTGTTGCTGCCTCTTCAAGGTACTACAGTACTGCTGCCATTGGAGGTTGGTGACCACCGTTTACCCACGGGCTCAATCCAATGTTGAAAGAAGATGTAGAAAAACATTGGAAAGTCAAGAAAAGAAGAGAGTTCTTTTCCCTCCCGTGGGTTCCGTGGGGCCCCTCCTGCGTTAAAGATGCGTGGACCACGGTAGAACCTGACCATTGGAATTACGATGTCATCTATCATGAGTCTTTTGGGGATGAAAAAAATCCCTTTATGGACGCTCCCCCCCTTCCCTTTCCCAAAGGCTTAAAGGCCGGGAATATCCTTATAGAGTTGTCAGGAGGAGGAAATTGGATTGGATTGGACGAAACAAACCTCATTCCTTGTTTTGGTATCTCTCATATTTGGATGGAATGGAAATGAGATCGAGACAAGCGAACCCGAGTCTGTTTGCCAAGATGAACGGAAGAAGTAGAGAGGAACGAAAATGAGACGAATATTGGCCAGACCCCGGCGTTCATAAAAATGATTGGAACTCAAATTGGAACAAACCATCATTATGAGGGGAGAGCATTTCAAATAATTTATGCCGATCCTCTCGACTGACGCAGACTTGGAAGTCCCCCAAATGCATGCAAAGCTGTTCCACCCACGATCCCATCCAGCTCATCATTCACTGGCTTTGTTCCATTCGTGATCCAATGATCACTGGAGCAAGAAACGAGAAATCAAGAACGAACAATGCTGACTTCTTTGAATGTTTCTGCCAGATCTTTCCATTTCGTCTCTCCCATCCTCATTGATAAGCAGACAGGCACATTTCAAATCACGCCCATAAAGAGGTTCCGTGAGAAACAACTAGACGCATGTTTTTTGTTCCACTTAAATGGAAAATGAAAAACCTTCACCTGGATTCGAGCTCAGCCAATCCTCCTCAACTCCCATGACGAACTGAAGTGAAGGTAAAAAATAGAAATCTCGAAAGCATATAATGACAGGGGTTTTGAGTCAGGCAAAAAGTGGAAATCCGGTCATATTTGAGCCAAACCAAATATACCCCACCATTATTATGAACTACAACTACCCACACTGAACCGTTCGTTGACTCGTGGTTGTCGTCAGTGTGCATGTGTGGATGTGTAAGTATAAAAGTAGTGCCAAATACCCTCCTGTGGCTGAGTGGAACCACTGCTGATGGAACTACTGCCTTCTTGGGTGGAGGGAACAACTTTTCAGATATTGGAAAAAAAACCTCTCGGGCCTAGCAGCAGCTGGGAAATTCTGACTGCACTTGCATTATGGAAAGACAGAAAAAGTACTTCATAATCGAGACAAACGTTGAATTTTAATTTTGGCAATTTATTGTTCTTGTTCCAAGTTCTTAACATAAACATCGAATCAACTGTTTTTGGAAATAGCAAAATTGCTGGATATCACGCCTTCTGGTGACATTTTTCGAATTTTTTCTCCGGTATTTGAAGTTATATTCAGAGCACCTATATGTACTAATTTCTGAAACGTGAACAAAAAGTCAATCAACATATCGAACGAACTTAATCAAGCCCAAAACCGCTGAAAGTTTGAGCCCGACCATGAGAGCCTTTTTATTCCGCCAAAGCCATGCATCTCATAAACTGAAAATATTGGTCAATCAACAAAAACATGAATTCAAGTGAAATATTGGTACCATTAGTACCTTATAGCGCTTTATGAATGTGTGGGGAGTTGAGGGAGCAGGCCTTGCCTCATCATCACCGCCTTCCTTTTTCTTCTTCGTCGTTGTCGTCAATGTTGTCGACATCAGACCGGGCCAACTAAATCTCAACATGACATAAACCAAATATTTGTCCCCATTGCTCTTCGAGAAAAAGTCACACTGACAAAACTCCAAATCGTCCCCACGCAAAACGAGAGTATGCGAGTGTGTTCCATTATCAGAACTTTTACGAGAACTCAATCAAGCCCAGGAGTTTACCACGTTATCTCTCATTTTCAAAGCATATTGGCCGCCATCATGCCGAGTTAACCTTCGCTTTGTTAAACCACCCGAAGTTGGTCTTTTCATTAATCAATGTATTCATCCAATCCACCCCGATCCTCTAGTCAGTGCTCATAAATCAACACCTTAAAGTTAAGAAAGCCGAGCTAAAAGCATGGAAAGGAAAGGGCTCTCCAAAAATTGGAGCCACTCAATCAGGAGTTGAACAAAAGGGTGGGACTTGTTTAGACAGGGAGGGGAAACAATGTGCCACTTGGGCT
Organism: Tigriopus japonicus; assembly: GCA_010645155.1. Classification (NCBI taxonomy): domain Eukaryota; kingdom Metazoa; phylum Arthropoda; class Copepoda; order Harpacticoida; family Harpacticidae; genus Tigriopus; species Tigriopus japonicus. The sequence goes on from CM021323.1 coordinate 11,486,667, forward strand.
CGGCTACCGTCAATGGAACAACAACAATATGGTGACACTTCTTCACGTACACCAAAAAAACGTGGCTCAAACGGCAAAAAAGTGAACGAAAAGTCAAGTGATTTGAAACGGGAAATTGATAGGGAGAGACGTTGGTTATCAAATAAATCACATCTGCTTTCTTTGCCTTTTTGTTGTTATCATTATTGTTGGTATGCTGGATTTCCAAGGACTACAATTAGATGAAGAATCCGAGTGTGCCATTCTTTAGGGGAGCATTTAGGGAGAGAGAGAGAGAGAAAGAAAGAGCTCCCTAGGGAGGTGTGGCCCCCACTAAAATGAACAATTGTCATCCATGGCTTCCTTTTGGCTTCTGCAACGTTGCTGATTGTTTCTTTTTATGAAATATAAACTTATTCATCTTTTCAAACAGACACCTTATAAGGGCAAAGGACACGCTAGTTTTGGAAATATTTGTTTCCAAGTACAAAAAAAATAGACGAAAATGAAGTGAAATCGCGACCCTTAGTAATTTGGTCCAAGTCCTTCAATGAGGAAAGCCTGGCTAGGGTAATTAGAAGAAACGTCATTTTTATCCCATGAGCAAGATTCGGGTGTCCATTTGGGGTCGCACTTGGTCTGTGCATCTTTTCTAAACAGATTCTGGAACTGAGAACCAAGAACATCGCTTTGTTGAGAATGTCACCGTCTTGGGTAGGAGAGAGTGTGGCCCTAAATCCGCCAAGCAAAGTTAATGGATCCATCGATTACGAACAAGATCTTATGGCTTTGTCTCAATTGCTTTGGAAACGTGACAATGACCGTTTTGTGGACGGCATTCCGATTACATTGAAGAACAAGATTCCGAGTTTTACCGCAACAATTTCAAGACAAACAGCCTCGACAATTGCCTTAGTAAGGTAATGGATGCATTTTACTCGTTCAGTTTCCTTCATTGGCTGGTTTGTTCCATCGCAAGTAGTGTTCCAATATCTCGCCAACCTCGGATGGCTTTTGTTTCATGGACGTATCTCCCTTTTTCTGGTCTCATTTGAGCGCATCATTTCCACTTTCTTGCTTAGAGGACCAATATGTGGCAAGAGGAAAGTTTAATTAAGAATTCTTGCGACATTGTCCTTTAGAATTAAGGGGGACGGCAAGGGACTCCCGAAAAGTGGGATCGAGATACTAGCTCGTTCTCTTGACATGAATCCTACCAATGAGTGAGAAAGAGAGCAAAAGAGATACACACACATAGACAGTCAGTAAGATGCTGCTCTGTGTTTTCTTCAGTATAGAAGCCCGACTGATGCAGATCAAAGACATTTTTTGGAGGAACTCAGGAGTGCTGCTGCTGCTGTTGTTGTTGTTGTTGTTGTTGTTGTAATCGCACATTGGTACCGTGCATTTGGTGGAATGCGACTCTCTATCTTGGCGACAGAGATGTGATGAGAGAGAGAGAGAGAAAAAGTCAGTCGTCTTCTGGCTTTGTTGTTGTCAGTTGAAAGACAGAACTAAAGAGAATGCATCACTCAAAGTGGAACAAGCGAGGGAATAATGTGCCACTGTGTTCCAAGACGGATGTGAAGGACATCCATCGAACAATACCTTTAGAACAGCGGGAGATTTTTGTACTTCGATCCTTGGGAGGGCATCGAACCTACGAACATTTACTTTAGTATTGTTATGGCACCTGTGCTCAATCAACGGGAGCTTGAGCAGAAAGTTGCCCATCCAGTTTTGATAAACGTTGATACGGTCCAGATTTGAGTCCAGATCCGAGAGAATGTGGTCCCATTCAATGGACCCCCAAGTTACGAGTCCATAAAAACAAGTCTAGTGTTGATCCATTTCGGTCAACTGTTCAAACTACAGGGAGACTCGTTTGTTCATTTATTCTACATTAACAGAATAATGTAGGCTACTTTTTTCCCTATTTACCCTTCCACCCATCATCAAACCTCCAGACATAAAGTGGATCTTATCAACCAATATTTTTCATGATTTCTAACATCAGCGAACAGTAACCCGCGTCTTTATGTAAAACTTCTTGAAAAAAATAGACACAATTTAATCAACTTTGATTCAACTTTTGAGACCACCCTGTTCCAAGCAATAGTTTAGCAATGGTTCTTGGACTCCTCGGGGGAAGAAATAGATATGATTTTATGACTTCTTTTCTTCACTTCGTTCCTCGAGGTCTCCTGTGTTTGTCTGTCCCAGTATTTGGTTCCCACTCGCTGGCCAACCATTCAGAGGGGGTCAAGCAAGTCCAAAAAGGTTTTATGACCTTTGTAATCTCCACAAAAACAGTCACAATGCTGACTATGTCTTTGTGTCTCGAAATGGTTTCCACTATGCGAGTTTGAGCTGTCTTCGGGCTTGATTGAAGAGATATTTGTCATACTTTGTTGAAAAGCAAACCATCCCCGGGAGCAAATTCCAGGATAATGCCAATTGGGATCCACTCTGACATTCGAGGAATGCTTAGATGAGACAGGCCATTGGTCACACTGTTTTGGCAACAATTACCAAACATGTATGGGTCGCTTGAATCTGAATTATTGACCACATATTCACAAAAAACGCCCTGGCAGAATGATATATAAATGGAAGATATTTGAAGCCATTACTAACATGGATAAAGAGAAAAATGAATCCGGGAACGGCTACGGAAAGTGGAACGAAAATTCTCACCGCGCAAAAAGCGGAAATCCAATAATGCTTCTTCCCTGGTTCTGTCATCATCTTCATCCACCAGGAAGGAGTGGAACCAGCCAAAGGGATGCGATAGAAGAAGGGGGGGGGGGGGCAAGAGCCTCAAATTGGTTCATATACCAATCCCATTGCCAAAAAAACTAAAGTTGGAACTTTTGTTTTGGAACACCGCTTGAGGGAAAGGAAGAAGGTCTTCTTGGTTTCGTTCGTCATGGCGCTCCTACTATGACCCTCCACGCCCATCTATGACGGAGTGGCGCCATTGGTTCATAAAGTTTTATTATCATTTGGTGAAAGCCAAGCCAGCCTCTCTTCTCGGTTCGGGTGTGTGTTCCATCTCCCGTTCGTCGGTTGTTCCATCCCTCTTTCCTTCCTTCCGTCCCTTCCTTCATATCACTAATTTCAAACTTTTGGCTTGCTTTTCTTTATCATCTTCGTCATCTTCTTCTTCTTTTCCCGCTTTTTTTAAAGAGCCTTCTTGCTTGGTTGTGGACCGTGTTGGGAACACCAGGGTCCCACGTGTTTGGCTGTTCCAATTTCACCCCGTCTTTTGAGACCGGACGGAGAATTCGCATCGAACCCCTCATCTTGGACCTCTCGATTCCTTCTGGGCTGAACTTGAATTGGTTTGGTGGTCTTGGTCTTCGTTCCTCTGGAGGATGAGCCAAAAGGCCCCCTCAGGAGGCAGTTATAGTTTTTGGTTATTATTGTTATTGTTTTGCAGGCAATCCTTGGCCTTTGTCGACCAGCGAGTCCAAATTTGGCCGGACTCTTTGGGAAGAACAGCTCTAGGTTCGTAAGTATTGTGCGTAGTAGAACTTGTGCTTTAGTTCGTCGTCGCCTTTGGGGACTTCAAGGCACGAACTCACAACTCTTGTTCTTTATCTTTTTTTCACAAAAAGAAGTTATTCCCAAAGGATTGGCGAATCTAAAGCACCAGAGACGCTGAGACACTTGAAAAAAATTCCGAAGCCCTGGCCAACTTTCCCTGTCGTGAAATTTAAGCGTTCATAACAAACAATAAGTTGGGCTAGTTGCTTTCTAGTGGATGAGGAACTCATCTGCCATTGGGAGAAAAGGATGAGTCCGAAGGGATTGCCCATGTTGTGATGGCTTTGGCAATGTCGGGCTTAATTGTGAACCTCTTGAGAGACCAAACAGACCACCGGGAAGACAGGAGAGAATTTTGGAAGTGCTTCAAATGAAGCAAATCCTCTAGGTGGCGATAATTCTTTCCATGATGTCGCTACGTTCCAACATTGCGTTGTCTTCCTCTTTTGAAAAAAATCTCGGATCTTTTTACTCATTTTTTTTAAAACAAGAGAGAACCGTAACAATTTCAGCCAAAGTTGGGCACATTTTTACAGACTAACTATGCTTTCAAATGAAACGCCACCTTGTTCTCGTCGATTTTGAGAGTCGAAAATAAGTTCAATTATCGATTATCTTTGTCAGAGATAAACTTTAATGAATAACCATAATCTATAACGAGCTTACACTTCTTTCAATATTTCAGAGAGATGCGCATAGCCGTATTAACCTTTTGTTTAACAGTGCCCACCTTTGATAACAATCGGTACGTAGGAATGAATCCTCCAAAATAATTCTAATCCAAAATTAAGAACTTGAAAATCATATTTGGCAACAACAAATGACTTGAGAGGAAACAATTTGATTTAACTTTCAATCCAAACTTTTAAGGGAGCAATTATAAAAAGGCTAGGAGATGACACAATTAACTAGACCTGATGAGAGGCACTTGAAGTTCTTGGAATTTTCGGTGGACCCTTTCTTCCTTCTATCTCTTGTTATTTGAATTGGCTGGGCTCTTTCTCTCTTCATGTCATTTTAGCCGTAAACATGGGAATAAAGAGGCCAAATTTACTTTTATTCCCCTGTTTCTGAAAAATATTTGCCGCATTATGACTCGAAACTGGCTCCACTGAGGCTAATTTCAAGATTGCCATTTTGGTTGGTGTTGGTGGTTTTCGTTTCGTTCAAATTGCGTCTTCTGTCAAGGATTGAAGTGAACCAAAACGTATTGGAACACCTGGATTAGAAAGGGGCTCAACCAACACAAGAGAACACTCGTTACTTTGAAGTATACTAATACAATGGGAATTTATTCCCACTCTCCTATTTGTTCCAGTTGAGATTTGTTGGAGACAATTTAGTGGAAACTATTCAGGGACAGCCAGTTTATGTAAAAAATGGGACAGAAAAGTAGTCAAACTTTTTTTTACCGAACTTCAGCCTTTCAAGATAAGAGCAGTCCCTCTTTGAGTTGGTTGAGACTTGCTCGGTGGGTTAGACCAGCATTCCTTGTATTACTGCTACTTTACGTGGAGTAGAGAACTTGACAGAGGGCTTTGTCGGAAAAACGGCTGAAAATTGTGAAAAAAACTCCCTCTTATATACTTTAGACAAGTGAAGGGACAATTACGAAAGAGTTGAGAACAACCCAAAATCCTGACTCGTCGATTCGAATTAGTTGAATGGCAAGCGGTCCAGTGATTCTAAAGCAACTAAATATTAGCTCGGTTGTTGAGGTAGTTTGGAAGTATAATAGAAGCAAATCTAGAAGCATAGAAGAAGCATATCAGATTGAGTAGAAATAACCATCCTCGATCAAGTTTCGCTCCATAAGCTGCGTTTTTTCAATCACAGCTTCTGTAGCAACACTTGATCGACCATGATTATTTCTATTCCATCTCATATGCTTCTTCTATGCTTCTTGATATGCTTCTAATATACTTCCAAACTACCTCAGCAATCGACCTATTGTTTACTACAACCCCCAAATTGGTACTTTTGCAACATCTTGGTCTATTGGTTGTACAAAGATTATAATAATAATAATCTTTATTGCGTGTTTCATCACTCATTGGATATTTAAAAAGTCATTAATGTCAAATATTTTTCGCAAATTGCCAACAATTGAAGGTTCGCGTGGGCCCATTCTATGTTCAATTATGGTTAAATGATTTTGTTCTTAGGTAAACGATGTTCCAAACTTATTTTAAAATGAGTTTAAAAGGATAGAGCCACGTCAAAAGTATCAACCCTTGTAATTGTTGACCAACATAACTACATACATTTGCCGAAACAACGGTATTCAATCTAATTATTCAAATATAAGAGAGCAACATCATGCTTATTTATTATGCCGATAAATGCCAAACTTTGTTCCTTCTCTAATGATAAATGAGAGGAGGACCAGTTTGCATATTTTTTTAAATAAAAAATGATCTTTTAGGTATGAAGCACATGCGTCCAATGAAAAAAATAGTTACTTGTTAACAAAGCTCAAAAAATGGAAAGGACATCAGTTGCCTTGACTTTTAAGCATTTTAAAATACCTTGTTGTGAATTCAGGATTAAGCACATTGTTCAATGAATTGATTGCGTAAAAAAATATTTATAGAATTATGGACAACATTGTAATGAGACATGTAAAGAGACGAGACATCAAGCGTTTAACAGACGTTTTTTAAGTATAAAAACAAACGTTATCCGTTACAGGAGAAGTTATTCGACCCATTCATTATCCTTTAAACAAGTGATCATTTTTGTGCTGAATTGGGCAAAACATTCGGATCGAATTTTTTGACAAACGTAAATACCACCTTTCATCATGAATCTACTGTCTAAAATAGCGAGTTTGTTATGGGAGATCGATTTAGTATTTTTTCTTGGTTTGTGACGCTTAAGCTCACTCTCAGACGTCGAGCAGGCATTGAATTTGTGGTCCAATAATTAAAACGGAACAGGGGAACAAAAATACCACTACATAAATACCACTTTTGATTATGAAATCTTCTGTTGTGGTTTTGAGTACACGGCTTTGGGAAATGTTAAACGGAATCGATCGTCACGCTCACGAAACTTTTATCAACAAATTGGGACTTCGGACGGACATGACCGTTTCCGATTTTCAACCAAAGTTCCTATTCAGATAGAAATTGGGATCCCTGTTTTCTGTTTCAACAAAGGAATGCCGTATTTCCCATTTCTGCCTTAATCTACTGGCACTAGCTTTCTACTACAAAACTATCTCATTCCATAGTAGTTGGAATGAAAACTTTTTCTTTGCCGATCCCTTTTTCTCCCCCTTCATGACAACGGAGGTTTTTTAGGCCGAAAAATTTTAATTACCTGTCATCAAAGCATAATGGAAGAGGCTTTTTATCCAACTCCTTTCCACGCTTTTGTTTGATTTCCATTTCAAAAATGAACGAACCTTCCTAGACAGATACGAAAAAACATATGAGGCTTGTCTCGAGCCTCTAAAGTTAATCAAACCAGGGACCCCTGAAGAGTATCTATACTATTAAATAGGTTATCCTTGATCAAACATAAATGATACATGGATGAAGTGGGATGCTATTTTTTCCTAACAAATTAAAAAGGAGGTGCCTTTGTGCTCTGAAAGTCAAAGGCCACATTCTTAAATGGTTGGATGTCATTTCTGTGGAGGATTTTAAATTGTAAATTACAAAGCTTCAGTTTTTAAATTGTCTTGAAATAAAATCTAATACCGGAAGAGGTGTTTCCAAATGAAAGTACGCTTCTAAAAAAATGAAAGTTCATGGTACATTCCCCTTGGGTCGGAGCGCACTTAAAGCACAGTCGCCCAATTGGTTGATCATCTACATAGAGCAACACATTGACAGGCTTGAAAGTCACCAGCCGGTTAATGTAGTCTAACTGGACTTTGCCAAGGCTTTTGATGTAGTAGATCATGATATTTTGCTCAAGAAACTCAAGGATTGGGATCCAGGGTAAGGTCCTGAATTAAATTGGTGGTTTTAAGAGCGAAAGGAAGCAATTGGTTAAGGTTGAAGGATCTTTTAGTGGCATGTACAATGTATAGTCAGGTGTTCCACAAGGTTCATTTTAGGTCCGCTCCTGTTTATTCTTTTTATTGCTCCTCTCCAGAAGTTTAGAACAAAAGCCAGTATTTCTTCATATGCTGATGACACAAAATTAGTTTGTGGAAGGAATGGTCAGGACTTAAAATGTTTAGTTGAGGACTTGGAGAAAATCTACTCTTGGGTTAGCGAGAGTAACATGGCATTGAACGGGATGAAATTCCGCACAATAACGTATGGGACGTCAAAATTAGATGTTCCACTCAAAGACAATGGAGGTTGTGATATTGAGCAGGTATCGTCTATGAGGGATTTAGGAGTTGTCGTCCAAGATGATGGAAAGTTTGGTGAGCATATCCAGTTGAAAGTGGGGAAGGCATTTCAAACGTGCGGCTGGATCTATCGCACTTTCAAGTCCAGAGATAGTAATACGATGCTAACTCTGTACAAGTCGATTGTCCAGCCGCATCTTGAATATGCCTCACCCATTTGGGCTCCAATGAGTTCAGCAGGTTTGCAAAAGGTCGAGCAGGTCCAAAGATGTTTTACTAGGAACATCACAGGAATGAGAGAGCTCTCGTATTGGGAGAGACTCCAAAAGTTAGGACTGTATTGTACTCAGAGAAGGTATGAAAGGTATCTGATACTGTATGTTTTCAAGAGCATTCATGGGCTCTGTCCTAACCCAGGCTTTGAGATCAATTGTAGCGATCGTGGAGGTTTTACGTGCGTTCTGAGAGCACCTCCAAATCCAAGGGAATTGAGGCTTGTTCGATCAATGAAGTCCTCCTGTCTTCTTTATCGGGCTTCTTCTTTGTTCAATTTGTTGCCCATTAGTCTTCGTCGGGAATAAGTAGGAGTTGAGGTGAGTTTTTTAAATGTTCTACCTCGGAGGCAACTACGATACAGCACAACTTCATGGAATAGCGAAGCTGTCGTGTTCAAATTTGCTAGTACGTTGATAAATTTATAGTCGGATTGTAAAAGTTACTTCGTTGGTATGAGCCAGCGCAAGATGGGTTTCGTGAAGAAACCTCTTCAATTCAAGCAGAGTTCGGCCTTATCCAGTTTATTTTTGCGGAACTTTCTTTAAAATATCTCTCAAATATACTTTCTAGACAAGATTTATTACTATAGATGTTCATGATTTACGCTTATTTCAAATGGAGTCTTTGAATTTAGCTCAAGTGGTTCAAATACTACCCAAGTGATCTTTTGAATTATGCTCAAAAAAGTTCAACTCCTTAAGGCTAAAAAGGTTGCTGCGGGAAACCAAACACCTTCCCTTTGAATTTTCCACCTAAATATTTGGTTGTATCGTAGATGTAACCACTTTGCTCGACCAAAAACCTCTAACTTGGAAAATAGCTAACTACGAACGACCAATTCTTTTAAAAACTAAATTAACAGTCGACCGTTATTATCGTGAAGCTCCTTGAGACAAAGCTACAAGGTAACTATTTATGAACTAGCTACTTCGTAAATCTTTAAGAAACTCACCTCTGATCCTCGAATAGCTTTTAAAGCAGGGTACGATAAATTTTTGAATACTATTCCTGATCAACCCACTATTCAAGGGTTGCATAGATCTGCCAACAGTAATTCGTTGATAGACCAAATTTCGTATAAATATTCATTGTTTAAATTACTTTATTTATTACTTATTTTTGCAGGGAATCACATTCCTTGCAACCGTAGTACAAAATCCGCAACCACAAAAAATAACAAATTACATCTATTGACAAATCACGAATTGATTCACCACAAACATTATCATTTAAACTTCTAAAGTGTTAAATGCAATCAAGAAAGGATCTTGAAGTACAAGAAAGTTATCAATTGACTTTCTAAGAAGGTTTGAAAGGTCGTTGAAAACCAGTTACCCTTTCGTTCCATCCTATTGGCCTATAAAATTCAGATTAGCTTTAAAGATTACCGTGCTTATTGGAGCATAACCCATCGTCTTCGGAACTAACTTTATCCTCATCATAGGATTGTGGAGTTTGTTTTGGACATTACTAGTGTACCACTCTATGGGCGAGTACAGTATTTCAGACTATCAGAAATGCTCTTTGTTTGCGTGTTTTTTTTACTTGCCAATGTTTGAAGAGCTGGTGGGTCTCTCTTTCTTAAAGAAAAGTAAACTCAAGTAGTAAAGTCTCCTGAAGGACGATCCACTTCATCTTTCAGCCTTTTCTCCCTTGGAAGCCAATTAAAGAGAAAGACGTCAAAAGAGGATATTTCCGTATCTTTGTCGTTTGAGACATGACCGTTTTCCAGAAAAGAATGAAACACAAAGGCCGAGGTTTGAAATTCATCAACAACTTATGAGTGTATTATTAAAGGATTCATTCATCCAAGCATGTGACTTTGTCAAGGAAAAACACAACCTACTGTTGGATGGGTAAAGCATGGAATGTGAGTTTGATTCTTTGTTATGGTGGCAATTTAGGTTGTTAATAATAATAATAATGACAATAATTTTGATGTGATGCTGAAGGTAGAAGCAATGTAAAGTGTGATAGTAACAATACAAATACGAAGGTACTCAATCTGTCTTGGCGGATCCTGCCGGATTCTCGACTAATCTGACGTTCAAAGATCATTTGGCACATCTTCCGGGCGTTGAAGGCTCCGACTGAAATGAATTCAATAGAATCAAATATTTGTTCTTTTTTCTTATTTCTTTAAGGCAATTCGAGTTTTCATTACCTTGGACTCTGACGACTTTGGGCGGTGCTAAAGAGTGGAGCGAGGCTCTTCTGAAAGTGAACGTAGTTCTTTTCCAATTCTTTTTGATACTCCTTTTGATCGAGAGTGATCAGCTTTTTGTTTCTCTTCAGGGCATCTTCGCATCTGTAAGGACATTTTAAGATTGATGACCATTGCTTCCAACATATATAATAGTGGGATCTAATTTGGGCTTACTTTTTACTAAAGTCTTTGAAACACAGCCTGAGCTTGTTCTGGTGTTTGGTGGGAGCTTTGGTTCCATCAATGAGATCTTTCAAGAACACATTGGCCATTTCCATGGGACCTTGATTGACGGTGGTTCCAATGCAGCCCTGTAAGACCATCTGAAGGATCTTGGGGTCAGGTGGGTCTTGGTGTGTGGCCACTTCCAATTCATGGATCTTCTTTTGAACATCCTCGATGGCTACCTCAATAGGTGTGAGGACAATCTAGTAAAAAAGTTTGTTTTTTTAGAAAATTGATTAGGTTGCGAGACTTGAAGCAATCCTTGCATCGGAACTTTCAACATTGCCCTTTACCAAACCTAATCGTTTGTTCGGAACTCACCTGTTTACGATCCACAACTTGAATGCGGGTCTTCACGTAAGGAAAATGGTTGCTGGTGGTCAAGATGGTTTTCCGTTTGAATTGCTCGTGGAGTTCTCCATGCGGGTTTCCCTCGGGCGTGAATGGCGTAGAGAATATAAAGCGAACTGAAAGTTAAAAAAAACCGTGTTGTGGACGAACAACTAAGGAAGAGATATCTACTCTAGATACGTACTTATATTTGTGTTCTTTTCGAAGATGGTTTTGCGGTCCCGGAGTTCGAAATTGTCAAAGTAAGGCTCCACATAGGTTATTTGAATGTAAGCTTTCTCAGGATTAAGTTTACTCAACTCGACCATTTTGGAGTCTTTGATTATGCTCACGTTATCCCGACCAAATTTATCTCCATAAAAGTTCTGAAACAAACCGTCAAAAATCTCAATCATCTCCATTAAAACCGTGCAATTCTTCAACTTCAATTACCTCTAATCGTTGAGCAATTTCAGGAAGCTTGGCCAAAGCTTTCTCCTTGTAGATGTACTCCTCTCCATCAAGATCCCCGAATCTGGCGCCGTAGAAACCCACTCTAAAATAGGTCCCGAACATGCGTTTCCCTCGAAGACGATCGATGCTCTTGAAGGCTTCATGAAGGTCCTTATGAATATCTGCCAACTTGAGGAAGTTCCTTGAATTCTCCGCAATCGGAATCGACGCCTTGAACACTTCATTGACCGTTTCAAACATGCCTGCTTGATTGAAACATCGAGCAGCGTCATCCAGGATGGCTATCAGACCCGCTTCGGTAAAGTTCTTGCCCGTGCAAATGCCTTCCTCATCTGGACTGACCACATCATCGGACACTGCACTTTCTTCCAAAGCATTGGGAGTGAGAGTAGCAAAGGTGACTGCCCCTGTGGGCATGTATTTCCGATCCTCGAGCATGTGAAGGTATTCCGATATCAATGCGGCACAATGAATCTTGCACATTCCAGCTTCCGCGAAATGATCTAAATGCTCGTGTTTGGTGGCCATGGATTCGAGCCAAGTGAGTCGAAGATCCGGGGAATTTTGATATCCTTTGGCGATCCTGAACATGAGGTCCATGTGCATTTCAGGATCGTCGTTGTACTCTTTCATCTTGACCGTGTCCGAGAGGATCATGTGAAGATTGAACACAAGATCTTGGACCTGTTCCGGAAACGACGTGTCCGAGAGCTCATGATCCTTCTCCGCATACACTAGAATCGTCTTGAGCGACTTCCTTAAGTAATCCTCATTGAAATTGGAGATGGTGCCCACCAATTTACTCAAAGACATCGTCACTTGCATCTTCACTCTGGCAAAGTTGTTACCGATCTCGAAATTCTGTCGCATGAGAAGATACAGAGAGGCCGAAGCTTGAGATCGGACGGCCGAGATCGAGGATGAGCAATGTTTCAGGAGTCTCAAGCACAAATCGGCACAATGTTCCGAGGCATCGTCGAACAAGAGACTCGGAAACTTGAAAACAAACGACCTTTGGACCGCGAATAAATGCTGGAGAAAGAATGTGGATTGGTGTGTGCCCAAAGCGTGTAGGAGGACTCTGAGAACACTGGCCAATAATCCAGGGGCATGATCCGTTTGGGACACGATCTGAACGATGACCTCAAGTGTATCAAGGACGAGCATACTAGCTTCGGTCGACAAAACCCCTTCAATGTGAGCGTCCGTCTCAGGGTCGATGATCTTAGGCAAGCCACCCTCGCCAATAGTGGATCCTGAGGCGATAAATGAGGCCTCATTCACATGGGAAGGAGGTCGGAGAATGGAAGTTCGCTGCCAACGACGACCCACCCCTGAGTTATTACTTTGGGGTCCGCTGGGAGGTGGAGGTGGGGGTGGGAAATCGGGGTTGGGGGACGGAGGCAGGGTTCGCTCTTTCCGACTGATTCGGGAGAGCATTTCTTGACGATTGGAGGTGGGACCGCTGATGATATCTTCCAATCGGGATCGCATATCCGAGCTCTTGCGAACCCCGAGGGTGGCGTGTCTACGTATTGCTTTTTTGCCCTGAAAAGGAATATGATACGTGGGTTAGTTAAGCTATCGGGAGTTATCTTGTCAAATATTGAGGTGCTCATTTCAAGATGTTGATCTAGGACAACTTCACAAAAGGGTTCTACAAGAACACTTGAAATCAGGGTTGGCCCAAAATTTGGAGAAAATGGAATTTACGGATGGATTTATCCATTTATTGATGGCAAAGAATTTGAGCTTATTTCTTGAGGCTTTCATATGCTTTATGGGTGCAAAGTACTCTCAAACACGAACAAATTACTTAACAGTACCTTTAAACTCTAAGAGATGTTTTTGGTAAGAATCCAAAATACAAGGTAACAATTAAGATTACTAACATCTAAAGAAAAAAAAAAAGATTTTTTTGGTCGAATGTCGGAAAATTTAAAAGAAAACTTAGAACATTCGAAATCCAATATCCATGAGACGGAAAACCACATCCATCTTTTATGCATTATACGTTATACATAGGATTTGGATATTGGCTAAACAACCCTGTTTAAGAAGCCTCCTGATTGGGATTACTTGCTTTTAAGTGTTCATTTTATAACCATTGCTGAAGAATCTGAGATAGATCAAACGGCGTGAAGTGTTATCAAAAGTGCCCCAAAAGTGCCGGACGAAGACAAGGTGAGCATTAGGTAATAATAGATACATGTAAATATAGGTAGATGGGACATGATACACATTCTTTATTCCCGACCACGTGAGAGATCGTTTTGCGACGGAACTGAAGGAGAAATAGGGTTCACCTATCCAGAACATTGAACTGATTTGATCCAAACCACCTTTTGCGTTCCCGGTTAAAGTATAATGAGCCTGAGGTCTCATCGGGTACCCAAATTGACAATATAAGTAAGGATATAGATACTTGTACATGACCCAATCAAACCTTGATGGAAAAGTGAAATTGTAAGCGTGTTTCAAGAGCCAAATACGAGAGGCTTTCGTGCCCAAGGGCCTCGTCGGTCAAGCTAGAAGTGCCAGAACGTGGGTGCTCTTTCTCATCAACCGTGGCACCACCTTCTTCGGGTAGTTGGAAATCCTTCTGCAAAAATTGACCCGAACAAACTCAGGGGGGTGTTTGTGAGACAAAACCGAAACAAAATCAATGGTATCGAAAGGGCAAACGAAATTTTCCAATCGTGCAATGGATGGCCGTGACTCAAATCGGGGGTACCTGTGAGTCGATTTCCTCCAAACCATCACTTGGGCTTCGAGGCAATCCCAAAGGAGATGGAACACTCAGCCAGAGATTGGGCTCACTTTGGTTCAAATGCGACGAGAGGAGCAATAAACTGATCTTCCTCTTGACTTGAGGCTGGATCATGTATGTCATCCCCCCACAATGTTAAAAATCACATCAATGATAGTCCAGTGGATTGTGTGTCTTACCTTGTATTGGAAGCATGAGATGGTGAGTCGAAGGATCTCCAAGAGGATCTGGAGTTTGTGGTGAGACAACTCGCTCCACCACAAACGCAGCACGGATTTGTCCAAATGCTTGATGATCCAGAGGAAACAGATCAGTAAATGCCTCGTGGTCTCCTCTTTGAGGACAATCGGACCTTTGGCCTAAAAGAGAAACCAATTCAAGTATAAATATTTATAAAGTTTGGTAAAATTCTATCACAACTTACGTGTGGCAGGTTGCTAGAAATGCTGGACAGAATCATATTGAATTGTTCCGACGGATTATTGGGTCCAGCAATGCGCACTTCACCCTCCGTGGGCCAAGAATACAACTTGGGGAGGTGATCCATTAAGATACTGATAAAAGGCAGGTAAAGTGAAGCCACTCGGGCTCGACAATCCACATCTTTGAAGCGAGGATCAGAATCGTGCGAACTTAACAGATTCCTCACGGCATTCACGGCTCGACCGTGAACTTCGAAACTCCTACAAGAGAACCCAATGGTATCGTCAATTTATCTGCGATTGACTTCAAATCATCGGTAGAGGCGAATGGAGTAACTTTTGGTTTAGAACGATTATTTCAATTATTTTGCATATTTGCGGAAAGTCATGCAACAATGAGTTTAACAAATAAAAACAGTATGAAAATCTTTTTTCCTACACGGTACTGAAAAAATCATATCAAGTTTCTATCGAAATTCTCAAACACTATGAGATATGTTTCAGACTCAAAAAATCAAGGGGAACAACTTTGATTTACTTAAATTCCCAATTTGAGATTTCATATACCCGGAACGTTTTTTCGCTTTTTGGGGCAAAAAACGAGCCGGTTAAACTTAAATAGCTCAGCAGCTGAACAAGATATTTTCAAGCCATTTCGATTCACAAGTGCTCTAAAAGTGCTCTAAAAGTGTTACTGACTAGATTTTCAAAAATTAGCTTATTTTATAGGTTTTTAGGTATATAACTTTTAATCTAGACCTGACTTTGAGAAACTCAGTAAATCAAAAATGTTCCCCTTGATTTTTTGAGTCTGAAACATATCTCATAGTGTTTGGAAATTTCGATAGAAACTTGATATGATTTTTTCAGTACCATGCCTACACATGTACAACTCGTTGAAAATAAATTCCTGTCGAGTTTACAAATAAGTTTCAGGGCACATTAGCTCTTACTAGTATATCGTTTCCTAAACACTGCAATGTCAAACTATTTCGGCAAAACAACCTAACCTCTTAATCAACACTAATTTGTCATCAGTATCTCCTTACGGTTGTTCCATGGCGTTGGAGAGTAATGACAAAACAAGACCCACAAGGAAATGTCGTTTCCGGAATTCATTGGTCAAGTCAGCCCAATGAGTTTTTTCCGTGCCACTACTGTAACTGTGAGCGATGAACGAGGATTGACTATCGGTACTTCGAACTGAAGGTGTGGGCGATGAAGCGCCAGAAAGATGATGAAATTCCCATGATGGATTCACCGAGGGCAGGTTTAAGGCCACGAAATGCTCGTGACTGCACACGATACGGACAAAGTCCAATTGAAGGTTCCACAAAGGTAGACTTTCGGCGATGGTGGTGGTCATTCGAGAGCTCACATCCTTCATGTAGGAGCGGATGAGCGAGAACACAAATCCTCGATCCATGACACTCAATAAGTCATGCAGAAAAAAGGCCAACGACGAGTTTAGTCTCTCCACCATCTACAAATCAAACAAGAACCAGTCATTGAAGTCTGGTGGTAATAAAGTTATTTGCGTTATCATAAATACCTCTGGATCTTGCTTTTGTCGACAAACGATGTCAGAGGTGAGCGAAGCCACCATACTGACCACATCCGTGTGGAATTGTTCCGAGAATCGATGCTTTCGACTCACTCCTAATCGCGAAGTGGTGGCCAAGTGCTCAATCATGGCCTTGATCATGAGCTCCAAGAAGAACCAGGCACAAGCTAAGGCTACTTCCCGATTGGGTCCACTGGAAATGCTCCATTGCAGAGCTAACTCTTCATGGACCAATTTGGCAAAGGCACCCAAATTAGGCAAGTCTGGAAATTGGTCAGAATACAAGCACAATTTTAACAACTTCGTCATACCATGCATAATATTGATAATGATAAATCTTTTTCAATAATGTATTTCAGGTTAAGGTGTTTCGACAACAGGATGGTGTTCTTTGCGGTTCTTCCTCTCTGAAATAAGTTTGGCCGTGTGAATGGTCACCATATATTCATGTCTTCTCCGTTTCCACGTGAACACGATCAAGAACCAAGTCAAAAGCAAGACTCCAATCATGCTCAACATGATCACCCATTGGCCAATCACTCTGGGTTCTCTCCTCCACAAGCTGATATGAATAGCCGAGTACAAAAACAAGCTCATCCACACCAAAATTTCCAAAGTGCACATGATCAACGTGAACAAGAGAAGACATGTCTCCTTGGTTCCTGAGGCCACAATGACCACATAAGGTAAGGCCAGCAGAAAATTGGCCAAAATCAAAGAGCATGACATGAGGACCTCCACTTTTTGACTCTTCTCAAAGAACGCATATTGAATGTAGAGAAGAATGGGAAAGTAGTACGATAGTTCCTTGTGAAGAATCACCAAAACCGAGATGGTTACGAAAATGGCCCCATGAAGTATGGCCGAAAGCACACACATGAACAAACACCATGGTTTGGGCGATTTGGAGCACATTGAAACACGGGTTTCTATTGAATCGAGGGAATTTGGGTTCTCCAAGTTTGAAGCGTTAAGCAAAGAGGTGGGTGGTGACTTCGCACGGATAGTGTATAAATATTTACGTTAAGCGATCAAATGAGACATTATGCCTGTTCTGAGAGACGGCTTTCTAAGTGAGCTCTCCGATTGTCATGAACTACTCACCGTTTCGCATGCCAGCAACATTGTCCAAGGCTGGACTTCCACTTTGTCCTTTCATGATGATGTTTCCCACTTCATCGTCGGCGAGAAGCGAGATTCCCGGAGCCGTGGATGAGGATCCGTTTTGGGACGATGGAGTCCCACGGAAATCGGGATGAGGTAAATGGGCTTGGTATTGGATGTAGGCTGTGAGGAGGCAATTCCGCCGGTGGCGATCAGTCTGATGTTGCAATTCAGTCTGTCCATGGAATGGAAGCATCAATTTTTGAGTTTGGCACGTGATCTTCGCGATAATTTTGTGTAATTTCGGAGTTTTGTATCTAGTTTGTTTTTTGACCATCAAATTGACAAATTTTGACACACCTTTTGAAATTTCTCTTTTAATCTTACATATTTTAAAACTTTATTTGAATATAAATCCTTTGACATTTCATGGTTTGAATTATTTTCGTTAAACCCCTTTTAAATTTACATAACTTGAAACATCTTTTGAATTTACATAACTTTAACCCCTTTGGGTCTTACAATTTTTTGTTCGTTTTAGTGTGAGAAATCATTTTCGTCATTACGCCAGCAGAAGCGTATCATGAAGTAAGAATGTTTGTAAACATACTTTGAAATTACGATATTTGCAACATCGTTTGAATTTTCATATTTTCTTCTCCCAATGAAAGTTTTAATTAAGTTTCTCAAAATCATTATTGCTTTCATTGTGGGGAAACGCCACCCGTTAGTAATACGAAGAGTTACTATTGATTTTTTTGAAGGAAAATGCGCGTATTCAAGCGTCTAAAAATATATAACTCTGAATACCAAATATTCAAATACTATTTGATAGAAGAATACCAAAATATTTAAAAAAGTATTCAAATACGACCTATAGCTCGAATACTTTTTTAATTTTTTTACTATTCTATTATCAAATCGTATTTGAATATTTGGCCTTCAGAATTAAATATTTTCTACAGCTTTCCCATGGAAAGTTACTCACCGATGTTGAAAGTTTATGGACCACTCCTGCTATGGCATGGAAAGCCGGTTGCGACACTTTTAGGGTGTGTCCAGCCACGGTGGGCGGTTTCACCATCAGCAAGAGAAGCTTGTCCAACACAACGGGCAGGAACTTGACCAAAGGCTCCAATCTGGTCCTGGACAGTTCTTGCAAACGCCGCAAGAGGTCGTCCTCCATGGCCCTCTCATTAGGTTGGTTAGTTGATGAAGGGGGGCCCAATTGCAAGGAAGAGGTCAGGTTGAGGAATCGGTCAATGTAGGGATCAAGAGGGTGGATGGTGGAGGCAGCAATGAGCTCCACCGAGAAGATGGGTTTCTTGTTGTCCACCCATTTCGTTCCCGGTGGAGCTCCTCCCGAATCTGTGGCAATATAACGAAGAGCGGCTGCAGGTGGATCTAGCATCACGGGAAGGTCGTAGAGACCCGTCTGAAGACTCCCATTGCGAAAAATGGGGATCCACTAGAAAAAATCAGATAACTTTAGGGGTACTTTTCAGGTTTTAGAGCTTTGTTGTGATGCAAACCTACCGAATATCCAACGGGAATTTCTGTCGAGATTTGGTCTTTTCTCTGACCTTGACAGGAAATGTGGTAGAATGTGAACAAGATGTGATGTCTTTCTCGCAGATTGGAAGGTAACTTCACTTTCACTTCCTCGTAGAAATCGGGGGTTCTAGTAAATGACATTTGTGAATAATTAGTATTAAAAAATGAAGTTAAAATCAAGAATTGTTCTTACTTGTTATGGTAAGTGACAGCCGTATAAGCTTCTGAAGTAAATTCGGGACACGATGATTTGCCAAAGATGACCTTCAATCCATCGGTTTCATCTTGACCCATGAACTGGACTTTGATGGCAATATTACGAGCTCGCTCTCCTGAACGATTGGTGAAATTCAGGTCTTTGGGGCAAATATAGAGCAAGTTTCGGAAATGATAATTCGGCTCCAAGATCTCTTTGGGAGGTAACTCTAAGATCTCTTTGGTAGGACGAGACTTTAGGTCTGGAAACGGGATCAACTTGGCTAATTCGGGTGTGAAACAATGCTTGACTTGATCGGAAGCCACGGAGATGTCCAATTTTAAGGTTCCTCTGATACATTTCAGCCGCTTCAAGGCCGTGGATGGTCTCTTCAAGTCCAACAAGAACTTGTAGAGATCCTCATCTTTCAGCTTGTCTCCTTCTTGTTTGAAAAAGCTTGACACCGTCAATGTTAAAGGCGGAAACGAATCCAATTGAGCCATCACTTCCTCACTGGCTCCAGAATTTAGAGTTGACGAAGCAGATCCACCTCCAGCCCAAGAAGACCTTTTTCGATCAAAAGATCCTCGACGGGTTAGAGAATTGGTGGAATCGCCGGCAGATTTCGTAGCGCTCTTTCGAAATTGCTCAAAACTGGATGTGCTGGCCTTTCTATCAAGGCTGTTGGAGGCGGTTGATTCGGCATCCGAACCAGAATCCTGGTTATTCTCCTTCCCTTTGATAATATTTTGCAACCAAATGGCCGTCCAAGCAAACGGCATTCGATATTTGCCGAGACGATGGCAAACTTCACTGGCATTAGACCGGATTTTGTCCATATTTTGCTAAAAAAGTGAAAAAAATAGTAAAAAAATCGACGCTACATAAATGATCTGTTTTACCCTTACCGATTCTTTGAGGTAGGGTTCGGCGGCGTCTGAAATATCTCCCTGAAGGACTTTTTCCAATTTAACTACCAAGAACAAATCTTGAGTAGGGTAAGTAATGTCAAAAACACAAGATCGCGCTTGGGTCGAGTAATCCGCATGCGGAATGTAACCCTCCAACATTCGGCGAATATTCTCCGAGTTCATGTCGAAGTAGAAATTCTCTGAGATCTTCTTCTTCTCCTTGGCATCATACAAAGCCATGGTGGCAAAGATGGGCTCCACTTGCAGACTCAATTCCAATTTGATGCACTGGACTAGGATTCGGTGTTTGATATGCTCGGTGGGCTCTTCGGCGTTGAATCGTCTTTCCACCACATCCACATCAGCTTGAGGTGGATAGAGTAAAAAGAGCTCGTTTTGTCGGTGTTCATTGCGTTTCAAAGCGTTGGTGTGATCCGTGGTCTCGGGGTCAACTTTGTCCAATAATCCGGCTATGGGTGGATCCGGTTGCGAGTTTCGAAGGTCAAAAGTAGCCCAACTTCCTCTTGGGGTTTCTTCGCGATTCTTTTCCTGCAACGAGAATTGGTTTTGGGAGGTCAGTCTATGTTGGTTGGTGAAGATGATTGCAAAGCAATTGTTTCAAAGCGCAAATTACGGCAGATGCTCGTTTTTTCTCTCGAATTATGTGAGATGTGCTCATGGCTTCCAACAAATCTGTAAGATGATTCGAGTCCAGCTTTGACGATGTCCTTCCATAAGGAGTTTGAGGACTGCGCGAAATATTATTGGTTGGAGTGCAATCCTAAATGGTTGAAAAGTCCGCTTATTACTTCTAAATCTTCCTTTCATCAAAAGCAAGCAAGTTGTCAAAGCTCGTTCGTTCACCCCATCCTCTTCTTGGGTGTCTCGGAGAAATTGTAGACTCTCATCAATGAAGATATCCTCCTCTTCTTTCACACTGGCAAATGACATCACGGAGGTGGATTTGAATCTGGAGATGCTGGACAGAGAGCTCGATCGAGGTAAATACATCTCATCGGATAAAGAGAGGAGCGAAGGATGCCGACTTCCACCCAAAGAATTGGGCATGGACAATTGCGGTTGGATGGCATTTAAACTGTTTCGCCATCGGCGAGATTTGGCTATATCCGCATCACTCCGTAACAACTTGGGAAAATACATAAATTTTGAATAGGTCGTGGAGCCTGCCACTATAATGACAGATATTTGTCTTATTTGAAGTTCATATCACCAGATTCCCTTCCGAGAGATTTCAGTAATAAAAATTGCCAACCATCTTAAAAATAATCTTGAAAAATATTTTCAAACTCTTTTCAAACTTCAGTTTTCTTAATGCTTGTAAACTTCGAAATTGGAAATTGAAAAAGGCTGCTTTTGCCATTTTGCTTCTGGTCACCTTTTAGTTTTCCGGTTGATTCACAAAACCAAACAAAGGAAGAGACCATTTTTACAAAAGCCACTGGAGGAAGCAGGGCATTCAAGCATGGCCAAATGCGACTTGTGCCATAAAATATTCGCCAATTCTAAGAATTTAGCCCTCCATTTGGACAGCCATAGCGGCCTCGGACAGTATCCATGTCCAAATTGCGACAAGACCTATATGCAAAAGGTCTCGAGGACCCGCCATATCTTGACTGTCCACTTAAAAATTCGCTTCAAATGCGACGTGTGCGCTAAAACCTTCGCTCAACAAGGTCATCTTGAACGTCACAAGGTCATTCATGAGCCAAATAGTCCTTTAAAATGCAAGATTTGCGGCCGTCTTTGCCCGGATAAACACCGACTAAAGACCCATCTGCATTCGCATCTGGATAAATGTTACTACCAATGCTCGGATTGCGATCGATCCTACTCTCATGCCAATTCCTTGAGCTACCACGTGAACATGGTTCACAAAAAAATCCGGCCTCACAAGTGCAAGAAGTGCCAAAAAGGCTTTGGCTCTTCGTCGCACCGCTCTCGCCATGAAAAAAGTTGTCGCCAGTTATGATCACGAAATATACGTAGTTCAATTTTATTAGTACTTATGACTTACATTCTCGAACTCCGGGGTCACATCGGGTGAGTCGTCGACTTCAAACTCTTGAGGAGGCACCGTATCAATGATTCGAAGCCGTTCCTCGGATTCATCTCGCGTTCGAATAGAAGAGGATAGCCCTTGGTATTTGCGGGTCACTACCACATAATCCGAGGTATAGCACTCCACACAATTCTGTACGGTCGAATCCACTTGATCCCTAGAATGGACAACTATTAAAACGTGCACTGGCACAAAACAATCTTGTCTTACATGGGCTCTTCTGGCATAATGTGCCCCATGGTACGGATCTTCTTGGGCACCACACTGACTTCAATATCATCGCGGGGAAACTCGAGCAAATGGGCCAAAGGGTCACGTTCACCCAATCGTCCGGATTGACTGTGAATGTACTCCTCATAATCCAAAGGTTCGACATGGCCCGCGGAATGGCCGTCTCCGGTAAATGAGTGGTTTAAAGACGGGTTAGGCGACAAAGTCTGGTTATTGACCTGGAAATGGACCGAGGACCGCCCAATCTTATTGGCGAGGTGCCTTTGCTGTTGCTGTTGGGCGGATCCTGGGCCTGACAAATCGTTGACATGACTTGATTTCAACTCTGCCGCAGTTTGACGTCGAATATCATGGGCGTGGGCTCTAAAAATCAAAACAGGAAAGCTAAATTTTCTACGTTCATCTCTCATATATACACAGCCGTAGTCATGTAATTTAACCAATGCTGCGGTAAGGTCAACCTGTGAGATGACTTTTGACGTCATGCATTCTGGGTTTGACACCCTGCCAAAAATGATCCCTATAGTAGTAAGAAAACAGCCCAATGGATCTAAATTATTGGGCGTGGCCCATAGCTAGTTGGCTTCTCAGAGGCTTGAAAGGTCTTAGCCGTTGCTCACCTGGTCAATTTTTGAGCAAAAGCCCGTGGTTGTGGGCCTGATCCACCCGATGAAGACGCCATTTTGAGGGCAATAATCACAAAAGGCGCGGAATGGGCGGCAAATTCAAACCTATCAGAGGCGATTGCGATAAACTGAGGGCAATTTCCGGCCTTTTTCCCTATTAAAGCGACAAAGGACGACTGGCTGAGCCTCTACTGGAATTGGACAAAAGTACACCTTGACTCCTAGTAAAAGATCTACCCGTCCTTCCTGGATTTGAGTGACGATGGACAGAACAAGAAGACTCCCTTTTGCGCTGGCGGAATCCAACGTAAATAGTTCAAGTCGTACAGTACGTAGTGGCGGTAGCGGTAAGGTAAGTACGAGATAAAGAGTGAAGGGAAAGAAGGCTAATGTAAACCGCGAAATAAGGGCAGGAATCCGATCCCGGGGATAGGTTCTTGTATTTCAACACGTTCTAAGACACTCGGGGACATACATTTGATTTGTAGAGATAATAGAGAAAGAGCGACAAATTCATGGAATTCAAGGTTGCGCAGCCGGGTCAAACCTTTCTGTAGGGATTCATTGGGGTGATTTACTCTTCGTGTTTCTTAATTATGGCCAGGATGTCGGCCACGTCCTCCTTGCTGCCCATGAAGATGGGCGACCTTTCGTGGAGTTTGCTGGGCACGAGGTCCAGCATAGGTTGGGATCCGGTGGATGCAGCGCCTCCAGCCGTCTCAACAATGTGGGCCATGGGGAAGCATTCGTAGAGAACACGGAGTTTGCCATTGGGGGCATCAGCCGTGGCAGGGTACAAGAAGATACCGCCATACTTAATGGTTCGATGCACGTCAGCCACCATGGAGCCAATGTAGCGGGCGCCGTAAGGTTTGGGGCCTTCTTTCTTGCCCTTGACATACTCCTTGACAGCGGGGCTCCACTTATTCTCGTAGCCCTCATTCAGGGAGTAGATCTTGCCTCTGGAAGGGATCTGCATCTTGGGATCGGTCAGGATAAACTCGCCAATGGCAGGATCCAGCATGAATCCATTGACAGAGTTATTCAAAGCAACTACCATCATGGTAGCACTGCCATAAAGAGCGTAGCCGGAGGCCACCAAGTTGCGACCTTTCTGGAACGCCAATTTTTCATCCACCTTTTCTCCCTCCTGCTTCTTGAACACGCCAAAGATGGACCCAATAGAGACGAGACAATCAATATTGGAGGAACCGTCCAAGGGGTCGAACGTGACGATGTATTTGCCCTGGCGCTCAGTGTCGATCTCAATGACGGTCTCGTTCTCCTCGGATACCAAGAGGCAGCACGTGTAGGACGATTTCAACATGTTAATGAAGAGCTCGTTGGACAGCACGTCCAGCTTCTTGACATCCTCGCCTTGAACATTGACGTTCCCTGCGGCTCCAAACAGTTGTGAGATGCCAGCTCTCCTGACTGCGGCTGAGATGGCTTTCACGGCTGATTGAATGGAAGTCAATAACTGGGTGAGATCACCGGTGGCGGCTGGGTTTTTCCTCTGCTCGGCCAGGAAGAACCTGGTCAAGGTCATGCAATTGGTGTCGATGGGTTGTTGAGACATAATGGCAATACGATCAGCCTGGAAATCGAAACAACACTTTAGCATGATAGTAGATGTTGAAAGTATAACCCCAAGTCTGCCAAAACTCCAATGATGAATGAACTAGAATCGATTTGGATGCCATTGCCGGCTATTAAAATCATTGAGATGTGAAGATTCGCCATGCTCCACGTCTGTCCTTCTTCTCAACCGTAAAAGTTTCTCCCTAACCACATAAAATATTTGGTTTTACCATAATGAATTAGTGGAGCTCAGTAACTCGACGGTTTCAAAGTGGCGTATGTTGTTAGGTCGAATGTGTATCGCTTTGCCCTCTATTTGTCCCAAAGAATTGCCCACCTATGCTGTATTCCCAAAAGCAACCCGGAAGAGTGGATCATTGTGCTCACGAAACTGTTCCAAAACATAACTCCCATCCCATACATTGGAAAAAGTGTTAATCCTAAACAAAGTATTGTATTCTCAAATACACTCACCTAAAGCCAGAAGCGTTTGAGCAACTGGTGATATGTTCGATGGATGCTTCACAGAACAGGTTTGACTGGCTGAAGCCTCTGGATGGAAGATCAGGTTAGGTTATACTAGCCCTCTAGGTTTTACGTTAGCTTGGATCGTCAGTACTGTAAAGTGTGAGGGCAATACATTCTCCATCCAGTACTGCCACGGTCACGGCGTGTGTATTTGTTGGCCATGATTCGGGAGAAACATCTGCGCCTGTTGCTCGATCCAATCTTGGAGCTCACTTGTTAGATGGAGTTCGGAGTTCGGCACTAGCTTGATTGTTGGCCGTAGGAGTACATAAGAAAACCTCGAAGATATTCGAGAGTCTAAGTGCAGTATTTGTAGATCTTTAGGATGCTGGTGGTGCTGGTAGACGCAAGGAACAGCAAGTCCAATGTACTAAGGAAAACAAATCCAGTCCAGTCTTCTCCACTACGACTGAATCAAGGAAGGCGGTGTAAAAATGCCGGTCCGAAACCGGCTGATAAATTTGGAGTCAGTAGGGCTAGTAAGCCCTTCCAATGAAAAAATACAAAAGTTTAGTTAGTTTCTACTTCGTTTACGAGACATGAAGAAAAAATCATTTGGGGCTCAAAAGGTTATCTATAAACGTACCTGAAAGCCCCAGGCCCAGTAAAATGGTTTCCAACACAATTTCAAACAGGATACTTTGAAACTCGATGATTACATAAAATATGCATTTCGGCCTCACAATCTTGGAATACATTTATCATTGCTTTTTAACCTTCTTTTCAATTTTTTGGGTTGCTCAATTTTCACTGATTTCAAATCCAACACAGGAGCATAACTATTTGGATTAAAATCCTGGTCTACAGTAAACTAGTCTAAACGAGGATATTTCGTTGGCTAAGTAATGTAACTAAGTAATAATTCAGTGTCTGCTCTGACAAGAAGCACGCCGATACGAGCAAATTTGATTCAAACATCCGGCTAATTCATATAACTAATGTTGTTAATTTCAGAGTTATCAATGTACACAAAAAAACATGCAAGACATACATAGCATTGTTAATGCTTAAAAACTACAAATACACCTCTTTCGGGCTTTTTGCAATTTTATGTTATTTTTGCACCTTTAGAATGATTCCGAAAAAATCCTGCAAGTACAAAAAATATAGAAAGGAAAAATATTGCATATTTAACTGAAAACAAACATGCACCATGAAAATAATAACGGTTTCGTTTCCAATTTAAACACTCGTATTTTCTTTGTCAGGAAAACATGTATATTTGGAATTCGTCGAATTGACATCCAGTCACTTCTGGTTCATCAAATTTGTCTTCGCCAGTGCTTTTGTAAAAACTTTTAAAGGAACAAGTAACATTTTTGTTAATGAAGAGTGTTGCAGACAATTTTGGTGATAATGGATATTCGAATAAAGTCAGACAATGTTTTTTCTCCTAAATCCACTGAAGGCAAGGCAGGGCTAATAGAATATCGAAAATGATTCAGTTGCAGAAATATTTAAATCAAAGTGACGTTTTTCTGTAAAATTCCGTCCTTTATTGTGGGCATGTTTGCTTGGTTTAACTTGGCTTAATCCAAGATGTCCTTTGCTTAATCGAAAATAGGATCAAGCTTCCTTCAAAGTACTTCCGTTCTAAAAAATGTCACCTTTTGAGTGGAAGCTTCCAGTTGCAATATGACACGACGAAAAAAACGAGACTGAAAGAAGGCTGGCGTAATGGTTTTGTACGATGTTAATGTCGAAGAAAATGTCACAGAACAAATTATTGAATTATCTCCTCATTATTCTGTTTGCAATTTCTTTCAAAAATAACATTCTCACTCTACAAGATCCCAAATTGAAAGTTGAAAAATCAATGCCAAACTTAGTCGGTTTTTGACGCATTGTTAAGGTTGTTTTGAGGTCTTATCGGCCTGAAATATTGTTGAAGTTTTTTCGGGCTTTGTTCTAAATCGAGTTAACAACACTTTCATTGTGTCTTTCGCGAAAAATAATCGAAAAATCGATCTGCGCCGAAATAGACTTCTAAATTTTTTTTTAGAAAGATATCGGCTTTAGGTAACGACCCAAAAAAAAGGAGACAAGATTCTTAAAAGCATGTTACAAAAATTGAAATCTTGCTGTAATCCATCCAGCCCTTGTTCTATTGCAAAAAATCGCTTATCTTGGTTGGCTAAAAAGAAGGTAGGTAGACCGTCGTAAGTGGGCGTGAAACATTCTCCAACAAGGCCAATAGCTGACTGGATAATAGGGCCCTGGTTCAGTCCTTTACCAACTACGACCAAACAAGTGTTCTTCTTTTAATTTGTATTTCCGAGTCCTATAGTTCTGTTAAAACCACTCCCAAGAAGGTGTGACAAAGCTCTTGACTGGAGAATACTACTAAATTAGAGCGGTGCAGGGATCTTAAAATTTTTGGAGACCAGAGGCTAGTTTTTTAAGCGCAAAGATCGATCTCAAGATCAAACTTACAGTACTAAAGTACGATCTTAAGATCGATCTTTGCGTCTTAAAAAACTAGCCTCTGAGCGTTTAAAGATGTCAATTGCATTGAATGAGTGTAGGAACGGATTTAGCTACAGATTGTCGCAATTTGACATCAAAAACGCTTCAAAAATATGTGTAAGGTGTTCATAGCTTCTCACGTGCAAGGTATATTGCTAAGCTTTGGGAAGGTAGGATCGATTGAAGATATGTTGCGAAAATTAATAAAAACTTGTATATCAAATTAAATTTATGATGTTTTTTCTGCAACATTTTCACTTCAACCAAGACTCAAAACAAGACAATGCAATCCAACATTATATTTAAATGAAGCAGCTACAGCATATTTTTGGCATGTTTTATTTAATATTTGTCAAAGTATCATCTCCATGTACTGTTAATGTTTGAACTTTGCTCGGCAATAGTGTAGAGAGATTATATAAATCTAATCATGGCATTTCAGAACTTGATTGGGTATTGAACCAATCAATGAAAATAGGGTTTGCTTTCTTGAGCTCTCCAGCTTGATTTGGGTCAGACACCAAAGTGGTGTCCTCTCTTGAATGGAGGACGTTTCTTCCGATTCTCTTTGAGTTTGGAACACAAGGAAAAGAGAATGTCTTTTGATTCTCAAGTAATCCAGGGAGGTTGGAAACTCGTATTAGCGTCGTGATCACTTTTGGTACTGGAGTGGAATGATCCTCTGCAAAGTCTGAAAACGAGGATTGTTTTGGACAAGAATGCTCACAACACTTTCACTGTTGTTGTTGTTGTTGTTGTTCCTGCTATTATTGTTGTTTTCTCGTTTGACTAACTATGAATATGCATAATACTTATTTGAACAGGGTATGGTATTGGATGTTAATGTAGTGTTTGTTGATGACGAGGGTTCACTTGAAGGAGAGGATAAGCCAGTGATGTCTTTTGCCAACATTTAAACCACACACCAACCTTGCCAAGAAGAATTTGGGTGTGCATTAAAATATGGAGCGAGAGTCAACATGATAATGATCACGATAATGATGATGATGATAATGACAACGTTGATGGTTGTTGTGGTAAAAACAATATTAGCAGTTGGGGTTCTTGGGGTTGGTGGTTGGTTTGTAGATAGGTAGGTAGGTAGGAGGGTCTTGAAAGAAAGCAAGACCAGTCATGAATCACAGCCAAGTTGCATGAGAGAGGTCTATCGGCTTCAACAATTGCTGTTTTAACCTTTGCCTGGCATGCCAGCTCCAATAGGTGCAGAGTTTCCTGGACCCATCATGTTGGGACCACTACTCACTGGTGGGCCGCCGCCACCAGGAAAGAAGTTCTGGCTTCCTGGGGGCGGTCCATTGTTGGACATTTGGCCATTAGGTCCCATCTGGCTACCACGAGTGTTTGTGGCATAAAGCTGTTGCTGAAAATTGTGGAACTGTTGAGCATAATTGGGATCGCTTGTGGTGGGACCACCCATAATTGGAGAGTGTTTAAAGTTGCCACTATTGCCATTGTTGCTACCAGGACCATTGCCACCGGAAGGAGGAAGAGGTTGCGTTGGATCAGGCCCATTTGGGCCCATACCCATTGGAGACCCCTTGGGCCCAGGTACACACATACCACCCATGGGCGAGGGTGAATCACTTCCTGGGCCATTGTGACCCATACCCATTGGCGACCCTTTTGGACCAGGGATTCCCATTCCCATTGAGTTCATATCCATTCCAGGTCTCATGGGCCCGCCAGGACCCATCATTGGCGACATTCCCCGCATAGGACCATTAGGACCCATCATAGGTCCATTTGGTCCCATGGGTCCATTTGGTCCCATAGGTCCTGGTCCCATGGGTCCATTATGACCCATTGGTCCGTTGGGGCCCATTGGTCCACTAGGTCCCATATGTCCAGCGTGGCTCATCATAGGACCATTTGGTCCCATTGGGCCCATTGGTCCCATATGGCCCCCCATACTGTTCGGTGGAGTTCCCATGCCTTGAGAAATTGGAATACCATCAGGGCCCATCATACTTCCGTTTGAACGACCCATCATGTTATTGTCCATGCAATCATTGCTATTAGGACTGGAGAATCTTTGAAGAAAGTCCAAACTTGGAGGTCCTCTTGGTCTCGTGTCACTGAATTGAGGCCGGGAAGGTAGGTACTGAATGGTATTGGGAGCACTAGCTTTCACTGTGGCAAAAGTTGCACCGGGTCCTGAATTTCCTCCTTCGCTATGTGGAGTCATCATTCGATTATCACCTGGACCTCCTGGTCCCATTGGACCACCATGGCCCATTGGTCCTCCTGGACCCATCATCGGCCCATTGGGTCCCATCATTGGCCCGTTTGGTCCCATCATTGGTCCGTTGGGACCCATTGGACCCCCAGGTCCCATCATTGGACCCCCATGCCCCATCATTGGTCCGTTGGGACCCATTTGATCCATTCCTGGCCGGGGACCTCTCATCATTGAGCAACGCATTCCAGGACCCATCATTGGACCATTTGGTCCCATCGGGCCGTTGGGACCCATAGGACCATTTGGCCCCATAGGTCCGTTGTGACCCATTGGACCGTTATGACCCATAGGACCATTGTGACCCATTGGACCGTTATGACCCATGGGACCATTAGGTCCCATTGGGCCGTTGTGACCCATGGGACCATTAGGACCCATTGGACCGCCAGGGCCCATCATTGGTCCATTTGGTCCCATCATAGGTCCATTAGGCCCCATATGCCCCATTGGACCCCCTGGCCCCATGGGACCCATTGGGCCTGGCGAACCACCCATTCCCTGAGACACTGGGATTCCATCAGGGCCAAGCATAGGATTGCCATTTCTTGACATGGTACTCATCATCATCCCATTGTCCATACTGCACATTGTGTTCATTGTGTTCATGCCATCCATTCCTCCAGGAGTGCTGCAAGGTGTTGATGTGTTGCTGCTGGTTAGTTGCTGACTCATTTGAGCCATAGATGAAATTGGATCAAAGCTTTTGCTCATGCCCATCCCAACAGATGAGGTAGGTGTGGAGGGATTAAGAGGCATATTATCTTGAATACTGTTTGGACCACCATGCATTGGGTTGGGAGAGATTCCACCTTGGCTTGGGAACCGGCTACTTCCTGGTCCCATTTGAGGGCTTGGCACAGGAAACCTTGAACTGCTATTGTCCATGCCAGGGGTTCGAGGACCACCAGGGCTGGGCACTGGGAATCGCTGGTTTTTATCACTACCAGCCCCAGGCGTTATTGGTGTACCAGGGCCCATACGCTGACTACCTGAAATGTCTGGTCCTCCTTGTGGGCTAGGCACATGAAAGTTCATATTACCACTATCACTGACACTGTTTGGAGTATGGGGTGTATGAGGCCCATTATATTTTGGAGGCATTTCATTGACGATAGATGATGGCGTAGGGGGGCCTCCAAGTGGAGTACCAGGGCCTCCATGACCTTTGCTTCCACCCTCGGGTTGAGGTGTGTGGGGACCAGGAACACTGAAGCAAAAATGAATTGAATAAGCATGGGTCCAAAAACTAATGAAGGTGTTTTCAAGACGGAATTCATAATTTCTAATAAGAATATGTACTTACGAGGGAGACATGATATCGTTATCTCGAAGGCTGGTATTTGGCTGTTTCTGAATGGTGAGTTCCTGACCTTCCAACGGATTGAGAAATTGAATCTGTTGTGGTGAGGGAACTGGCATGAGGTTGGCTTCTTTATTGGAAGACGGTGGACCTTGCTTGGCATAGGATTGCATTGATCTACCATACATCCCATCTGCAATGTAACATTCTTCGTCATGTGAAACATTCATGGGGCTTTTCCAATCTCTTGAAACCTCACCTTGAGCATTTGGCATGGTATTATTGGACTGAGAGCCGGGAGAATTCTTTGAACATGTCACAGGAGAAGTCATTGGAGCACCAGATACTGGCGTTCCGGGATTGCTGCCCATTGGCCTTGGAGAATTCATCATTCCTGCAGGTGAAGACATGGGTAATGAAGTGGCTGGAGATCCGGGATTAGGACTGGCCATGGCTCCTGGCGGAGGTCCTCGAGGTCCAGACTGAGGGTACGGTGGAGGTGGTCCCGGCATGCGCCCTCCAGGACCTCCTCCCATCATTCCACGGGGTCCCATGACTGGCCCTCCTGGGCCCATCATCATTGGCATCATTCCACCTTTCTTGCACTTCTCTTGAAGAAATTGTTGTTGCATCTTTTGCCATTCCATTTGAGCTTGGGGACCACCAGGCCCCATGGGTCCCATCATTCCAGGTCCTCCCATTGGTCCACCCATTGGCCCTCCAGGTCCCATTGGACCCATCATTCTCCCACCTGGCCCCATCATCATACCATCAGGCCCCATTCCTCGAGGACCCCTTGGCCCCATTGGACCGCCCGGGCCCATTGGTCCACCTGGCCCCATCATACCCTCTGGTCCCATCGGTCCCATTCTGGGTCCCATGGGACCCATTGGCCCCCGGGAACCCATTGAATTAGGTGGGTATCTTGGGCCCATTGGACCACCACCCATTGGTCCACCAGGACCCATTGGGCCATTGGGTCCCATGTGCCCCATAGGTCCACCAGGCCCCATAGGACCGTTTGGACCCATTGGACCATTTGGGCCCATTGGTCCATTAGGACCCATTGGTCCGTTAGGGCCCATCTGCATGCCAGGCCCCATTGGACCACCCGGTCCCATCGGGCCATTAGAACCTTCATCAGGGAAAAGTTGCTTGTTGAGCTGGTCAAGGAATCCAAGTTTTTGAGCACGTAACCGCTTTTGTTCAGGGTTCAGGTTTTCATTTGAGAGCTTGCCTCCTGAAATAAAGAAAAATAAGGCTACTTCTGAGCAAAAAGACAAAGCTTTAAACACAAGTCTTATGGCAGTAAAGGACTCACCTTTCATATCTGACATTTTGTCATCAGACATAGAAACCGGCATTGACCCACTCATGGATGGATCATGTCCAGAAAGATCATCTCCATAAGGTGGGCCACCAGGTCCATGACCTATATGGCCCATAGGGCCACCGGGTCCCATGGGACCTCCAGACCCCATGGGAGCATTGCCCCTCATCACCATTGGCCTCATACCGGGACCCGGAAGGGGCTGACCTTTAGGACCTTTCATCATTTTGTTCATTTGGCTCATACGAATACTTTGGTTCATGATTGTCTTGGCCATATTCGGGAATTGCCTGGCCATGGTCTCCAAGTGTTTCTTGGTATCTGGTTGGGACTCATGCCAAGATATGATTGAAGGGTATTGCTCCTGCATTACTGCTTCCGCCCCCCGATTCGCCCAATTCGTAGAAAACACATAGATTTGGCTCGATTGCTGCATGTATTGTTGGTCCATGGTGCGATCCCCACTTTTTCCCAGAACATTACTAGGTAAAGGTTGGGCCTGAGGTGCACTTGAGCTCATGGGCATGTTACTACCACCCATAGGCCCACTCATACTGGACATTGGCATGCCCATGCTGGTGTTGGGCCCCATTCCAAATGATCCATCCGCGAAGTCACTATCAAAATTCTTGATGTCCTCGGGCTTGAAATCCGGAAGATTTGGCAGGCCATCATGATCACAGGATTCGCTTTTAACTGCAAATAATAGAAATATTGTAAATAAACTTGGCACGAAAAGAGTGGATGATAGCTAAATACTTTTCGAGTTTGAAATTACATCAAACTTCTTCATTCAGACAACAAATCAAAGTGACTTGAATCTAATAATAAGAATAAAGCGCTTGCTTCCACCATACAATCGCTCGAATTGTGCGACCAATGGATAGACATGACGTAGCTTACATGAAAGGCTTTTTGAAGGACTTTTGTTAAAGCGCAATACCTTAATTCCAGATTATTGATTAAAATCCAGTCTTTCAGATCCAACCATAATTGTGTACGACAATTTCCTTATAAAAATTTCAAAGAAATCTTGAGAACCTTCTTGTCATCGGTTTGTCCCTTCCCTTTCATCACATGTTAGCGTTACATATAACAAGATAAACCGATAGGGTTGCTTTCTCGTCTTTAACAAAGCCTTCTACCAAACAAAAGGTCATCGGATGATCAGAGAAAAGTCAAAATCCAGTTCATAACATATAACTATTCAGATAATAACTCTTCTGTGACTTTCTGAATGGCTTCCCCCCACGCACAAACAGTGTACATACCTTGTTGTGAGTGCTTCTTACATTATTAACAATTTCCAGTCCCGAGAGGGAAAAAGAAGACGAAGAAAAGACCTTAAAGCAATATGTGGCAGCCAAGCATTTCTCTCTCCTCCTTTATGAAATTTTTGTGCACTAACAATAAGGCACACAAAAGCACTATTTAGCTCAAGCAAGGAACCGTGGTACGAGAAGGAGAAAGCCACCTTGATAGCAATAAATAAGAGCACCATAACGATTCTTTGTCAGCTTTTCATTGCAGCCATCCTTATGGATTTCAGGAGAAGAGACCCACCATTTGAAGATGGTATGTGAGATGAATTACACGTATTTTCGTTAACCTTGATAAAAATAAGTCCAGAAACATTTTGCCTTCGTGACAACCGCTTTTAACGTTCCCTTACAAACCTAAAATTACTTATACCTCGTCCATTTTTTTAATCAATAAAAATGTAATGCACATATACATCTCCAAGTTACACAAAAAGCCCCTAGTCAAATGTTTCATCACCGAAAATTGGTCCCTAGCACGGTGCAAAATATCAAGTGAACACGTTTGGAAGAAAACCTTGCTCAAAGAAAGTGTTCATATTCATCGACATTAAATCTATTTTGGTTTGCTACATAAAGGTTTTCGTCATCACATTCAATCGAGTGGAAAATATTTGTACGCACAACTCGGTGAAAAAGAACGCATGGATAGCACTAACTCCGTATCGAGATGAATGCAACAGGCAAGAATGGATTATAAATTAATGGAGTTGTACGTGAACAATGGCAAAATCTACGTATACGCCAAGGTTTCACAATCTTCGCTTGTAAAAGTTGTTAACGTCTATTCTTCAACGTTACTCAGTTCAATCGAACCTGATACCCAGATCTTAGACGAGTTAAATAACATGCAAAAAAACACATGAGACACATTTGAATAACCAAGGGAGTTTCCCTCTAGTGACGCAAGACATCATGCTCTGTTGAGTTAGTTTTGTTGGCAAGCTCAGAGGAAAATTTTGAGGTAACAAACAAACAAGCTTCATTTGTTTTGTGTACCTTCCATCAACTATTTTGTAAGGAAAACGAGTTCAAATATAAAAAATGCTTGGTTTAGACACCATTACAATAAGGAAGAGAGTAACTCAAGCATTACATTGATGTTAAATGGTTCTTCACCAAAACGAAAGCACCGGTTCTGTGAAGCCCAACATGCTAGTTCGAAAATCAGAAGCTTTTAACAATATTTTTGCGGTGTTCTAGAAAGAATTACTTACAAGGATGGTTACTATTCCAATTTTAGCATTCTTTCACATGACCTATAATCACTTTGGTTTGATATTTTTCAAGATTTGTGTACGTGGGTGTTGTTATACAAGCTATTCAGAGCAGAACATACGTGGTTTCGGAGGTAGACATTGAAAATGCGAAAGAAAATTATTGTGCCCTCTAAATTCGAAAGGAACCCAAATCAAAATAAGGTCTGTGGTACATGAAAGGCTCTCATAGCTCCATTTATTATTATTTGTTCCAAAATCAAAGTTAAATGAAGCTCGTTCAAGATGTCATTTTATTGCACGGAAGCAACAAAAGAAGTATCTCCACTACTGGATCTACTTTGATAAACATCTTGTATTTGTTTACTACATCGAGCGACTTCATCGGTAGGAATTTTCTGAGCGATTCTAACTTCCACAACGACCTTGTTCATTCGTAGTGAAGATAATTACACATTCACACACTCGCTCAGAAACATATGTGTATAAATTCATGATCACAATAAGAAGAAAATCATTCAGCGCAACCGTCCGGGTAAAAAAAATTATATTATGAACTTGTTGGCATTCATTGAACCAACATCGAACGAATATTGAGACTTGACGTGAGACATACTTCGATCTAAACAAGAAGGTTTGTTTTAAAAAAGGCCGACTTCATGAAATATTCAAGAACTTATTGATTTCTTGAGCACAAAGGTATAAAAACAGTCGACATTTCCTACATGTGTGTGTGTGTGTCTACCTACTGAAAGTGGTGAGATTAATACCACTGGCTCACTCTTAACATTTCAAATCGATTTCCTTGTTTTGAAAAAAAGTGAAACGTCCGTCAGAATTACAAAGAAGCATTTGGTTACTGTGGCCAGATAATTTACAAATATTGACACATCTGTTAGAACGCAACTCTATAGGAAAGCACTGTACTTAAATGCTTTGCACCTTTTTGTTTTTGAAAGAAAATAAGGAAATACAAAATCAAAGGAGAAGTTGCTCCAAAGTTTTACGTACTAGTCGGTTCTTTCGTCGTTTGGAAAATTGCTAGCTAAAAAGAGGAAAGTCATTCTTGTCTCACATGTTGCTTGCTCCCCATATCAGAAAAGAAGCTCTGAGTGTTCTGTACTACTTTGTAAGTGCATGCACACTCTGTACGGCACATACTACCACCACGCACACACTCTTATACCGAGTGCAACAAATGGAGTGTTCCAATTTTCAAAACCTATTTTCATTTTCAAAAAAACTTCCAGTTTTGGAGGTACAAACTTTATGCATGTTCGCAAACAGATCACGAGCCTAACTCTGATGAAGGGATCGTGGACCTAAAGTAGGCCTCAGGCACACAATCAAAAGGCAAATGCCAACCTGAGATTAGACCAAGATGTCTGCTTTCTAGCTTTGTCTTGACTCTCTAAAATAGACCATGTAGGCTCTTATTGAACACAAGGCCTTCTAAAGATTAAAATCTCCTTTCATGTCCAATTGGAGCATCAGGTAGGAGCTTCGAGGGATATAAACATTTCCCTCAAAGAGCTCGGCTTCTCCAAGATCATACATATTTCATTGAATTAACATTGTCAAAGTTATCCCATTTTCCTGTTCGAAGCCTAAAATGTGACAGCTTTTCTGGTGCACCCGGTAAACCTACATACATACAGTACTATACTATCTCCTGCAAGTTGCTGAATAGTAGTCGTTGATCTCGTACAATGCAGAATGAGAAGAGATCCTGTCATGTGTTTGAAGTGGAATTCAGCAACAACGTCGACGATCACCACCACCACCTCCTTCTATACTTCAATTTCTTCTTTACCACGTCGTCGTCGTCGACGACGACAATAAGCTAAACTTGGGCCCGGTTTGCAAGTACTCAGTCCCGCACTAGATGACAAAATAAAACTTCGCCTAAGGTTCGACTTGGGTTTTGATTTCCCTTGTCTCAAGTAGTTTTCACTCGTCTCGTTTTATGTTGACTAAGCAAACCACAAAGCAACAATTGAGGGCCAAACATGAATCGATAGCTTGATTATCTTTCAAAATTATCTCTAAAAAGCTCGGTCTACTTTCAAACAATGAGATGGTTTGTGAAGTCTTACCTCCGTCTTTGGAATCGAAAGAGTCCAGGAAGTCTGTATTCTCCCCGGTTCCACTATTCGGAGGTATGCTGTTGTTGTGGTTATGGTGGTGGTGGTGCTGCTGTTGCTGCTGTGGGGTGGGCGTGTTGGCACCACTGAGATTGTGCGGAGGTTTGGTGTCCTCCATGTTGCTGGAGACACTATTTGGCTGCTGTATGGAATCAGGACCACCCACCGAGTTCAATCCCCCATCTTGTGGGGGCGTGTTCTGACCTGAGACCGGGGTGGCACAATCACCGTTCACTGTCCCCGAGGGCGTGTCAGGCGCTTCAGTCTTGACCTGAGTGGGCGTGGCATGGCCCGAAGTGACACTATGATTCGACGGGGGATTATTATCCATGGTCGAGGATTCACTATTGGCGTTATTATTATTCTTCAGCGGCCCCGGGGTACTAGATCGTCCCCCTGTGGACCCAACACTAGGCGGGGTGGAGTTTCCCGTGGGCGTGGCATTCCCAGACCCACGATTCGAGCCGGGACCACCGTTATTGCCCATTTTCGACACCTCTTTCTTCATACTTGAGGGTGGAATTACGTGCGTAAGTCGCGGTTCTCGTGGTCGAGGAGGTATTATTGGTCAATACCTAGACAAGACTCAATGGCATCCAATGCTCTCACCTAGAAAAGAAAAGTGTGCTTCCATATTACCATCAAGCTTAGCCTGCGATATTCTGTGATAATTGACGATGAGGAATCAAGACTCAGACTTCGTAAATCAAATATGATAAGTTCCTTCTCTCGTTTGGCATCCACATCAGCACGCGTTTTTTGCGCCTACTAAAGTTGTATAATAACGAACTAGCGTGGTGTGGCACACTACTCTATTAGTAATTTATGCGTCAGAAACATGATGAACAAAGGGGGATCGTCTCAAGCTCCTCAAAACTTAAGCCTTCGTCTTCCTTCTCATCTTGGCTAACCTCATTTATGCTAATCTCAAAAATGTTTCCAAAAACATTGGAAGAAGCCGAGTTCCAGAGGGAGAAATCCAAATGAGTGAATATCGTCTAAACAAAGTGACTTCAAGTTGCGAGTTGGCCAGATCGTCAAAGCTCTCAAGATACCGTTTTCATCACTTGGGTCGACAAGTTCCATTGAATACTTGGAAACGGAGAGAGCGAGAGAGAACGAAGACTGTACGGAAAGGAACAAATAAGAGCGCAAAAGACGCTTAGGAGAGATTGGCGATGGCCTTCGATTAAGAAATAAGACATTACCCAAAATACCTGAAACTGGAAAGCACTAGTTTTGAACAACCGACTTTCAATATCAATGGGCAAATGGGCTTTCAAGAAGCAAGAATCTAAAGATTGCAAACTGGAATGCGCTTATGTACGTAGAAAGAGAGAGGTCTTTCATAAAAACAATAACGAAGGGACGTCGGGCACATATATACTGGGCAACCATTTTCCACCGAAGCCTTTCTTAGAATCAAAAACTGTCCATCCCTGTAATCATTACCATGCACAAGACAAGCAGCGAGCAGAACAAGATCAAGCCAAAAGTCCTATTAAATGGCGGCGTTTCAACAATTCGTCAACTTCAAAAATGTTCAGTTTCAATTTGTTGAGGTCAAGGTTTCCTATTGATGGTCATTATTAGTATGGCGAGTTTGTCGTTATCAATTTGTGATATATTCATAATGGACTCATCCCTTGTGGTACCAGATCACTCTTGACTCCCCGCAGCAAGTCATTCTCGAGTTCCTGAGCAAAATCAGATTTCATCGTCACCCAAAGATTCCTCTTCTTCTCTCTTTCTCTTTCTCCCTCTCTTTTCTCTCTACCGTTTGTTCGTCATAGCGAATCGTTGGTAGTGGTAGTGGTGGTAGTGGTTGTTGTTGTTGTTGGCAGTCGTGATGGTAGGGTGGTTAGTCAGTCACTCAGTCAGTTCGTTTATTGGACCGGTCGGTTCGTCGGTGGCTTGGTTGGTTGGTTTGATGGTTGGTTGGTCGGGTGGATGGATGGATGGTCGGTGGGTCGGTAGAAGAGTCGGTCGCTCTCGCTCTTTCAATTTCATCCAGCCCCAAGAAAACCAACGAGGGCGACGACGATATTAGTGCGGCACCAAAACCGCCACACCATTCCACTTCTATTTCTCCTCTCTTCTTTTTTTTTCTCCTAGTCTCCTCTCAACCAGTATTACTACTCGTTCTCTTCGTGGTGCGACCACTTGGTACAACCACCACTATCAGCCTATTCATCCACCTTGGTTGATCATCGCTTTACCTGTGTTTATCACTGGACCCCATCCATCCATCCATCCGACCAGCCTACAATGCTATGTACACTCCTATATAGAACTACCACCGCGATTACTTGGTCGTCTTCTCCTTCATCGATCTAGTGGGTCCCTCTATCCGCAAGAAGAGAACAGAAACAGTACAGTACCCCCGTCAGTTCTTCTAAAGGGAGACTTTCGAGTTCATCTGCCCACTACTGCCACTCTATGCATCTCTCTATCTATCTCCACTCTACACACTGTGTAGGTATACTACTATACCGCGAACCTCATCGGTGGTGCGTCTCATGGCTTCTGCCATCACAAGCGGTGTTGAAAATAAGGCAGCTTAGAAGAGATTCCAGAGGAGAAGGAGGAAACACCACTGGACATAATGACACCACCAGACGACGATCACAACAACAACTTCTACCACTATTATAACAACAAGCACAACCACTCGCAAAACCTGATTCAATGGATAGAAATGTCGTCAAGCGGGTGAAACGCCTTTCAACACACATTCTAGATCGAGTCCACCGAAAATTAATTGTTCCTAAATCATAGTCAAGAGTAATGATAATCGTAAAAGGAATGATCCGGGTCTCCTCATCTTTGAGACCCAAAATGTTTTGTCGGAGATGCAGAACTGTAAAAGAACTACAAAACTACCTATGACCAGGCAAAAAAGGTCTCTCTCTCTCTCTCTCTCTCTCTCTCTCTCTCTCTCTGGTTCTTTCTTTCAGTCGGTCGTCTCACCGAAGCTTTGGGAGTGACTGCCCCCACCTCTCACTTGGTCGTTCGCTCGTTCGTTCGTTCCTCGCTCACTTCTAATGCAGGATAAGGTTCCTTTCTTGATTGGGCATAGCTTGGGATTGTCTTGAGAATATCAGAGGAAAATGATGTTACCGAATCACTAAAGATCAACACCTTTCATGTTTCACCCGAATGTTTCTTGTCATCTCTCCGAGCAAACCAACGACGGACTTGGAGTTGGGTTGGTTCGACATCCATTTATTCAATACCAGATTTATCGGCATTGTCGGTAGGTAGGCTCCAGGTTGGAGCCACCTGCATCTGTCCCCATTCCCTCAGGTCAACCTAACTTTAGACCCATTTTCAGATAGATTCCCCGGCAAAATCCTATAACTAGGTAGTGAACCTCTCAGGCCTGGGTTGGCTTACGTAGAACAGCTAGTATTGACAAATCCTGCTGCTCCTTTTCTTCTCGTCTTCGTCGAAATAGATTCTTTGGCCATTTTCAAGGTCCTCGCCGTTTCCTCCCCCAAATCTTCTTCGTCTTCTCCCCATGAAGAAGCTAAGCACGCAGCACCCATCTTTATTTTGCCCTGAAGGCACGAAAGAGACTCTTTTGAGTCCTGGGCAAGGACCTGCTGTTGCTCCTCCTTGGTCCGTCGATCTCGTAGAAACTAGAACTGGAACTACCTACCTACCACTCCCCTCCCTTTTCCTCCCCCTTCGTTTTTTCGGGGGGCAAACAATGTTCAGGGAATAATTTGGAAGGAGGACGACGACGACAACGACGAGGATCGGAAGGATGAGCTTGCATGAAGGAAGAAGACGAAGAGGACGACAACAACAACAACAACGAGAACTTGGGGAGGGATCGGGTTCAAGTCTAGGATATGAAGGACATTAAATCAGGAACTCCAACCTCCAAAGGTCCTCTCGGAAGAGTATGTAACGCATCCCTTTGCACAGTTATGGCAGCAGTTGGCTACAAATGAAAAAGTTTTCGGGCCTCTCTCTCTTTCTCCACATTTCTCGCACACACATAAAGCAAACTCGGCCACGAAGGGAAAGAAAAAGAAGAAGAGAGCGCAGGAATCCCAGGACCAAAAATGCAGCCTTTCTCGAGCTCCAGGTCGTGAAAAAGCAAAGTGCCCCGAAAGAGTCGATGGAACAAAAATGTATGAGCAACGATATGGAACACGAGGGAACGAGCAAAATCGTTGGATCCTTCCCTCAAAACAATTTGTTCGAACACATTTGACGCTGGTGGCATGGATCCAGAAATTGGTCTTGGGTCAGTTCTTCTTGCTACACTTACTTTAAGCCACCCGAGTTTTCGGAAAGTGAAGAAGGGAAAGAACTCCATTCGATGCTGAACAAATGTTCATTGCCAAACGAACCTTTCTCTCTTTCTGCTTCAGAAGCATATATTGGGATTTAAAAGTGGGTATCCGCTTTTTATTGGTCGAGAGAAAACTTCCATTTCCTGTGAAGGAACTGTCAATTTGCTTTTGTGATCTCATTCCTCGGCGCAATCTAAATATGGTTCCTCGTCGAAAGGCCAGGATAAGAGCAAGGAACGAGGACGGACCCACGCTGTAATGGACTATACTAGCTCTTCTTCTACTCCTCGTACGTAGTTCTACCGTTGTAGCTGCCCATCATCCAATAAAAGTTGCACACTTCGCACCAAAAGCAAATCACCCATCTCTTCAGCTCTCTTTTTCAACCAACAGGTTGGCTATCTTAGCACACTTTCGACCAGATTTCATTCGTCCTCCTTTGCTTTTTATGGCCCATGAAAAGGAGTGGCATTCAAATTGAAAACCATGTTCAGTAGATATGTATTGAAGGAGAACATTTATTTCAAGTGAAGATAGTGCGTTTAGCAAAGTAAAACATTATTACTAACTAGATTTGTACTATCTTTAACGAGGCTAACAAAAATGTATGTGAGCGTCATACACGCTTGCTTTTTGAGTGGAACAAGTGCAGAGGCGTTCATTTTGGCAACGCTTGCTGCCACTCACTATTGGCTCCCTGATCCAGTTTTCTACTAAAGCCTCCTCTTCATTCTTTCCACGAATAAAGCATGGAACGGTTTGTTCCATGGAACGCTCCTCTTCTCTTTCTCTTTTCTGTCGCTCGATGTCGTTCTCTCTCCCTCTTTCTCTGACTAAGTATTCTTCCCTCAGCAATCATTGATTCTACAAAGATTTCTCGACTCCCAAATACTTGCACAAACAATCCCCAAGTGAAGACCGCGCGTGTAAACTTACACTTGTACAATGCCTCCCTTTGGCCAGACCATTCCTTCAAGTGGGAACAAGCAGCATCTTATCGATCTCATTTGTTCGGTCTTTCCTCCTTCCTTTGCTCTTCAGTGTTCCATGCAATAAATTTGGCACTCGTCTGTGAGGGGAATGATGTAAAAAACGTAAAATATCATATTTTAGACTGAATGAATCCCAGTAGAGAGGAAATTAGGATTCATAACCCACGTGGAGGAAACCGTGTTTACCATGCCCACTCAAATCAAACGTGAAAAGGGACCCTGTCAACTAAAGAGAGGAAAGATCCACACTTGGGCCCATTTTCCTTCCTGATCTACTACTTTAGCTGACAAAGGGAGCCATACAGAAGCAGAACAGGGAGAGAGAGAAAGAAAGAGAGAATGAACGAAAGAAAGAAAAAAGCAAGCAAGCAAGAGAAGACGTGAGGAGGAGAAGGAGGAGGAGGAAAAGTTGGAGGAATGAGAGAACGTCGGCGAGTTTAGCTACAGTTCCGTCAGTGGAACGAACGTCTTTCAGGAATGGGAACCCTCTTTAAGAGGGACGGACCGCATAGAAGGAAATGGGAGAGAAAGGGAAGGAAAACGAGGGAGAGCTGGAAGGATCTGTCTCACCAACTGTTCCATCCACGGTTCCAATGGGACCAAGGCAGAAAAAGCGCGCCAAAATTCCTTCCAAAAAGTTCCAAGAGTCTCCTTCCCAATCTTCTGATTCAGGGTTTGTTCCAATGAAAAGATGTAGAGAAAGGCAACTCAAGGAGAGAAGGTTTAGGAGGAAACATAAGATTTGGAGAATGGGGGCAAACGACTTGCTTTTAATCTGAAAAGCCAATTAACTCAGTGCTTCAGCTCCTTGTCAAGATACTTCAGACGGATACGTAAGGGGTCAAATTGAGATTGCAGGATTCCCCAGAATAAATCGGAGCCTCTCTAAATACGACTAGCTTACACGCCTAATCCGAACCAATCCATTTGTGATTCGACTCATTTGGGGGAGTGCTCGTCATCGCTCTACAATATTTTGTTCCCAGAAAAGTTTTGCACCAGGATCTTCGGAATGAAGCCGAGTAAAACGGGGCCAAGATCAGGGTTGCCATCATGTCATTAGACAATCTTGAGGAGAGAAAAACAGTGATCCGAAAACAAAGGCACACGGCTTTTTTCCTCATAAAAGCTTCGGAATTCAACGATAGCCACACTACATTCAATTACTCTTGACAAAGACGTTTACGGAGGAATATATGCATGCAACTTGGACGAGTTCAAATAACAAGTCACGAAAATGGTGGCCACACAACACACACACTCACAAGTGTTTTTACATGTGTTTTCACAAATTCATCTCCCCATGCAGAGGTTTGGAGCTTTGGCAATATGTGTACGACAAACTCTTACAAAATGAAAAATCACATTAAAAATATATTCATTGAACAAGGGTAAAAGCTCTCAAGACTCGGTCCTAAAACGAGGA
This sequence comes from Tigriopus japonicus, assembly GCA_010645155.1. Lineage (NCBI taxonomy): Eukaryota > Metazoa > Arthropoda > Copepoda > Harpacticoida > Harpacticidae > Tigriopus > Tigriopus japonicus. The sequence goes on from CM021323.1 coordinate 11,530,346, forward strand.
TAAGGGTGTGGAATTCGAATGGAATTCAATGGTTGAGTTCGGTTTCATAAGAAAAGGCACGACCAGCATTCGAGTTCGTTTGAATGAGGCTTTGCTTAGTGGTGCTCCACAAGGTAGAAAGGTTTCCTTGACTGGATGGGATATCCAGTGCGATCTCTGCTCATTTAGCCTTGAATGCATGTTGGATTCAAAACTTGTGTGAGTTCATAAAGCAGGCCGCCAGGAATTTTCGAGCACTCGAGAAACTTTTGTCATGGCAGTCATTCGGTCGTTGTACTACATGCCGCAACGTCTTCCGAGGACTTTCAGATCTACGAACTAGTGTACCCACTTCCTACTATTCCCATACATGCATGCAGTGAGTCCATACAGCGTGTACTTGAACATTCAGAGGGGAGAGGAAGAAGGAGAGAAGGTGGAGTGAGTGAGTGAGAAACTCAAAAACTCGTCCTCATAAACATTTGACTTGAACTTATCTCTCTTTCTCTCGTTCGTCTTTCTTTCTCTATCTATCTGCCCATACGTACGTAGCAAGGTGACTCGTTTGTTCAAAAGTATACGTTTACCACATACAGTATACAACACGGTACACAGACGCACCACTGAATTGTAGTGTGCAACCATTGGAGTTTCGTGGTCGGCGATTGCCTCTCCCTGGACCACTTAAGTGATCCGAGGAGCTCGGGCTTTTTCCTTGAAGAAGGATTTTTTGACCTGGTTTTATGCACAATCATTGCATTTTGCTCAAAGTGCCTTTCCTAGGGAGTGAAACTCAGAAATGCCATGAAACGCTTTCCAGACTCTCTCTTTCTCTTGATTTTATAATAATTCTCGATTAGTGTTGGCAAAGTTTCGGTTTCAGGTAAAGGAATCGGTTTCAAAAGAATTGAATCGGATTTGTAATTGTTCTCAACATTGATGAGTTCTTTATACCCACTCGAACTCTTCACCTGGCAATGGTTTTAAATTTACCTACATTATAGAAAGGCACATGTTAGTTCTCAAGGACTAAAAACCTCAAAGTATTTGCCTTGAAGGAAAACAACTAGGATTGAACACAGAATTCCGTTCTAAAAACTAGTACGTGACATCTCTGTTACATGAATCGCGTTGAAACAAAAAAAAAATACATATTTGGAACTTTGTCGTTAAAGGAAAATGTACGTAACTACCATCTTGAAAATTCGGTATAGGGAACAAGAGGGCTTAACCTCTGAAAAACTCGGGAACCGGGAATATAGATTGCCTAACACTAGGGAATCGAACCTTTTTTTTCTCCAATGTCTACATGTGCAAAGCATAGAACACACAATCATCGCATACCGTGCATTGCGCACAAACGAATGCTCCCCAAGTTACTAGTGTGTATTAGCAATAGTAGTACAAATAGGGTATCTTCGTTGACGGATGCCTCATCCTGTCTACGTGTACTATCTTTCTTCCGTTCCTCAGTAATACCTTCCAGGTGCACTTAATACTTGTTCCGTTCTAGTCCATGTTCATGTCTTTCTGGCCCAATTCCAAATGAAACAATTTTTCTGCTCAAAAATCAGTATTTGAAAAAGCTCTCCTCGCTTGATCTCTCGACGGATGGGAACGACGTCGACTCGTTTACCCTTGTCGGGCCAACTGATTCCTCCTGAAGTCTTGCCAATACACCTTTGTGCTCGTCTAGCCTTGTGTGTTACGGTGTATTGATATAAGAAACAAAATCTACCCTGTCCCAAATGGAAACATACTATCATGGGACGTTGCTTTTTTTGAGATCCGGGGCAAGCCAGGAAAAATGGCAGATTTGGCAGGCCCACGGCTCAATGCGACGCCAAATCAGCTGAGATGACAGCTTATTACGCAGTCAAACAGGGTGTTTCTTTTAACAGCATGGTTAATTCTAGATAAAATGACATTTACTGCTTTAAATATTTTCCTATCCCAGATTCATTCGACCCAAAAGACCCCGATGTAGAGATATTTCACTAAGGAGGGTTTGTCACCAAGCCAAATTCTGTTTAGCGATTCTATAAAAATGCCAAGAATTTGACGTTTTGTTCCTGACCTGGCGCGAGAAGAAACGAACAAAAAACAGTCTCAGCACCTATCCAAAACTTGAGCCCAAAAGTCATCAACTCGATGGGCCAATAAAGTAGAAAGAAAGCATAAGAAATATATAATCATGGGATGACAAGCTTGTCTTACCATTGAATATGTGCCCAGGATGTGGAGCAATGAGTACTCCCATCGGAATGATGACGTCGTTTGGTCCGCCTCATGATGAAGATCCAATCTGAAATGGCGAATACAATGAATTATCATTTTCATACATCCATCTCAGTCGATTTCGCGCCAGATTTGAGATTGCACCCAAAATCTCCAAATTGTTTCTACCAACAGAGCCGAGTGCTCTCTCTACATACACACACTCTCTTCATCATGGAAATCATCATCCCCTCGTTTTCAATATAACCCCTGAGCAATATTGTTGCCACTCTACTAAGAGCTAGCTAAAAGTTGACTAAATTTCCCCCTTTGTCACCCGACAAACCCCCAAAATACCGGGTGGACCAACAACCGTTAGCTCCCCTCACAAAAGCCATAATTGGGCTTGGAAAGCCACCCTGTTTTTGGAGAGCATGGGGTGCTAATCGACATTATCCAACATCGTCCTCGATGGCAGGCCAAAAATTTGCCAGCTGTCACCTTTGGCCTCCCTTGAGCCGGTTGCAGCAAGTCACCAACGAGCCAGAGATCCAGCTATTGTTGGTAAGCTTGTCTGGTTTGCTCTCACTCCCGTATCCCAGTATCCGCTGTACAATTGAGTACACATATCAGCTCTGCATATGCACATCAAACTTCTCTCAAATGCAGTGTCAGTTCCAGTTTCGGATCAAATGAGGCTTCGATGCGAACCTTTTGAATGGCTTTGATTGTACCAAAAAAAACTCTTGCCCCTGCTACAAATATTTCACTCCATCATCTGGCTATCAAAAGGGAATCATAACCCCGCGGTGTTTGTTTTCAGAATATTGAACTTCACAGTCGAGGACTGAGGCTAGTATTCGATTGAAGGACATATCCTAGCATTGTACTATATTGTATCAACAGTTCAAACTCAAGAAGAAGGTGGGGGCGACAGAAATAGTAGTGGACAACAGTCCTATTTGAAAACTGGATTGGCTATGCACTCCTTTTTAGAGGAATCCGAGAGTCAATAAAAATCTGCTTTTTGCAATTCTTTCCGTAGGTGGAGGATCGACAAGATTGGTTCCCTTCACAATACCAATTCAAATGATGCATACACATCAACCGCAATATGAAAATACAATTGCACAAAAGTGAGCAAAAGTTACTGTATTTTGAGAGACCCAGTTCTTAAATCAGTCCGTTGTTTGATTTCGGTTCCGACACGTTTTCAGAGGGCTCAAAATAAAATCCGATTGTAAAGAAATTGGTTCAAGGTTTGAAGTTCAAGCTCAAGGTCGAGCTTGGCCCATTAGCATCGAGGAACTATTGTTGCCTGAAAAAAACACACGATTCGTTTTAGCTACACCGTATTTAACTGACCTCAATATTTCTTTGTTAAAGGATTGAGTCTCAAACGAAACATCGAAATTGCAGAGAAGAATGTTAACCAAATAGTTTGGTATCTACTGAAACAAGCGAGGTCGTCTCGATTCAATCATTAAGAAGCAGACTGATTTTGATCCAAAAGAAGGATCTAAATATGATTCGTCCCAAACCGGTTGTGTGAAACATTAGGACAAGAAGACCAAAGCACTTTTTGTAAGCATGTTACGACACATTGACGGACATGGCGTGTTGTACAGCTTCTCGTCTGTGTATATAAAATTGATGACAACGACATTTATTCATTAAATGCGCACAATGAAAGGTCTCCTTGAAGTCTTTTGAACACCAACAATGAGTTGTGTATTTGCAATTAGTTCCCGTTCTGTGGCATCTCATTTCCCAGCCCACACCAAAGACCTTGCACACTCTCTGTTGTATGTATGTAGAAGTGGTGCGACGACATACGTACGTACATGTTCTATTTATGAGCGAACTGTCCAGTAAAGTCATCACCTGTCCCATTCTGCGAAAAGTCCTCCAGGTTTCGTTGGAATTCTTTTTCAAGTCCATCAACTTATACACAAAAAGCACCAGCTTCTTCTACCTTCCTTATGTGATCATACTTCAAACGGGGACCTGGTTGTTGGTCATACTTGGTCGTTCGTTCCATCCATGGTCGCCACAGAGAAAGAAAGACGACTTAATGACAAAGTTTTGTCGATCATCGATTGAAACACAACCTCGCACCCAAGTCACACATGAGTTCTTTCAGACAGTTTGGTCGCCTACAAAAAACCTTCCATACAGTATGGACCCTTGTTAAACGAAAACCATGGTAGTATGCTTAGCTAATCGAGTAAGGCCTGTCTGGCTAAATTATTTCCCATGTAAATATTGTAGCACACGAAAAAACAAGTTGCTACGAACGACTAAAAACATATCTATAAGAGCAGCGGAAATTGTTACTGAAGAGAGGGATATTGGAGGCTTAGGTTTTGGATTATGAAAGCGTATTCTCTCCATAGCTCCGTTGAAGTAGAATCAAATCAGTTGTTATGCCCACCCTCCTTAAGATCCAAAGAGCCTTTCACTCGTTCTCCGGGGCTCATCAGTCATCCTTCAGATCCGTTAAATAAGGGTTTGACGTACGTACATAAAGAAGGACTGTTTGGTACCCTATGCAGATTGAGTTTGCCATTGGATGTGATTGCCTTGTATTGTTCCAAGACGAGACAATGAATTGAAATGACAAAGCAAAATGTCCCTTTAAAGCCAATATCTACCCGTTACTACGGAGGTGTCCTCCGAGGTCCTTGGACTCTGCAGGCCAAATGAATATTCCCATGTGAGAAAGCAATCGAATAAGTTCAACATTCGGAACAAACAGTGCCTCGTTTTGTCGTTTCTTGCAAACCTCTCTCCTCAGAACAACCACGAAGCCATCTATCGTGGCATTTGAGTTTGAATTATTGATAAGCCATGTCCTTCCTCTGTGAGTTGAGAAGGTTTTTTGAGTTGCCAAAGAGATACTACACAAGGAAAAATTCCCTTCTGGTCTTTGGCACAAAATAGAGGGTGGTCCCACACAAGACCACTAACTCTTCAAAAACCCCAGGAGAAAACTCGAGCTTCAGTCCTCGTTTTTTGTTGGATCTATACAAAGGGGTTCGTGGGTCAAACCCAATTGACACTCCTACACTTACATATTGATTTTCCTTCAGTAATTACAAGTCTTAAACATGTTTCGTTTTGGGGAGTTGAGAGTTTGAAACAAAATATTGCACAAAGCTAAACTAATAACGGTTCTCACTAACACCACTTGTGCAATCGCCACAAATATCCATTTCAGGAGAAGCGCTTATCTCTAGCAAGTGAACTAATCCTGAAGATTAAACATTTTTGAATAAACGTAACTAACAGTAGATCGTGGCATTTATCATAAATTTTGTGTGTAGATCATTCGTTTTATCTGCGATGGCAGTGGTAAAAGGGTCTTGAAAAATATTTTGACTTTTTCTTTCCGCGAAGAACGGAAGACATATCGAATTACTAAATGTAAGCTCTTTTCTTGGCTCTCTCTTCTTTCCCTCTCGTACGTCTATGATGAAGAAAGGGTCCATGACTTTAAAGTACTTTTAAGCCGAGGTTTTTTAAAACCAAAATAGGTTCTGATTTTTTTGGTGTCCAAAAGCAGGAATATCCAGTCGCCAAGGAGACAAGTGAAAACGGTCGCAATCAAAATTTGACAAAGAAAAAAAGATAAGCAGTAAGTAGTTAATAGTCATTTCGAGCCAAATATCTGAAGAGATGAGTAAGGTCTCCTTGACTTTCCTAAACCAAACTCATTTCTATCAATCAGAAAAAGGCTCTCTTAGTCCTTTCTTATGCAAAAACACATGGATAGAACGTCGGTGTGTCGAGTGTGTGGTGATAGAATCTCGGGTGGACACACCAAAAGCAGTGAAACAACGTATGCTGCTCCAGTCACTGTGAATGTTGCTAGTAGTCGTTGACCTGCCGGCAATCGACACGAAATCGAGTATCATTCTCCCTCTTGCACATTTGGCATATTGCCTCTGAAATTCTTCCACGAGACCGTTTTGTGAATCGACCTACAACGTAGCAATGCAGGCCAAGGTACCCCTGCGACAACTTCAGTTCGAAATGTATTTGAACGAAATGAACGCATGAATATAGATAGACGATTCACTTGTTACGTCGACGCTTAGCAGTCGGGTAGTTTCAGAGGATGGAACTACTATTATCCAAATTCCTTGACGCATGGAACTGTTCCTTGACATTTTTGAAGCTTGATCAAATATCAATTTGAACGCAACAACCTGAAGTCATCACGGATTGATTTTAGTGACTATTCTTTCAATGAGTTAACATAATATTCATGAAAGAAAGACTTGATCGGCCGCGAAGTAGAAGTCTGCACAAATTAGAAGAAGTAAGAAGCAAAAGTCAAGAGGAAGACAGTGAACGAGGCCATCACCACAGCGGATTGGACGCCGACAGCAGTTCTCGGCCAAGACAAGATCGTTGAACCGTTCGAAAACAGCAGCACCAACACGATTTTGAGGTGTCTCGTCTTCTCTCTCTCTTCTCTCAGAATGATAGCAACATTCTCTTCATTGAGCACAGATTTCAATCATGGTGCAGATAGAATAAGGAGCATCGAAGACGGAAAAGAGACATGCCGTATATGCAATCGTCTCATTAGGTGCTCCAATGTACCCCCATATGAACTCCCTAAAAGGGTACAAGTTTGACTGAACCCAAAATGCCCCATGGAAAAGTCATGTAATATGTTTACAATATCAAACCTATCAACCAAAAGCTTTCCTCAATTCTCAAACTCTTAAAAAGATCTAGTTTTGCTAGATCGCGAGGATCTATCGTGGACTCTGATCTATGCTCGAGAAAAAGGTCTCCTATGCATCCATCCAACATTGCACACCGGTTTTCAGTCGCCGGGTTTTTCAGCTCCAACAGCAGCCAATATAAAGAGCAACAACAACAACAACATCATTCCCAACAGCTTGGGCGCGAGCGCCAGAATTCCACGTTTTGAGAATGGTACTCTCAGAGAGCAGAGCTCTGACGAACAAGAAACGAAGGAGGACGTGGAGAACGAGGAGGTGCTAGAGCTATGGTGAGGAACAGTGTAAGAAGAAGAAGAAGCAAAGGTGAGCACTCAACACGGAATCGTTGGAGAACTCCAGAACGAAGGGCAAAGAGAGTCGGCTGACTTGAGCATAACCTCGAGAAGCACGAAAACTTGTGGAAGTACTTGCTCACTGCTACCACTCCAGCTCCATCACCATCAAAAACATCAACTCAACCACGAACACCACCGTCACCTTCTTTTTCTTCCACTATTTCTACCCATGAAGATGGTGCTGGCTGTAATTCTGGTAGCCAACGTGGAGGAAGAAGTGTCTTTTTGAAGGGACTTCGGCGACGGCAGCGATGATGATGATGATGACGATATTGTTGTTGATGATGTTGTCGTGGATCGAGGGACCAGGCCCTTGAAGACTTTGGACTCAATCTGGTTTCAGAATAACCTGCAAATAGTCTCCCCGCTCTCCGCAAGCCAATCCCTTTGGGACATGTTTCGGAGGAATGGTTTTCTCAAATAGAAATTTTGGCATTTCTCTGCCGTTCAAGCATGGGTCAGATACTATCGCCAATTTTCTAGAAAACTGGATATAAAAATGCTGGACATGCAAATTACTCAATTTGAATGGAATACATATAAAAGCGTAGCGTTCCTTGAAATAAGATAACTCTCGAAGTGACAATAACGTTGCTGCTGACGGACAATTTTTTATATCCAGCTTTGATTGTTGGCTTTAGCTTAAGTAGGTTCCAATTCCTAATCCCAATTACCTAAACATTTACAGCTTCTGCAGGCCTAAATGTAGAATGTACTTCAAAGTCATAATAAGGTGGCAACCGAGGAATACCTAAAAATTGTTTAAACTTGTACCACGTCAAAGAGTCGAGAAAAGTCAACTATCGAACTTTCATTGAGTGACAGATTGTATGGATCGTTTCTAAAGATATTGACATGGTCAATGAATCGAGCCTTTGACGTATGCAAATAGTCAAATAGCCAATTTGTCATCAAATAATCGCAGAAGACTCGATGATTCGGTACAACTTTGTACATCTTTCGGTGTTCGGAGGTAAACATGAAAATGTTTGGAGAACCGAGATAAAGTGGATCGAACCGTCAGCCAAACACTAACAATGCCTCTGAAGTGGGCAAAAACAATATTCACGGTTACAAATGGGCTTCAAATGTAGCTATTTGGATGAGAATCATCTTGAGGGACCGTGTTATCTAATGTAAACAATGATAGAGGCTACATGAACAGCTTTCCTCGTCAGGGAACGGAACAAGCTAGCTTAAAGACAGAAATTCTCGCCAAGGTTGGACTTTTACAAATAAATTCGAAGACAATGCTGAATGTATATATTGACCTTCGCTTACCTTATTGTGGATGTATGCGAACGTGTGTCGCTCTGTTAATGGGTCAAATAAACCCTGTGGATTTCGTTATCCTGTTGTATGGTGGTAGGTGCCTTTTGCTGTTATGCTAAGCTACCTTTTCACTTGAGATTGGCCTGATTTAGAACCGAGTTAGCCCCGAGCCACTGCAGATTTTTATTTTTGCATATGTACGTGTGTATGTGGATCAGTTAAGAGAAGCAATGTCGGAGATGCGAGACTTGTTACACTTGGTTATCCGAAGCTTAAACTCTGACACAATTCACCCAATAGTGGTGAGGTTGGGCCAGGACCAACTGGGCCCACAAGATGGCATCTAGTATCTCCCAGGACATTCAGTGACAATCAGGACCTCGACGATTCGCAGAATGACACGAAAGCTGCGGCACAGAAAAGCCCGCAATCAAACGAACGCCAATCGGCCCAAAGAAGACGAATATGAAGAGCACAGCGAACTATGACGGGCTCAGCAGAAGATCAAGAGAGCCAAGGGACTTATTTCCCTCTCTGTAAACGCCCCACAGGGCTATCACTTCACTGATTTGCGGAAAAAATCACGATATTTCATTCACGACCCCGTTCTGAAGTCTTCTTAGGTTATCCGTTCTCAGTTCAGCATTGTTTTACTGACCCTTGAAGCCTCACTGAAGCTAAGCTGAGCGAGCGACGAGAACGAGAGGGGAGAGAGGGAGAAGGCTAGAGAAGAGACAGAGAGAGAGAGACGGAGCGTTGCTCCTTCTACAATGGACCATCATGGGAAGGCCACCGGGCAGAGCAAAATGCTGGCTGCTTCTCACAGGCAGGCCGAAAGTTCCGGGCCAGCTTCAAAATACTAAGATGCCAGCAGCGTCAAGCGGCCCTGAGCGGGCGGTCAGGCCGGTTGGTGGATGGGCCGCAAATTGCACTTAAAATCAGGGTGATAAATATGCCACTGGAATCTTCCCGGTTTTTAGTCCATTGCAAGTGAAAAACAAAAGAGGCAAAGGTAAAAACCCTTGCAGAGAAAGAAGGATTATTTTTTTTTTAGATATTTTGAAAAATTGATTTCCTCGTGCGCAAGTCATTTAAGCAATTGTTTTTTGATACTGTAATCAATTAGGATGGAACGAGAAAATTCTCCTCTAGTTTGGACACCCTGAAAGACTGCTGATTTAGAGCCCCCAAAAATCCAAACTTTTACGCAGCAGCAGCACACTTATCTAGCCATCCATTGGTGAATAGACGTGGGTTTCGGAAGGATCGGGTGGACGCCACAACGGCGTTCAGGGCGTCTGTCTTGTGTTGGGGAATGGCCGTCAAAAGATTTTACTTCTTCCCTCTCAAGTAGGGATAAGAACCGATTGTTATTCTTCGAGTTCGGTTTCGGCAATCGACCAGTGTTTGTTTATAGTTGCAGCAGTTCTAAATGTATGTGAATGCAACGTTGCATTTTGAAACAAAAAAAATCGGTTGGGGAAAAAACCAATGAAGGTTAAAATATTGTTTTATTGTTTTCAGATTTTGGTTATTGATCCCAAATGGGGGGGGGGGAATCTTTGGCTTTATTAAAAAACATTTAAAAAAAGAAAAAAATATTTCTGACAGTTGTGACGATCACTGATAACAGTGACTGTCTTTAAATAGTGCTTTAAAACCTAAGATAATGAAATCCAGCAAATAAGCAATGAAACAAAAAGGAACATTATCATAGAGCAAATACTTTGTTAATAGAAAGACAGCGCAAATTTTAAGAAAAGCGTAGCGTTTTCATGCACTTTAAAAATCATAGCTCAGGCCATTTGGCAATGTCTGATAACAGATGTGAACCCAAAACTAGCTTTAAAACAAGAGTTCAGTTGGCTTTGTCCAAACCATTATCTCTTCTCTTTCTCTTTCTCCTCTCTCCCTCTCTCTGCCAACCACAAAAACAAAGGCTGAAATTGTTTTTGCTCACAAAAATTATTTTTAATCTGCAGGCATGCATACTGAGAGAGAAAAAAAATAAGAGTCCGTCAACTCAAATCGGTTTTAAACACTAGCGATCACTTTCAGTGTAGCTTCACTCTGATCTTTGGGGCTAGGCTCATGAACCTTCAATCGCTCCCGCCAAATCAGCCATCACGTCATTTACGCCAAATCTATCAGTTGGCCGGGTTTGGAACTACACAATTCAAGCAGTACTTTCGTTCAAAACGCTGAAATTTAAATGAGAAAAAAGCGATCATTGGATCAAAAAATCAAAATTAAACACCCATATGCTGTCCGAAAACTACCTTTTTTTACTTGATAGTACGAAATCAACATACATACATTCTTGTCGCGTTTCTTTTTTGAAATATTCACATTAAAAATTGATAGATTTTCAAGATTTTTGTCTTGAGTTAAAAGATTTGAAAAAGAGGCAAGGGAAACTATCATCAAAAACATTCAAATATCAAATTTATCGACATATCAAGATATTACTTCATGTACCTCCAAATATTTCAAACATATTTGAATTAATTTGAGAACTGAAGAACTGAACTGAAAATTTGAAAAAGATACTTTTCCAGAAATTTGCTTAAGCACGACCAATGAACACAAAACAAGGTTGAGACGTTCTAACTACTGAGGCTAGTTTTTTAGACGAGAACATCAATCTTAAGATCGTACTAAAGGCAAATTTTGGTATAGCTCGTTTTTAAAAGACGAAAGGCTAGAACGAACTGCGACACGTCTACCCAGGGTTGCCAGGTTCTAGGGAAGCCTCTCGGCCACTTTTGCTTTGAAATTCGGCCACTTTCGGCCACTTTTTTGAAGCCTTCGGCCGTTTTCGGCCACAAAATGACATGCAATTTCTTACCGAAAATGACGTTTTCGCCTAAAACTAAAATCGATCTGTCAATTTTTTTTCTGTTTTAATTTTTTTTTTTCAAAAAAAAAGAAATTGAAAAATTCTGAAAAATGCAAGCATTCAGATTAACACCAAAAATTAGGAAAAAAGGCTGAAAAATACTCTGTTCACAAAAAAGCAAACTTCAATTCTCTCAATCAACATTTGGCCCAGCCTCCTAAATAACATTCCTAATTCCAACATTTCCAACTAAAAAGATACTTTACTTTAAATTGTTATCCAATTGATATAGAAATTTGTAAACATAATGAGGTATGTTTTAGATCTAGAAAAATAAGAGTAATGATTTATTAAATGCTAGCTTTGTGAGCTTGACTGGTCCATTTCTGATTAGTTTAACAGTGATTGACGATTTGAGTAACCAGATGAAACCAAGTTTCTTCAGAAAGAGGGTTTAATATCAAATGGAAGTCACATCAAACAAAAATGTGTACTAAAGGTGTTTCTAATTCCAAAATTGACCATTACATCAAAGTTTGCAAGTGCCCAATTTTGGACACTGTTGAGTCATAGCTCACGCTCTGTTCTAGTCATGCTCACGTTCTAGTCATCTCGCTCTATATAAATATGTCTAGTCAAATAAAAGGAGGGTCAAACTTGTTTCCTCGAGGACTGAACATGGCGCAGTCGGTTCATCCGACCTGCTGCCCTCAGTTCGTGGAACTTGTGATTGTCATTCACCCGTGGACATCCGAGGACAGTAGGTCGGAGAACCTGTGACCGGTGATCGAGGCCACCGTCTGCCTGTTGATCGAGGCCACCGTCCGCCAGATGATCGAGGCCGCTTCCCGCCTGATCAAGGCCGCTTCCCGTCGTCGATCCTGCCCCAGTGCGTGGTGGGATTCCGTTGTCGACCCTGCCCCAGTGCGTGGTGGGATTCCGTCGTCGACCCTGCCCCGGTGCGTGGTGGGATTCTGTCGTCGACCCTGCCGTGGAGGCACGAGTTTCCGTCGTCGACCCTGCCGTGGAGGCACGAGTTTCCGTCGACCCTGCCGTGGAGGCACGAGTTTCCGTCGACCCTGCCGTGGAGGCACGAGTTCCGTCAACCCCGCCCCAGAAAGGGAAATGTTGAGTCATAGCTCACGCTCTGTTCTAGTCATGCTCACGTTCTAGTCATCTCGCTCTATATAAATATGTCTAGTCAAATAAAAGGAGGGTCAAACTTGTTTCCTCGAGGACTGAACAGACACAAACTAAATGTTTCAAGCCTATGTATACCTAGATGTCTATGTTTTGGTAGGCAAAAAATGGCACGTTCAAATGTAGTAAGATATCAGACCAATGCAGGATCCATTTTACAAAAAATAAAAACATTTTGCTTATCTTTTTGTTATTTTTGACCACTTTTGGATATGGCCGAGGGAATATTTTGTTCTCGGTCACCAGATCTCAAATTCGGCCACTTTTGGAAGTGGCCGAGAGATTTTTTTTCTTTCGGCCACCGGGTTTGAAATTCGGCCACTTTTGCCAAAAGTGGCCGAGGATTTGGCTTGCTAGCAACACTGTCTGGAAGCACTGTCTTAGTAAGGCAGTGCCTCCAGACACTGTTGCCAGATTTTTGTTTGGAAAATACCCCAGAAAAGTCGTTAACTCCACCAGAAATTACCCCAAAAAATTATTCTAGGCGCAAAATTACCCATTGAAGGGGCAAAATTTCCCTAACATTTGGAATGTTATAGACGCAAAATAATTTAATCTCTAAACAGAAAAGCCTAGAAAAAATGTTTTTCATAGAAACCATTATCCAAAAAGTGAGAAAAAGTCGAAAGAACAAAACATTTCCGAATTATTCACATACGTAAAAATATGCGCAGAACAGTTGGGAAATAGTTTGAAATAAGAAACACTTCAAATGCTCCAAAAAGGGGAAAGGAAAAGAAATTCAAAATTTTAATATTTTACTTATTTTGTTTGCTCCCTGATCATGACTGATTAAGGATCGATCAGACCTGTGATGTAATTCTAAATAAAATTACAATTAGGTAATTGCAATTACATTTCCAAGTAATTGTAATTAATTACATTTCTAAGAAATTGTAATTGTAACTAATTATATTTGGGATCAAAGTAATTGCACTTCTAATTTTGACGAATGTAATTGACATTTTTCAATTACAAATTTAAACCGTACAATTAATTACAACCGGACGCGGTTTTACTTGCCTTTTGAGAGCACCTCCAAATCCAAGGGAATCGAGACTAGTTCGAACTAGAGCACTATAATAACAGAGTACGGTCATAAAGTGCGCCATCTGGTGGATTTCATGCGGCAACAGCTCGCCGTTCCCATGAGACACATGTTTTTGAAGATTGCAACGGTCACTCATCAGTTTTTGACAAACTAAAGTACCTAAAATGTGAGCATTGTTCATGGACCTGTGGTGGTTTTTGGTTGAAATTAAAAGTTAAATCCCTTTCAAATTGGCATGGAAATCTGACCACTATAAAGGTAATTTAGGCATGATTTATGTCAAAATTCATCAGAAAAGCACTAAACCTCTATTTGGAGTTCCGCCATCAACATTTTAGGCACTTAAGTTAGTCCAAAACAGATGAATGACCGTTGCAATCTTCAAAAACATG
>CM021323.1:11546694-11579302 GCA_010645155.1 Tigriopus japonicus
ATTACTAGAGCGGACGAAAATATTAAATTTTGAAAGCCAAATATTTAAATAATATTTAAGGAAAAAATATCAAAATATTATAAAAAATATTTAAATTACAATCAAATATTTAAAAAACATTTAAATTTGTGAGGATTTTGGAGCAATAACTTGATGTTTTTGAAATTTTTGATTAAAAAATCCAAATATTTGATGAAAAATTGGTAATGGCAGAAATATTAGTAAACAAATCTTCAGTGCTAAAAAATCATACCGGGCAATGAAAATTGGTTATTCTTGGCAGTTCTTACTTATACCCTACATTTAATTAATACCCTAAAGTTTCGTTGAATATTCAAACTAGAGTTTCCGTATTTTTTTCCTGTTAGAGTTACGGTTTTCTATTTAAAATTAAAATCCATTAATGTAATTTTGAGGCCAAGCAGACCAAGTATTTATTTCCCACGCATATTTTTCATTTTTACTTTGCCTATTCCCATCAAAAAAGAGTCATATAAGATTACAAAAATGGAAGATTTTCACAATGTAGTTTTTGGCAAGGTCAGATTTTTTGTCAAAATTTCAAAAGATTTGCTGAAATTGTGGAGATTCTTGGAATATTTCATTGAAAAAAGGAATTTTCCTTTAATTTTAGAGGAAAAGGCCCACATATTTAAAAACTGCTCAAAAACGCAAAATATTTTTTATTTAATTGAATATTTTCGGTCGCTCTAGTTATTCCCCAGAATCAGGTAAAACTGCCTCTAGATGTTTCAGATCCAAGCGCGTAAGAAAGTTCGCCAAAAGAGCAAGAAAAAGCGCAAGATTTTAATGACCTATGGGAAAGTGCAAGAAAAACCGCAGGATTCCAGATCCAAGCTTTCTGAAGTATTAAAACTACAATTACTGACCACTGTATTACCCAGACTGAGACGGTGGCTTCAAAATCATCATCTTTGCTCCCCTTTAAGGGAATATCTTATATTTTATAGGAGCTCTGGTTTATGTAACAAAGAGTTCCTTCACCAATTTTCAGCTCAATCAAACAGCGGAGTCAAAAGTTGTACACCTCGTACAAGAACCACTGAATTTCACTGGACTGGGAGGCTAACGAGAGGAATCATGATTTCCACTAGGAACAATTCAATTATGTTCTTCTGGAAATGAGACCTTGCCTATCTTGATAAGAATGCGTATTTCAATTTTCAGCACAATCGAACGTCGGAAAAAAATATGCTCTCTCAAAGTTCAGTGCAAATCCTACCGACAATGAATAAACTAGCCCTTTTCTGGTAATTGTTTTACCACAAAAGGGCGAATTCATTCATTCTATGCTCTCTTCAGTACATAAGTTTGAGAAAGCATAACTTTTCACTCCGGCATTCGATTGAGCTGAAATTTGAAATGTCGTCTGCTGAAAACAAGCCAGGTCTCGTTTGCAGAAGAACGCAAGTGAATTAATCCTTCTAAAAATCACAATTCTCCCCGTTAGCCTCCAACTCCAGTTTTCAGTGCTTCTTGCCTTGTAACATCCGTAATCCGTAACCATGCTCGAAGAGAAAAAGGACTAGCACGAAACCTCGACACGAATTGAGGAGATGACATCAAGGGATTTTTCCGTTGCTCCGTTGAGGGAGAAAAGTAGTCTGAAACTACGAATAGCATGATATGAACAAGACCTCATACGACATGTACCCAAGGTTATTATTCTATTTGACTTATGTATACCTTCCTTACATATGGTTATGAAATATACCTTAGGTTCCTACGCCACTAATCTAGGAACGCGATATCTCACACCTTTTAAATTCCGGCAAGCGGCGGCGGAAAATGAGCTCGTCCTACCTCTTGTTGCAAAATCTTCGTAGAACTGAACTTCAAAGATGCATAACTTTTGACTCCGTCGTTCGATTGAGGTAAAAATTGGTAGGCAAATTTCTTGTTCCATACACCACACAGCTCCTGTAAAATTTCAGATATTCTCTTGAATGGGAGCAAAGATGATGAATTTTGAAGCTACTATCTCAGTCCAGCAGTAGCAAAGTCTATGGTTAGATCTGTATATAAAGCCTTTAGTTAGATCAAAAGCCAAAGAAAATTTGCTCCTTCAAGTTGTACCGAATGGTCGGATGAGGTTTTAAATGCTACTGGAGCCAAAAATTGCAACGTTTAGCCATTGTTATTAAAACTAGTAACCTTTCGATTTTTTCGCTACAAACAGCAACTTTCGGCATTTTTTTCTCGATCACTGAAATTCTGCAAGATTTTGCTGAAAATAAATATTTTACACGTACTTTTTCAGGACCTCTTCAAAGTATTAACGTTTTTTTGTAAATTCTAGAATATATGTGCAAAGCAAAACTTTCCTTTTAAAGAAGCTAAAGGTTAAAGAAAAGACAAGCTTAAGACTACAAACTTTCGCCCACAATTGAGACAACAATTTGGCCAAATTTGACATTTTAAATTATGCTACTTTTTTGCTTTACTACCTTCTGAAAAACAGAACTTTAATTAAGCTCTAGATATAACTTAAGTGTAAAGGGCGGGAAGTTATGTGAAAACATCAAGAAACATTTTTTTCACATTTTTGAGAGAAAAAATAGATCACTATTTTTTTTAGGAAATCACAGATTTTTGGCCTTTATGGGGCTATTTTCCCCCATATGATCGATAATGTGACGACAAATTATAGGTGTTTTATCACATATTTATTGGAGATACTCTTATTTTTTCATTGAGGCACTTACTGCCTCGGCAAAAGTTGAAAAAGCGCTGTTTTTAAATGATCTGTCACTCTCTTTTAGAGGTTGTCTTTTTATAGTTTTCTTATTCAAAATATGAAACCTAAAACATGGATTGAATTATCATGGGTTAATCTTCTCGTCACCAGGGTGAGGAACTATTCTTGGTTCGAATTCAACAAATTATTTAGCAGCACATACTACATTCACTTAAATTTTTCAAGTCAATCGTCAAAAGAAATTTAACTTTTCACAAAAATTGTGAATTCTACTTGTGCTAACAGAGTGAGCAGCAAGTTTTTGTATATTTTGTATTAGAGGTCCTGTATATTCAACATAGCAGTGGAGAAAATGCAATAAATGAAAGATTACAAAATTGGCAGTTGCTTAGGAATTCTATCAGCCCTGACATGAATGATTGTTTGATGATGAATCTGTTTAAGTAAATCCTGTTTGTAATAAAAAAAGGGATTTGTAATGGTAAAATATAAGGTAGTATTTAGATATCTGTAAGTCACAAATTTCCCAACATTCAAAACATAACTTGCCACACAGACCATATAAAAAAGTACTTGTTCAGCCTAAATAACATACTATTTATGCACCTGTAAAGACAGGGAGTAATGGCCAAAATCTGTTGGAGGGAGTTTCATTTTATTGGCGATTTGAGGGCATCAGCCCAAGGGGTGTCAATTAAAATTAAATGAGTGATGTCGGATCTTTGCCACTACTCCATTCATTTGTGGGTGCGTATGGTATTTTGTTAACCAACTTATCCTTTTTGGGACTTCCGCTACTATTTTTCAACCCTTAAAATCAGTTCAAGCATGTGCATTCCTACTATCCAACTAGCACGCTTTGACTACTCCAGACTGGTTTTTTGTAAAGTAAAGCCTACCACGACTACTTCACTGGATCATTCCCCGTCAATGAGATGGGGGCTTTAGAGGTAAAAGTACTTGTGCGTTAGAGATGTATTTGGAAAGACATGATACATTCATAGGGCAATAAAGTGATTGGTAGGGCATAAATATTATTTGTAGGGCAATAAAGAAAGTTGTAGGGAAATAACATTTTGGACCTGACCACTTTGGGCTTGGAGGAATTCTCATAAAAGGAGAAGGCGGTCAATAAACATATTTTCCCGCCCACTACTTATAAGCGCCCCCCTGGTCCGTCCTTGACCAAAATTTCAAAGACGTATGAAAAACCTTTCATACATTTAAAGTAAATGATGAGGAAAATATAGAGGTTTTACATTTTGACTAACCAAGACCTGGAGGGTACCTCCACTAGAAGACGCTGGCAATAGAGAACACACCTCCAGAAAGCCCTTTCTGATCAATCTCAGCTGAGCAGGCCCCCATTGGCCCCGCTAGATGTGTTATGCGCACCCGAGAAAGGCAGCTGGATCTCTACTCTGCGTGTCTGGTGGGGCCTTCAGAAACTGCGTCGCACTCGCTCGCCTTTTCTCATAGTAACACATTTACTACAGTGTGCCTCCTTTGCGCACATATTTGTTTCATTAAGCTCTTTTTAGGCCTCAACAAATAGCGATCTTCTCACTCTTGTGGTACCTTTTGGGGAACATTCTCTTTGTAATTTGATATCATGGCCGTTCTATAACGACTTCTCCAACAAATTAGAGATGTGCCAAATTCTTCTCTTAAGGACTAATAATGAAATGAATTGGGATTCTTTGTCACTTTCGTCTTTTTTAAGGAAAGGCACAGAATCGTTATAAACCCAACCCGTCCCGTCAATAACCCAGCCAAATTCCCATCCAGCCTGTCCAGACACTTCCAACTTATGTCATGGATGGCTAACATAGAGGATGTAAATGCAGCTGGTCTTTATTGATTGTAACGACCCAAAACAGATCAATTACACAAACAATTTTCCTTTCCAACGACTTTTATCATCATTGCTTTACCACAATTCAATGCCTCTTCCATACTTTATTTCAGTACCTCCACCTATCTCTTTTCGTCCATTCTATGAGACCCTTCCTATATATTTATAAAAAAAATAAATCCTTTCATTATCAGAAAATAACTTCTGCCATTCCTCTTCAGCCTAGAGTTCTAGGGAGAGAAATGTCACTCCCAAATCAAGGGTTTGCGTTATGTTTCCATTCAGCTGACAGCGCACTTTCCTGGCATGGCGCCAAATTCAAAATAACCAAAAGACAGGCGCATATGCAATTGAAGTTCAGGGTTACCAAAATATAAAGGAACAAAAAACATTTTCCAAAACTTTTATGTATTTACTTGCAGATCTGATCAGGTACAAAGTTTTTGATATTCCAGAGATAAATGGATATGAGGTAAAGCACTAAAAATTACCCAATTTCATTATTTACATTTTACAACTTCAACATAACTTTCTTTGTCTTTAGATTTGGTCAACCTGATTAAGGGTTCATCCTCTTACTGCATGTAAAATAACGTGCAATTGCTAAATATGGGTGGACTCATTTCACCTTCTTTTTCAAGTCCACGTAATCTAATTCAGGATCTGATCTGGTTTGAGTGTTTGGAGGAGTATTGGGCTTCAATTAGTTGCCAAATAAATTATTCTTTCAATCCACAGCATCTACAAATTTGATTCAAAATCAACCAATTTCTGCTTGGGCTGTGAGGCCACTCTTCTTATTAGAACTCATTACGTTGATCCTGCCCAACTTTAGGCTAGTGAGGGGGGATCAAAACTGAAGGAAAGTGGCTGGCAGGGAGTGCCATTTCTCTCCTTAGAACTCTTCTTCAACCTATCCAACTTCATTGCTTACCCACTTTTCTGTATTTGCAGATATGTTTGTGGCTTTTCCATTGCACAACTTTTATTTATTTTTCAGCCAATCTGGTCTCAGAATTCCAACCGATATTTACCAACACAGTTGGTCGGATCATAGGTTCAAGCAGTCCAACAGTACAGCAGATTATTTATTTTCATTATTTTTTAAATGATGTACAAGGTACATAAACTCTTCCTGGTCTGCCAAAATGTGCTCCATTTGAAGTAAGTTAAAGACCTACACAATTATTACTCAAAATGATGATCGTTTTTTAGCTTCCTATAACTAAGACTAAAATTGCAGAGTTTCAGTAACTAAACTAAGCCTACGATTAGGATTAATACTAATACGATTGAACAATTTCTTGGTTATTATTAGGTAATTTATAGATTCTTTGCTAAGTTCAATTAGTCTGAGGGACCTTTCAGATTTCGTGTCCACTGATAACATCCTCTGGTGAGCCGTCTTGAATACTGTATGTGAACTAGCGCACGCCGAGACTTTTTAGCCCTGCAACAACCGAAACTGAGTCAGTCAAATCGCTCTCATTCAGTAGACAAGGAAGCTAGCATAACAGAAAAGAAGAGCAGCGGAAGCGTCCCTGAGCTCAGCCAAACAAAGTCGCAAATTCGCAATTTCTGCTAAAATCAGACAGTGTCAAGGCTATTTTTGTGCTTGAACCCAAACCTTGAAGTCACCACTTGGCATCAACATGCAGCCTTCATTCAAAGAACGTCGGACCTTCGGTAAGAAACCATTTTCCGATTCAGTTTATCCATGGTTCTTTGTTCCCTAAGCAGAGAGAGAGAGAGAGAGTAGTCTCAAAATGGGGGGACTCCCTCACTCCCTCTCCTCTTTGGTCTCTTGACGACATACATGCAATAGTACCAGGGGAAAAACTCAAAGGGAGCAACGACCAACCAACCAAAGAAGCAAGCAAACGTGACAGAAGCCCCTTTTTCAGATCAGAGAAATGACATTGGGGAAATTGCGTCGACGCTTTATCTCGTAGGAAAACTATTTTTGGTTAGGTTTGAAACCCTCTTGTTCTTAGCATTTATTGCACCATTGTCGCTCATATCTATGACGTGGAATGTGAACTAATGTCAACTGGGTGACTCAATATCCCTTGATTATATTTGATTTGTAGCCCTTCGTTTGAAGGATGCTGAAACCATCCGCGAGCAACACCCAACCAAAATCCCGGTGATTATTGAGCGGTACACGGGTGAGAAGCAATTGCCCATCTTGGACAAGACCAAGTACCTCATCCCCGACCATGTCACTGTGGGCGAATTGGTGAACATTATCAGGTAGGTCCATACACCCGTATCAAATTGGGGGTATTCAGTTTAGTTCGTTCAAACAAATGGGTTCCACTTACTCTGAAGGTTTGTGACCGTATGTGACTCATCGATCGAAGATTTCGGTCAAAGGTTATAAACGCGCCCTAATTTTTTAACAAAAGAGTGCGCAAAATAAGAAAGTTAACCCATTTGTCAAGACGACTAACTAATTCACGCTGTAATGAGTTAGATAGCACGTCACGGAAAACCAGATGTAAAATTTGTAATTCTGATCGATTTTTTTCTGAGCAAAAAAAAATATAAAAGCGGAAATTGAGAAGTCGAAATCAGGGAAAAATGCTCCGATGAATTGGGTTAAACACGCTTCTTGTTTAATATGTAAAGTTCGATGTTTTTTAATAGTTGGCTTTGCATGATAGCCTATACCATAATATTTAAAATAATTGTTTTTAGGCGACGACTGGAATTGCACCCGAACCAAGCCATCTTCTTACTAGTCAACCAAACCACCTTGGCCTCGATCTCGACACCTTTGACCGACCTTTACAATCGCGAGAAGGACGAGGACGGTTTCTTGTACATTGTTTATGCATCCCAAGAGACCTTCGGATAGGAACATCTCACACCTGTGATAGAGACGGAATGATACGGAATCGTTAAGATATGCTTAAATCTCACCAACACTAAAAACACACACATAAACCACACCCCTTATCTTCAACCTCTTTCAATATAGTAACAACAACAACAACAACGTCTTGTTTGAATTCAAAGTTGGGCCAGAGAAATTTTGAAAGAATAAGAGAACTTTTCTCCCACAAGAGCTCAAAATCCGCCCCGTTAAAGATAAAAAACAACAAAAAACAATCGTCAAGTACAAAACACCATCTCGCTTTTGTTCATAGTAATTCATCCTTCCTTAAAAAATCATGCTCTTCATCTGTTTTCCTCCTCTATCCATTGTGTGTTCGCATAATTGTGTAGGGTAATTGAGCCTACGAGAGAATATTGTATCCGATTTCAATCCCTGTCAGAACTGCATTATCAGTATCAGTACATCATCCCCTGTCCCCATCTTGTCTATTATCTCGTGTAGAACGTTATCTGTGGATTACAAACCCACACACACTTCTATTAATAATATTCAACCAAATTGTGTGCGGGTGCAAGAGAAAAATCTCTTCTTATGAATGTCAACTAGATCTTTCATCCTTCAAAAAGATTTGAAAAAGTCCAAAAAATTTCTTTGTACAGACCCCCTCATCTTGAACTTTTCAAGCTATCTGTCTAGTTTCTATTTTCAATTGTCAGAATATCCAAACAAAAAACCCAAAAACATAGTTGTGAGCACGGATAATTGGTTTCGAACGAGAATAAACACCATTAATAAATATTCTTCAAAAACTGTGTATTGAATTTTTGACAGCACCATAGTCAGGGGTACAAAAATAGCGTATTTTAGGCCTTTTTCTTCTTGGAAGCCTTCTTGGCCTTTGGTTCTTTTACAACCTTTGCCATAGCATAACCTCGAACTCGGGTCAAATTGGCCCCCTTGAATCCATCACTTAAACACTCTTTGAACTTTTCAACCACCTTAGGATCACTCAGAGCTTCCTTGAACTTTTTAACACCCTTGGCTCCTGAAGGAAACACTAACGGAGCTGGTTTAGCTACTGAAGGATTCTTGGAATCAGAGGATAAATCCACTTGCTCAAACACTATTTGAGGTTCCTCCTGAGTGTTGGCCTTGATTTTCTTGGATGGAATGGCGACTTCCGCAGTTAGGTTGGGGCTATCAACCTCTTGATGTTTTCGCTTTTTCTTCTTCGATTTCACGTTAGACGAATCTTCAACATTGGTGGATGCTTCTGATGGAAGCTCCGGAGCATTTTCCTGGGATTTTTTGTTCGTTTGTGTTTCCGTGGATTGTTCCTCAACATGGGATTGCGTATCTTTCTTCTTAGACTTCTTGGAAGAGGTAGTTGCGATTTCTGTGTCCGTTTTCGAAACTGTCTCGTCTTGTTGAACCTGCTTCTCTTCGTTTGTTAGGTTATCCTTCTTGGATTTTTTAGATTTCCTTTCTGAAGCGGGAGCTTCCACACATTTTTCAAATTTACTTTCGGTGTCTTCTTTCAAAACGTTCTCTTCATCTATAAGCTTTTCCTTCTTGGACTTCACAGATTTCTTTAAAATTTGAGTTTCCTCGTTTTCCTCCGATTGAAGTTCAGTTTCTTCTTTCAATTTCTCTTCTTCTTTTTCAATCACCTTCTCCTTCTTCTTGGACTTTTTCGATTTCTTTTCGGAAACTCGTGTTTCTGCTTCTTGGTCTTCTTCCTTGATCTCAATTTTGACGGCTTCTTCATTGACCTCAGTTTTGATCGTCACCGGATCAGCATCACTTTTCGCTTTTTTATCTTTCTTCTTGGACTTCTTCTTCTCTGGCACTTCGTGGGTTACGTCTTCGTTAATTTCTACAACTTCTTCCTTGGGTGACTTATCAAGATCTGTCTCATCCTTGTCTGATTTTGATTTCTTCGCTTTCTTCCTCTTTTTGATCTCTGTGGTCTCCGTAATTTGGGTATCAATCTCAAGTTCCGTGACAACAGTTCCCTCCTTTTCTTCTGTGGTTTGCAGCAAGGATTCTCGTTTTGACTTGATTTTCTTGGACACGATTTTGTCATCGGTTTCGTCCGTCTCGACGTTTTCCTTGGTCTCGGTCTTGACCTGAGTTCCATCGCGTTTGGCCTTCAAGGCTGCCATTTTCTCGGCAAAATACGCATTCATGCTCCCTCTTTTAATGGTTACCAGGCCATGTTCTTTCTCCGTGACATCATCAGACTTTTCTTTATCAGTCCCATTATGCTGAAAGCCGATCATGGGCGTCATAGAAGAGTCTTCTTCGGCTTCATTCTCCTCATCAGAAACTTCCAAGGCCTTTTTCCGCTTCCGATCCACAGCTTGTGAGCCCAAAATACAGTCCAAATCCGTACTGGAATACCGGCTCAAATCCTTGCCTCTTGTGAATTTGTGATAGCTGAAACAACGGAATCAAGTGTTGAAACAGAGGCTACTTCTGAGAGACAGGAAAAGTTAAAAAAATAAGCAAAAGAGTTATTTAGCTATAAAAATTACGAAAAAGGGCCAAAGGATTTTTTTATGTGAAAAAATGGGGAAAAGAGATAATAAATATTGGTTATGCTAAAATTTGGGGCAGAGAGGTTCTTTTTAAAGCTTAAAATGGCAAAAAGTGTTACTTTTCGTTCTTCAACTATGCAATTAACTCCCTCACTTTTGATTTTAAATTAAGGTCGGATAACGTTTGAAAAAAGTTTTTTAGGCGTGAAAAAACGCCCCGTCAAAACATTTGAAAAAAAGGTTTTACGCTTTACTGATTAATCAATACGTACTGGACCCGTTTCTTGCGTGATTTCGATGTAGTCTCAAGAGACTTTTTCTCCTCGGTTGACTTCTCATTGATCTCAATGTTGACTTCAGCCTCATCTTGCGCACCGTGAGCCTCATTTAGTGCGGCTAAAACGGAGGAGAATTCGTCTTGATGAGCAATCCACGTGTCTTCATGACCTTTGTACCCGATGCCTTTGGAATCATCCTTGTGCTTTAGGGTGATGATATCCACATTGCCTTGTCCACTGGCGCCCAATCCACGCCCCTTCTCCCAGCCCATTTTCTCCATGAGCTTCTGTCCGAACTTGGATTCATCTGAAATATTGGCACACACTTTGAAAATGGGTGCAAACCAATCCGTTTAGAACCCACAACTAAATCAAAGTCAAAAGAGGAACTTCAACGGCAATAATTCATGGTACCAGGTGCATCGCAAGTTTTGGGAGCCATGCCCAGGTTATACTGTCAATCATTTGCAGCCAAAAGATTGCGGATATGGTTAACGAAACTAGGACACGAATGAACCAAGGGGATCATCAGCAACAAAGAAAGCGAGAAAATGAGGCCAAAATCGGGTTGCTTTTCAGTTCCAAATCCCTGGACACACCGAGTACTCACACGTGTGGCATGGAATGAATTCCGTGATGGAATACTTACTTGCCAGTTTGAGACATCGACCCCCGTGTGTAGCATCAGCCAAAAAAAGGGCGATCGATTTTCAATTTGCTTGTTCGTCGAGATTCCTCAATGCTTTTCAAGACAAAAATTTGTGCACAAATGCATAGAAACATGTCTCCACACACACCACGCCCACCCGCATGTTGGTTGGTCGTCAAGCATTGAAGATCTCCAAACAGACTCATCGACCGATCCGATTGCATTTGGCTTAGTTTTGAGTGGGAGGATGAGGAGGCGTGTCAGTGACGTTTTGTACGAGCGAGAGTCAATACGGTCAATGTCACGCCCGATTCCAATATGCATTTGTCTTTGGTTAGTGAGTGGTTTGATCGTCATCAGCCCCATTCCAAGTCATCAATCAGTATGACGATGATTCCCGATAATTAGCGGAGAACCGGATCAAACGAATTTGGAAGACAAGGTCGCATCCATTGCTCGGTGATGTTCCCTCGGGTTCGAATTTAGTTTGATCTCCTTCGTTTAGTGATACAGGTTGTCTCGAAAGTCCAGTCCGTTTGACCATTGCCATTGTGCTTGGACTTTCGGGAGCATCCATGGAACCCATTAGCTAGCTTTGTTCCACTGTTAGAAGATGAACATGACCATCCAAAATATCTCGACATGTCGTGGACGTACGAGGACGGGAGATTTTGGATTGTCATGTTTTCAAATATCGAACTTCGGTTGTTTCACATTTAATGGGACGAGCTTTCTTTTATTAGAAAATA
Organism: Tigriopus japonicus; assembly: GCA_010645155.1. Taxonomy (NCBI): domain Eukaryota; kingdom Metazoa; phylum Arthropoda; class Copepoda; order Harpacticoida; family Harpacticidae; genus Tigriopus; species Tigriopus japonicus. The sequence continues at coordinate 11,558,327 of CM021323.1, forward strand.
TTCACAGAGGCCATTCAGAAGAAAATGGATGAGAAGGATATCAAGTACACAATGGATCTGAAGATCTACAAGCATCTCATTAAATCACAAAACAAACCGATTCGAAAATTGCACATTCTCATTTTTCTCAATATGGAGTGTGTGTTGATGGAGGAAAGTTTCTGTCTGCCACTACTTTGTATGTTCATGATCATAAGGTCTGAACTGTCCTTGGCACCAATCCATCCGCCAACACGCTCTTAACCCCCCTATTCTTGAAAACTCATCACTCTCTCTGTCTCTCTTACAACAAAAGGGAAAGGAAACACCTTGATTTTTTGCATACTCAGCCCGAACTTGCTCCACTCTCGGCTTTTGCATCCTTGGTTGACCCTTCTCCGCCTCTTTCCACAGATGTGTTGCCCTCCCCAACTTTATTAGGAACCACCCCATCGTCCTCATGGCCAAGACCTGCCGCTTCTCCCCCCTCTTTCTTGTCCTTTTTCTCGCCGGATTCCTCATCACCTATCGTTTCTGCGGTCGAGGATTCCTCCAGACGACGCTTTCGAGTAAATCTCCGGGCACCCGATTTGGGTGGAGGTAACGCCTCCATGCACAAAACCTTGTGCACCTGACGAAAGGCGATCAATCTGAGGGCATGTTGGGCACTAGAAGTGATATCCTCTCGTTGCTGTGGTGTTAAATTGGCGGCCGTATCTTGAGGTTCTCGCTCACAAGGATCAAGGAATCCGGGCGCGTCCGAGTAGAGAATCCCGGACGCCAAGGCTTCAAAGACGCGTCGAAATCCGTCGCCAGGGGAAAGAGGCCCACCCACGGAGGCCAAACACTTTTCCACTAATAGCTCAAGCGTGAACAGGTTGATGGGTTGCCAAGCTGGAACCTTGGAGAAGAGATGTCTGAGGACCCGAATGAGAGTGACGGCCGAATGGAGTTGAGCAGCGCGGGCTTGAAACCATTTGGCATGGCGAAGAGCGGCAAGAGCTTCTTTGCATACTTCCAAATCGAGAAGATCTTCGGGGTCAGGACCACTCGACGTAGCCTCTTCTCTGATCAATGGCGAGGTGAGGGTGACCTCTAAACTGGCCCTCTTTTTGCAGGTTTCCATTTCTTTCTTAGTTATCAAGGTAAAACCTGCTTTCTCGACGTTCTTCTCGAGCGTGTACTCGATATCAGAGGCGAGTTTGGCCATTTGTCCCGGCAACAAGTTGACCACTTTGTCCAAAAGCGACACGGTGGGCTTTTTTCCACATAAAACTACGATTCTTACTTGATGGTCGCCGTTTAAAATCAGGCCTTTGGCCAAAATGCCCACCCTCATGACACCTTTCAGATCTCGTCCCAAGTTTGGGTCCGATTTTTCCACTTTCGTCGTTTTGCCATCCGATTGACTCTCAGTCACAACCAATTCATCCGAGACCATCTTTAAAGCCTTTTCAGTTTGACTCACGAGACTCCGGATGAGTTCCAAATCCGGTTCGTTGGGATAGATTTGCGAATGCTTGGCATTCACGTGGCGATCCTCAATGGTGTCGGGTCGTCTCAACATTGGCGGGAATCCAAACATATGAGGTCCAAAACGCGGTGGCATGGGACCGCTGCCTCGAGGACCAGGGAAACGTCCTCTATGCCAATCGTGGAAACCTCCATTCTCTTCCTCAAATCGGCGTCGCTCCTCCCAAAAGGCTCGTTCCTCCTCTTCCAACATCTTGAATTCTTCTTCGCGTCGTTTCCAGAACTCCTCACGAGCTTGGGATCGCTTGGCTCGTTCCTCGGCAATTTTCCGTTGTCGAAGAGACGGCTTAATATCGACGACCAAGTCCGGATTGACCTTCTTCTTGTATTGCAACCGATGTCGGCGACCTTTCATGTGCATCTCTTTGGCGTTGGGATCGTTGAACTTGCAGTCGCAAAGCTTGCAATTGAAACTGGTGATCTTGCCATCCTCACTCTTGATCTCTTCAATATAATCATGACCGACGGGTTGTACATCCTTTTCATCGGGGAGTCGGGGAATAGTAACTTCGTTCTGCATCACCGATCCATTGCCCGTTTTATTGGCTTCAGGCTCGGTTTTGGCTTGATGAGCGCCTACGAAGGTGATTTTCGGAACGGGTACCGGTTTGGGAGCTGTAGTGGCGGCCAAATGCACGGTTTTGGCAGGCCCTGCAGTCGATGTAGCGGCAACGGATGTAGGCGCACTGACCGGAACACTTTCGCTTTCATTGGTCTTGGTCACCAGAACCGGGTCGACAGACGGAATGGGTTTACCGAGTTTCGTGTGGAGTTTGACCACTTTTTGATGCTTGGAACCGCGAATGTGAGCGGCATAAGCATCTGATCCCGTGCAAGTCACGTCGCACAATTCGCAACGCAACGCACTCCCACTGCGCGTAGATGGCCCGTGAGATCCAGTTTTCAAAGCCGCTTCTTTCTTTTTGTGCTTTTGACCTTCCAAATGCTCTTTGTAGGTCTGCGGTCCCGCACAGGAAATCTTGCACACCTCGCAGTAATGGAGCTGCTGCGGTTTAGGCGCCACGCGCGGTTTATAAGCTCTTTGATGGGTTAGCCCCGCCGGGGCTAACATGCGGGGAGGATGAGGCCCGGGCAGAGGACCGGCCGGAACTTGAGTCCGAATCCAATGGGGCGGTCCAACTTTAGCCACGGGCGGCGGGGGTTGAACGCCGGGCGGCATGGGCGCTAAACCCATAGCCGGCGGATTGGGTTGGCCCGTCAGATAAATATTAGCCTTGGGCTGATTAGGGGGACCGGCGGGCGGACCGGTCAATTGCGCAGGAGCCCCGTAAGTGTAAGAAGAGGTTGACGAACTTTGAGCGTAAGTGGTATAACTCGGACGGGGGGCATTGATGACGGCCGGACGAGCTACCACACTCACGGTCGAGTTATTGCTGTACACGGGGCGGGCCTGGTAATGCGGGTCGGACACGGAATAAGACACGGTCACCCCCACGTTGCTAGGATAAGGATGATTGTAAGTGGCCGTGGCTTGTTTGGTGGGGTCGTACACGGGCTGACCGGGACCGGGTGGCGGCGGATATTGTCCATAGGTGGCCGTCACCGGATAAGAAGCCGTCACAGTGGGCGGAGCGGCTACACTCGCCACGGGTGCGGCCGCATAACTAACCGTACTTTGATGGGGCGGTTGATAGGCCGAATAGGCCACCACGGCCGCGGCCGGGGCCGCACGATACGTGGGCGCCACCGAAGCCGCATTATAAGCCACGGCGCCCGGATTGGGCCCGGTAGGCGGCACGCCGGCCGGCTGAGCGCTAGCCACGGCGACGGGCGGACCGGGGGCGTAACCCGTGGCGCCGGGATTGGGCGGGGCCGAGTAAGTGGGCGTGGCATGGGGCGGGGCCGGATACCCGAAGAAATTATTGGCGGCCATGCTTTGGTCGCGGCTAATTCGAATATTCCACTCCAAAAAGAGCGAAGAAAACACGGCCAATCAATCAACTACGATACAACAAATGGTCACCAACCAACCAACCAAACACGTGGGTGGTGGGTGGTGCCTAGCAATCAATCAGTCAGAGGGAGAGAGAGAGAGAATGAGACCGTGGAAAAGAGAGAGACGAATGAAAAGGGGGGCGTGAGAGGGGCGTGTCGGTCGCTGTGAATAACGGGCGGGCTGATTTCTGATTGGATGTGTGGGTAGGTGGATTACGCTGACTGACCTTGAGCCCAGAGATTGCCGCGCGGATTCAGGGTCCACTTTTGACGACGACGTGGTTCACTCAACATGGACATACTCGCCGCATTCGCCCCAATCCACTCTTTTTCACTCGGGCGTGGCCTTCGGATGGATTAACCCAGAAAGAAAGAAAGGAATGCCGTGAATCCCAACTCGGCGACCACGTTGACCGAGACAAACACTTTCTACTTACAGACACGCGTGCACACATACACTCACTTGGATTGTTGACTTGAAGGTGGGCAGTGCTGCGAAAATAAAAAGGCGTAAAAGGCGCTCCGTGTGCATTTGGAATAAAATGAGATTAGTCAAACGGGTCAAGGGGATTATTTTTTTGTATTGGTAATATATCCTATTCATGGAATGTAATACAATTGGGTCATGAGCGAATGTCATGGAATGACGTCTATTAAAACAAATTTGGATTTAAACGCAAATGGAGCCGTTTGATTTTAATTTTCGTGATACTGACCGAAAGAAAAGACAATCAATACGGGAAGGGTGACGAAATAAGACGGTTTGTGGGAAAGGCGTAGTCTTTGTTTCACATTTCACGATTTCAATTGGGTACAATCCGCCTCTTTCATAGAGACAAATACCAGAAAATCTGACGCGGCATACGAAAAATTGGAATTTGGAAGCTAACTCATATCAAGAATGAAAGCCACCGTAGCGCGGTTTGCATTATTTTAATCGCGGCACTATGGGTCGCGATCACCAAAGTTAGATGGCCGATTTGGCTGGACTGGCCGAGTTTACGTAGACAGACGGACGGCTTTGCTCAGACACCTCAATTCTTAAAAATTAAGATAAAATAAAATTGAAGGACATCACACGATCGAAAGGTCATTTGTCAATGTGAATAAAGCTTTTAAAACGAAAAAGTCATTGAAAAATGTATATTAAATTAGTTGTGTTCTCAGACAGACAAATTTCGGGAATTTTAAGGTAAAGCCTCAAACAAGAAATGGGGATAATTAATCAAGCGCCAAACTTTAGCATTCTATTACGTTAAAAAAAGCACTGATTCTGCTCTGTACCCAAAAATCTATTGAAAAATCTCATATCTTGATTCTGCTCTGCACCCAAAAAAGAACAGAAAAAATCTCACATCGCTACTAACCTTCAGGTCATGTTCCACTCCCGAAATTTAGCAAAAAATATATATATGGGGATAACGTGTTTGGCCACACATTAGTATCCCATTCCAACCTTTGTAAATGATGGTAAAAATAAACTTCCTCTTAAAGCTGGGCTGATTCTTGCCTCTCAGTTACCCTCTCACGTCAGCATTGAAGAGATTTGAAGAGGAAGGTTGTTAGCAATGACTGTCATGACGATAAATCATTCACCTGGATCACAGAGAGTTCGGAGGATTTTTTTCAAATTCCTGTACCACTCAAAATTGACATCTTTTTTTAAATTTTTTATCTCATGTCTTCAGGCTTTCTCGAAATCAACAAGACATTGAAATTGTCTTAGGGTGGCCAAATGCAGACTAGTTATGCGACATTCAAATTTTCCAAAACATTTCTAAATTATGAAACGATCTTTTGTTAACCTGAAAAGTTTAGGAAATAAAGGCATAGTTTTACGTAAGTGTTCACTTTTTGTTTTGCTTAATCATGGACACTGTTGGTTACCTCCGGCTTTCTGTATTGGACTACAGAAATGTTTTGAATCTGTTACGTTGTAGTCAGACTGAAATTTTAGTCAGCCATGATGGTCTAGAAAACAAAATGAGGACGTCTGCTTTACTCGAGTATTTTTCCATCAAAATGTTGGAAAAATATACCCAAATATGGCTTTTTGCCTTTGTGAGTGGCTCTTGTAATTCCGTGGAGTTAAAAAGGGCTTATTTTCTCATCAGAAAGCAGTTCTACGAGTGCTTCAATGCCATCAAGAAACAATCAAAACTCGAGGAATAAAACTTGTCTATGGTCTTCAAAATAAAGCTTACAACTGATCTAACTCATTCCATTTGTTGTGATCAATTTAGAGTCAATCGGCAGTTTGTTGGTGGGCCACAAAACGAAGTTTATAAGGACTTAAAAAGAGAAACTTCAGACCACGCTCTTAAGTGATGTGTCATCACGGTTTTGTTGACCTGATGATACAAAGGAAGCCGTGGGATGCCAAGAAATGGGTTCAAACAGCTCATACCCTTCCTTTCGTCTGAACGTTACATGGATTGAAAATCCACGCACATAGAAGCCGCCGTACATAAACAAATCCAAGTGGCCGGCGAAGTCAATCAGGGTTGCCAAAAAATGCTAGACACGCCATTACTATTGGCACAATTTTCTATAAATTATTATGTTTGGTATATGTACATGTTTCAAAATTTGATTTGCCAAGGGTGATATTATCTCCTAAAATGTAATGTTTTATGGAGGTTTTTGATATCCTTTTTCAAGTCACTGAAATTCTAATGACTTTAGTAATGAATTTGCCTTACAAAACAAATAAAGTTTTTAGCAAACAACTCTAAACATGCCTTGATATTTCTTCCTGATTCTTTGCATTTAAGGCAGGATTGTGGACAAATTTTTAACACTTTTCCTGACCAACTCACTATACAAGGGTTGTATAGATCTGCCAACAGTAACTGATTGGTAGACCAAATATCATTTAAACATTAAGGGTGGAAATTATATTAATGATTAACTCTCTTTACAGGGAATCCCATTCTTTGTAGCAGTATTTAAATATCCCCCCCCAAAAACAAGAATATATATATGAAATGGTAATAGTATATGAAACCAAATTTGAACATATTTTTTGCTGAATGTATAATAAATCACAAATCCACAGAGATATTTTATTGGCCTTGTGGTCAATACTTGACATACACTTCTATTCTCACAACCATTTTGGGATAGTAAAATCCCCTAAAAAGAGGGGCACATCATCCTATTTGGCACCTCTAACACACTTCCAAACTGGCAAGACTACCATACCAGGTATATAGCTCCCCATGACATCATAACTCATTTACCATTTGCAGATACATAATGTTGCCAAGTTCAAGCATGGGTTAGGAGCTGAAATAGGTTTAGTCTTAATCTACCTACAATGAAGATCATGGAGAGAACTTGGGTAATTATTGAATGAATACAACAAAAATATTATTGCAATATGATTTCTGAAAGAAACATGTGTTTCTAGTAACTGCCATGTGTCTAGCATATTTGAGCAACCCTGATTGACTTTGCCCTTCACTTGGGTTTGTTTATGTACGTCGGCTCCTATGTACGTGGATTTTCAATCCATGTAACGTTCATATTCCTTTCGTCCATGTTCCATCGATTTAAGTGGTAGACTATCTTATATTTATTTGAGGAAGTTGGCCGATGATCGAGCCCTTCCTTTCTACAGTTCGAAAGCCATTGCTGACTATCCAAGTAACAATGTGTGGTCAACAAGTTCGTCAATATATTCACCAAGAGCCAGCAATCAACCCAATTCAAGCCAATCCCGACTATTTTCAGTTTCAATTTGCTAAAATTTTCTTTTATGGACAATAAACTCATTAATCGTCTATTGCGCGATAAAACACTTTTTGTTCCTACTTTTCCCGTCATTTGGTACAAGACCTTTTGTAGTATTACGTCGACACGTGTATGACATGCTCTCTATGCTAAAATCGGCATTTTTTATCCTCGAGTGTTAAAAACGCTTGGCATTGGCATGTGCCCATTTTCAAATGTTAGACTCCAGATTATTTGTCCAATTGAGGGTTGCCAATTTGTATCGATCAGAGTTCAAAAGTTAGGTCAGGGTCAGAAAATAAAAAGATTGCCATTTCAATGCTTTAGCAATGAAAAAGTTATTTGGAAATTTATGGTTCATAATAAAGTGCTCAAAAGGGCTTGTTTTTTTCCGCCCCAAAAATACTGAAATATTGGTTAGAAGTAAGATCGATTTGGCAGGCCTGGAATATTTCAGGGTTCAAAATTATTTGATCATTAGCAAAATATGATAGAAAAAATATAAGAAAATGAGTCGTACAAGAATTTGATATTTTGTGTACAAGTAGAGGACTAACAAAGAAGTTGTGTGAATCTAGTGGCTTGCATTGCTAACAACATCTGTCTTAAAACCAACCGGCGCCCAACGTGCCTCTCTAACAAACGGCTGAATGGGAGAGAGAATAATCAGGAGAGACTTGGACCCTATGGGCCAATGCCATTCCCTGACCACTTTTCGGGGTTGTCCGTTAGTACAATGACTTGAGCTGCGCCCGCGTTTCGCCCTCTTTCAGCCACCCTGTCAATCAGTGACGCCACATACTTGCCTAAGAATCGGTCTCACACCCGTACCACCCTTGAATATGATCATAATCTACCCGATTTTCCTACCTTTTTAATGCAAAAAAATGATTATAACGCTATCGGTTTCATTTTAATCGAATCTTACTACCTAAAGACTGGACTTATAAGGATGACGATCCCGTTGGAGCTTGAAGATAGTTAACGGTTTGGCAAGCCTGAAGCTCGTTTTTCGTTGGGATTTAAACATCCGCGCGCTCGTATTCAGTTAGTAGTGCTTGAGAAGCGAGCTGAGCTCGACGTATAACTCGATCCTCGTCGTGGAAGTCATCGAGACCCAAGAACAAGGCTAGCCCGGAGACTTTTTGAAACCGCCCAATGTGAATGAGTGGATCCGCCTCTTGCCAACAAAGAAGAAGACGAAGATCATGAGTTCGAAATCGTCGCGTGCCGTGGACCCCAATGCCAAGGAGATTCCCATGGTGATCCGGGATCCGCAACGCGGCAAGCAATATGAGCGCGGAAAATTTCTGGGAAAGGTGAGATAGATCGATCGATCGATAGCATACAGATTTAGTTCTAGTAGGAATGGCTAGTGAAACAAACGCCTCTTTAGTCTTTAATTCATCAAGCGCAAATGACCAAGTTTAAGCTTTCTTTTAACCTCTGGCATCCTTTGAATTCGTTGATTCAGTTATAACTTATCTTGGCGGCGCCAAAGGGAAGGAATAAAAATGGGTCTTAGGGAACCTCTTAGAATTGTCATCGTGTTCATCGCTTCATTTGGTGTGAAGGCTTCAAGAAAAATGCTTGACAACCGAGTCTCAGATTTTGGTGAGATGAAGAAGCTAAGTTTTTGACTCAAAGGCTCAATCAAATAAGGGTTTGCCATATAATGATTGTGGTCGCCTTCATTCGTATTGAATTTGAAACTGAAACGAATAAAAATTTAAAATGAACTTTGGCCATGGAACCTTCGAAAATACTATTTCTCGCCCTTGATGAAAGGGATTGGTTTCAAACAGTGAAAGTTGATATACTTATTGAACTGGCCATTTGAATTAGTAAATATTCAGCAATGTCTAGGGTCAAAATAAAGTTATAGGTAGTTGAATTTTAATGATTGATCGCCATTCTGTATTTAGTCTTATTTAAAGCTTTGGGCACGTTAGCCCTAGTAAGAAGTTCAACTCAGGTTGCTAAATCTTATGCTTTATGCTATTTAGGGTGGGTTTGCCAAATGTTACGAGCTGAAAGATGCCAAAACCTCGGAGGTGTTTGCCGGGAAAATCGTTCCCAAATCGTTGTTGGTCAAACCCCATCAGCGCGAGAAGATGACCCAAGAGATCAGCCTCCACAAGGAGCTCAGTCATTTGTTCGTGGTCAAGCTCTACTCCTATTTCGAGGACGAAAACTTTGTGTACATCATCTTGGAGTTGTGTCGTCGGCGTTCTTTGATGGAGCTCCATCGACGTCGTCAAGCCTTGACCGAACCCGAAGCCCGATACTTTATGAACCAGATCCTCTTGGGCGTGAAATACCTCCACGATAGCAAGATCATCCATCGCGATCTCAAACTGGGTAATATCTTCCTCAACGACGAGATGGAGGTGAGTTTAAATTATAAAATAATTAGAGAGATGGCGGCTTGAAACTAATATGTCAATATTTTGTTACTCTCTTTTTAGATCAAATTAGGCGATTTCGGCTTAGCAACTCGTGTAGATTTTGACGGTGAGCGCAAGCGTACTTTGTGCGGAACCCCGAACTACATTGCGCCCGAAGTTTTGGGCAAGAAAGGTCACAGTTACGAAGTGGACATCTGGTCGATTGGTTGTATTTTGTACACGCTCCTGGTGGGCAAACCCCCGTTCGAGACACAAACCCTCAAAGAGACCTATTCGAGAATCAAGCGCAACGAGTACTTTGTCCCATCTCAAGTGGGGCCCTCAGCCAGGAAACTCATCGGCAAGCTCCTTCAAGTGAGTATCATCATGGAACCTAGTTGTATGTTTCCCTAAGAATTTGAAACACAACTCTCTTTGGTTTTAGCACGACCCGGAAAGACGGCCTAATGTAAGGGAAATCCTCAAAGATGACTTCATGACCAAGGGCTATTTGCCCCAGAAATTGCCCGTGTCCTGTCTGACCATGGCTCCGCGATTCGACACCAAGACAAATGTGAACCTAATCGCTCAACGTGGTCCACTGACAGAGCTCAACAAGGACATGAGAAACGCCTGTTTGGCCTCCGATGGCCTCAAGAAAACGCCCTCATCCTCAGATCAGGCTTACGCTAACTCAGATAAATTCCTTCTGGACCTTCAAGCCCAATTGAAGGTCGTAGTGGACGCCAAGCCCGCCAATAAGAATGTGATCAACGAAGACGAGGCCGAGGATCCCAAGAGTTTACCTATGATCTGGGTCTCCAAATGGGTGGATTACTCGGATAAGTACGGATTCGGATACGCTCTCAGTGACGAGAGCATCGGTGTCTTGTTCAACGATATCACGCGGCTACTTCTCTTATCCGACGGATCGTAAGTACTCCTAACATAACTCGCCGACTTCGTGAAATAATCTCAATCCTATTCTCTTGTATGTTGCAGCAATATCCATTATATTGACTTTGAGGGCCACGAGCACTATTACACACTGACCAACTTCCCTCCCACTCTCGAAAAGAAGGTCAAGTTGCTCAATTACTTCCGCAATTATATGAAGGAGCATCTCTTGAAGGCCGGTGCTAATATTGCTACACGCGACGGTGATGAGCTCTCTCGAATTCCCTCGTTGAAGACCTGGTTCCGGACCTCGCGAGCAGTTGTGATGCAACTTTCCAATGGCACGTTACAAATCAACTTCTTCAAAGATCACACCAAGATCATTCTGTGTCCACTCATGGGTGCTTGCACGTACATCGACGAGGATAAGAACCATCGGACCTTCCGCTTCGATCTCATCAAGGAGCATGGTTGTCATCAGGAGTTGGCGAGTAGACTCACCTACGCCAACGACAAAGTCAATTCCATGATCGCTTCCCTCACCAAGAACCCGCAAGGACCCACACGAATTGGATCCAACTAGGCATTGATATCAACTTGTCCCTCTCTCAGTCTCTCCTTTCCTTTCTGTACAAACCATGTTGTTTGAGAAGGTTTAGTTTTCGATACTAAGCTCTCAAGTAAAAAAATCTGAAGCGGAAAAAGCCCATTGTCTTGAAATCCTTTGCAAATCTCCGACGTGTTCCCGTCCGCTAATGAGCTTCAACTCTCATTTCTCCGTCTGTTTCGATCAGCCTGGATCATTGAATAAAACTATTACCCACACTGGTAAACAATCTAATTCGAACTCATATGTTTAAGGTTCACTCGCCAAAAGTTCTTGCCAGGCCATCTCTTGAGCCTCGTCCTCTAATTTGGCTTGGAACTCTTCCAAGATCTCGAAACCAAAGTTGCCGAGGAAAAAGTTAGCCAAATTCGGGACTGTCCTCGACACGCCCACGCGATGATCCGTGATCATATGTCGAGAATAATTATACGTCCGGATCTTTTCATTCCGATTCATGTTGCCAATCTGCGATTTCCGGGATCGATTCAGCGCATCCATTTCCCGCCCATACCGTTCATCAAAAAGGGCCTTGCGCAACTTCAAGATGGCCTTCTTTTTGTTCTGCGCACCTTTCTTTTCCTCCTGACAATCCACCACTTTGCCCGTCGGAATATGCACAATCCGGCAAGCACTATCCACCTTATTCACGTTCTGACCTCCGGGTCCACTCGACCGCGTAAAGTCCACCTTCAAATCCCGTTCATGAATCACGATATCGTCATCATTGGGAATGGGCAAAACCGCCACCGAACACGTGCTCGTTTGAAGTCGGTCATTTTTCGTGCCCGTTACGGGCACTCGTTGCACTCGATGCACGCCACTCTCATATTTCATGGCCCTGAACACGGCTCGACCTTGAACCGTGGCCACGGCTCTTTGAATTCCCGTAGTGGAACTGAATTTGGAGTGTAACCCCACGGAACTCCGTTCGTATTCGACCACTTCCACTTCGAAACCGAGATTGTCCCGCATGTAATTGGTGTACATATCGAAGATTTCTTGAGCAAACAGACACGCTTCTAACCCTCCCGCCCCCGGAACCACCTCCACGGAGGCGTTGTTTTCGTCGTAAGAGGGCGGATCGAGGAGATGGAGTCTTAATTCGGCTAGAGCGTTTTTTCGGTCTTCGGCTAAGGTATTGAGGTCTTTGATGGCCATTTCTCGCAGTTCAGGGTCTTGGGTTAAGGCTTGGAGTTCTATGCTTTCGGCTTGCAGAGCTTGAATTCGCTCAAAAATCGGCTGAACCCGTTGAAATTTGCGCTTGAATTGGACGGTGGCGCCGGTTTGGTTGATCTGATTCTGTTGAATTTCGAATTTTCGGGCCATTTGTTCCATATAACGCTGAACGGGGTCGGGAATGAGCAAATTGGGGATGTCCGGGGCTGATGTGGAATGCAGACGGACCGCCCCCGACCAGACACGCCCCGTTCGCCAACCTCGGAGTAGTGTGCCTAAAGCCATGGATGGGTTGGTTGTTTTGATTCAAGTGAGTAGTAAATAAATAAATATGTGAGACACGTGTTTGTTTCTGACAGGGTTGATACTCTTGAGGTTGCGCGACGAGCAGCGCATAAAAGGGATGTCTTTGTTAATTGTTATATTTGTTTGTTTCCCATCAGTAAAAAAGACATATTTATCACTAACGCATCAGCATTTTTTGTGTTTTGTAGCTAGAAAACCCAATTAGGGAATTATTTCATGAGCATAGGGGTTGAGCCATTGCCAACTAACCACCATATTCCTGGTTCCAATCCCAGGCTTGCCGAGTCTTAGTGGCCTGTGGGATTCATTTACACACTGTAGTCACGGCTTTAAAATTTTAAATGGGCGAACCTGCAGTCATTCCTGACGGAAAGGTAAAAATTAATGCGTGTTGTTGGAACGGCAATATTCCCATCCAATGCCTTAATCAGATCGCAGCTGCAAAGCTGCATTCTGACACCAGAAAAACAACAACATTCTTTTAATCAATAAGATCTATATAAGAGGCACTGATAATTGACATTACCAACAATCCAAGCTATATTATTGCACACTTTTGATAGATGCAACAAGAGTCCAATAAAAGCTCATGTTTTTTTGTATGTACACTTTTTTGTGAAGAGAGAAAACACAGTTGATTAACGAACCACTCAAAAACAGCGCATTCACTTTTTTCATTCCGCTTATTTCTGTTAAAAGGAATTGGTCGAAAGAAATGTTCAATCACTCGATTAGCTTGACATGAAATGGGGCTGTAAACGAGTTTGACTATGTTCACAAAATGTTTATCAACAAAAAGGGTGTCACAAATGAGAGTCGACCATCCAGTTACTCCAAGTCCATGGTTCATCGGCAGTTTTGCTCCGAATGAATCTTGATTCAAAAGTGCACGCCAATACATAGACCTGTCCTCGAATCCACGTTCCAAGCCCAATTGTGCTTTTTTTTCTTTTCAACGTGTGCTTGGTTTACTCGAACATGTCTAATTTTTCCAAAAGACATCAGTTTTATCTAAATCCACATGAAGCGTGAGGAAGTTTTAATTTCTCAAAATGACCTTTTAGATATCTCAGTCTCTCTAGCCGTGATTAAACATTAAAATTAAGAATGGCTCAAGTGCTTTAAGGCATGTTTTGAATCATGATTAAGCGTGGGTTTCATTTTGGTCACCCTATTCTTCAAAACAAGGTGGGCGCAAATTCCAAAGTCTTGAAATCAAATTGTCACTTTTTAAAGAAGAAAGATGGAAGTGCCTGTAGTGATCCATGACAACGATTTAGGTTCCCGAGAACACTCCTTAACCATCCATGTCCAGGAAAAATCCCAGGAACATAATGCCTTAAGCGGCAAAGTGAGTTATTTTCACTTTTTCGAACAATCAAAATGTTATTATACTGATTCTCGTTTCTTTGTAGAGACTCAAGATCCAAATAACGGACCCTTCGGACCCGTTTTTCTATTTCGTCTTGGTCTTGTCCGAAGAAGACTTTCAGGGATTGAAACAAGCTCAGGAGTTGTTGGTGGATTTTGCCGGATTTCCCGCCATGATCCATCAACTTTTGACGAAATGTCGAGCCAAACAGTTCTCTTTAATGCTACAATTGGACGGGGATAAACGTTCTGGAGGCTTGAAATTCCAGGAAATTAGTCAATTTCGAGCCCTCAGTCACTTGACTTTGAAGCTTCATCGAGGAAGTGATGCCCAAATTAAGGGTTATTTGGCCGAATGTATTCGTCAATTACAATCCGAGAGCTCAAACACATCGCAAGCGCTTCAAAATCAAGTTCATGGATTGGAAGCTCAAGTTCAGAGTTTGAGCGAGCGACTTAAAATGAAATCCGAGGAATTCGATCGGGTGAAACAAGAGTTATTGGAGAAGACCTCCAATTCTCAAGCCCAACTTTCTAGTCAATTAGCCTCTGAGAAAGAACGTGCCACACAGGCTATTACCGATATTCAGAATAGATATGAACAAGATCGCCGGAAAATGGCCGAAGAACATGCCAAGAACACCCGACACTTGGAGAACCGAATTGCCGCATTGGAATATGAAAACAAAGATCTCACGGAAAAGAAACATAAGCATGAGGCCTTGATTCATCGCTTGAATGAACAAGTACGGAATAGTCTCGAAGAGAATCAGAACCTCAAGCGGGAATTAGAGACCAAGAAATTTGAACACAACAAATTGGATTCGGGCTTTCATGACCGGGAACGAATCCTACATCAACTAAGGACGAAATTATCCATGGTAGAGCAAGAACGGGACCGACTTCAGAGTGAATTGACGAGACAAACGGGAGATTTGAATCGCATTTCTGAGCAAAAGGTCCGATGTGACCAAGAGTTGTCGGAAAAAATGGCGTTAGTGACCAAACGAGAGAACGCCGTGAAGGCCGTCTCCCAAGAACTGGTTAAGGCCAATGAGATCATCCGCAAGTTTCAAAATCAGGTGAAAGTGGAACATCAAAAAGTGAAACTAACGGGCCAGATTCTCAAAGAGCAAGAAAAAGTCATGGACACCAAAGAGCAAGAGATTCATAGTTTACGAAATCAGCTCAAGGATCTTGAAAGTGACGTGAACACCAAACAGTTGGGTTTGGGTCAGAATGAGTTGACACAAAAGAAACTCCAAGACCAAATCGAAGACCTGGAGAAGAAGTTACGAACCAATGAGACATTAATCCATTGGCTGAACAAACAATTGACCACGGCTCAAGCCCGTGACCCTGGTTTACGACTCACTGCTCCACCCCGTGAGCTTGGCTCTTTGATAGGCTTTACGCCATCAGGAATGAACGCGATATCGACCCCGATGGACCGGAATGACATTTCGAGTCATGCGCAAAAAGAGAAGTAAGTGTGGTTTTGAGCAGAAGCATGTTTTGTGGCAGGAACCTGCGTCCAAAGACGGCTTGGGCTGATTTAATATATCTAAAGACTCACAACCTTGCCACGACATCTGTTGGTTGAAATTGTTAAAAGTGACTCTGTGCGCAGATATGCCAGAGGTATAGAAAGTGCATCTACTTGTTCACTCTCGACTAAATTTTTGTTGCAAGTCTGAATCAGATCCATGTTAGTTTCAATGACCCCAAGCACTACGACTTCGAAGGTCGCTTTTTAAAAGAAATGTACCCGTGTATGGGTAAAAATGTGACAAAATCATGAAGTAAAGTTATTTCCATTATTTTTAGATCAATAAATCCTTGAAAAACTGATGAAATAGTGTCTAAAAAGGACTTTCAAGGTAGCAGTACTTCCGTAGCAAAATTTTATTCTCGCCTAGTCAAATGTGGCGCCGTCTACAATTGATTTTAGGCAACTTCAGCAGCTGTCTCCTTCACGAATACCCCATTAGCCATTCAAGAACTTTATTCAGGGCTTAACTAGTTTCCAGTTCCATTTTATCAAGATCATTACCAAAGTTTTGAAGAGTGCTGTCATTAGCAAAACTTGTCATTTTTAACGTTGTTGATCTGGGGAGATCATTTATTTAAATTAGAAATAGTAAAGGGCCTAAAATACTTCCTTGTGGAATTCCACTAGAACTGTTTAGCAAGTCCGACGAAACATTACCAATTTGAACTTTTTGTAGTCTGCCACTTACGGAGTAGTGATGTGACTTGGGCAAGTAATGAGTCATCACAAACACCCAAGAACAAGTTGTTGACAAGCATTACTTGGGCAATACACCAATACAGTTCCCAAGCTCAAGGAACATCGAAGATGCAGTTGTCGGCAGTTGCTCTTTGAAGAGTTAAGATACTTGCAGTGTAACTTAGAAGAAAAAATGTCAAGTTGCATTTTCGATGATCTTTTGACCTTAATAATTTAGCAATAAATAGTGGAAGTGATACAAAAAAATATTTCAATTTGGATAGCATTTGCAAAACCATGTTTTTTTTGTTTCGGTTCTAGGCCACACATGAATGCACTTTTGAGGCTAATCAAGACCGAGATTTAGAAGTCACACTTCCGGAACAATCTCTTTTACTCAGAGTTGCCGGTATGAAAAAGTAAAATGCCAAATCTTTTTTTTAGTATTCTTGAAATCTTTTGCATTTCCCCATGTGAGAGAATTGAAGTGTGTAATTTTCTTAAAAATACATCCCTTCAAACGTATGGGCCCTATTTAGCTGAATCGGCCTGGTTTAGTGAAATTCGGATGGCAAGTTTATTCTTCGTTCATAGCAAGTTTGGCAAACCTGTTAGCTGGGAAAAGTACTTGTACAAGCACCCAAGCTATGCCAAGCTTCAGCAAGCCCAAGCACTGTGCCAGTGCAGCTTGCCCAATCTCTTGTTTGCCCCCCATCACTATTACGGAGTGGGGCAGAAGTATCCGGACAAAACTTTGAACATAATTTAAAGCATCAAGAGCTGTATTGAACTTACTGTCTAACGAATGGAGTTTGACAACAGAATAAAAAAAAATTGGTCCAAAAACTTCTGAAATTTAAGTTTTCCGATTTTTCAAAATTTGCGACTACCCAACATCGAACACATGAGCATTCTAATTTTTAAGGCGGATTTTGCATTTGAACAATTTTGTAATCAGCTGCTTTCGGTTTCGGTTTCGGTTTCGGTTATGAGCCCTTTCGGTCCATCACTAATGTTGATTAAGCGGTAAAGAACATCTACAATTTCGTATTTGATCACTTTCAAAACTTTATTTAAAATTTCATCTAATTCATGACTCGGTTCGGTATGTTCATGTTCGGTAATTTGTTAATAATGTCTAGGATTTCAGAGCGATGGATTATCTTAAAATAGTATTTACGTTGGGAGAAGACATCGGGAATGAAATTCAAGAATTTGTCTCTTGCAACCTCATCACAAGATATTTCGTCACTCAACTTTTTACCTATGGAGACAAAATATTCGTTCAAGATGCTAACAATATCTTGCTTGTTAGTAATAAGTGCCTCTCCTACTTTTAATCTAATTAGAGATCCATTGAAAAAGATCCTTTTTACTTGGGGATGATTTCTTCAAAAACCACGGTCTTTACAAACTACAATACACATTTTTGTCCACATATTTTGCAAAAAAAATACATTTTCCAATACATTTTGCTAGTCTAGTTCATGACTGAGATCGAAAATTTGCCTACCAGTTTTGGCACTTTTTTTACTTCAAGATGGCCTAAGATGTTTTAAATTGGAAGTTTGCTTGCAGACTGATCAGGGCATTCACATGGCTGAAATTTGCAAGTGTGAAAATAAAATCGAAAACTTTCAGTGTTGTCTTGGTCTTAAAACCTTAAATAAATGTTCCTTATTTTCAGTGCGCCAACCGGCATTGACGAGAAGTATCTTCAATCCACTCTAAGAATCACAGAGCCCAACAAAGGACTTCTTAGGCAACAAACTTCCGCCCCTAATCTTCCTAGTAATGTCCGCCAAAATCGAGCTACATCTTTACGGAATGCTGGAATCCTGAAGAAAACTGGAACCCCTTCGAACGACAATCCTCAGCACGCCGCGGTTCCGTTATAATAGATAGATATATTTTTCTTCGCTTCCATCAACAATCGTTGCTTTCAATATCATCTTAACGTGAAATTATATCGTCACTTCAATCCCATCCGATGTTACTAGCAAATCCGTGTTTAATTCCGGATGATCTTGAAAGCCAATATCGTAGTTCTTGAGAACCGAAGAGTATATCACAGGTTTTTGAACCAAATCTTCTTGTTGATACCTAAGGCCACTCTTGTGAGGGTCGGCCTTGGATTTTCGTCTTCGAATGGAGGCAAACTTATGAGTTTGACTTTGCCAAATCTCTGTGGTTTTGACCGAAACGCAAGTCCCAAGACGAGAAGTCGTATCGCGTATGGATCGCCCCAAATCAGATCTATCCTTGGTTGGTACCGGGTCCAATTCAGGTTCTTTGGACTTTGATGCCAACGTGTCGGAACAACTACAAGGTTTGCCTTCATACTCATGATGACAAATGATATCACGATTCTCCTGTACATCGCAACATGAGCATTCGAGTCCGTCAAATCGACGATCACATATTGGAGATTCAATTTCAGGGCAATATCCTAGATTATCAATGCCTTGGAGCTCCAAGGTCGAGTTCTTCGGAGGCTTGTTAAATTGAGGAATGTTAAATTCTAAAGATTTAAGCCCTCGAAATTGGGGCGAAATCATCATGTTGTTGTTATTGTTGATCCACCAGTGATCGATCAATGGATCCGGATAGGGTTCAGCTTCGTGTGAATGGTAATACTCTCCGCTTTGAAGGAAGCTCTTCATCGGACTTTCATCTACATTTGGGCTTCCCAAACAATCCCAAGGCTTTACCTGAAAGGGCAACTTGTCAAGTAACCAAAAATGTCTTGCACTTGTTTTCAAGTACTCCTAATAATTTATCCTTTAATTCAGCAAGAAAAACTATCACCACTTGTTCACTAGCCATAACAGTATAACAGTATACTATTGAGAAGTGTTGGACATATTTCTGTTGCCTAAATCCAGGAACAATTTTTGTAGATCAATATTCTTGTAATGCTTGTATCATTAGTTTAGTTATTATATTATTATTATTATTAGATTGGTACAATGGAAATTCAACGGAACAATATATTTGTTGCAAAGAAGTACAGTGGTTTCCCGGATTAATTCAATTGGGTTTTTCTTCAAACGAAAGCTGGCTTTTATTCAGTAAACTATATAAATATCTTAAATTTCAGCTCAATCGAATGCCGGAGTGAAAAGTTATGCCTTCTCAAACTTATGTATTTAGGAGATCATAAAATGAATGAACTTGCCCTTTTGTGGTAAAGAAATTATCAAAAAGGGTTAGTTCATTCATTCACGGTACACGGTGTTCCGAATGGCTTTTTAGGTTTGAATCAAAATACCCAAAGACATCATGGCACTTTTTGGACCCACAATTCAATGGGGAACAACTTTACTTTTGTTGTATTTTATAAGTTTAGGCCCAGGGTAAAAGTTAAACACCTAAAAACCTATTAATTATAACATTTTTTAATAAACTATTCAACCCATGTTTAGAGACCATTTCGTTACCTTATGAATTCAAATTGGATAAGAATTCATTCAGCAACAGCTGAGTTATTTGACTTTGAATAGTCCATTTTTTACCCCAAAAAGCCAAAAAACGCTACAGGAAAAAACGAATTCCCATAGATTTCATATAGCTTTTCAATATCACAAAATTAAATGAAATCTTTTGAGTTTTGGAGCTTATGTCAAAATAATAAAAAAATATCACTTAAAAGGCACTTAAAATACATTTTGCGATACAAAATCTTTTGCAGTATCAAAGACACTTAAAGTTGGGTAATACTTAGAAGCTTTGAAAAAAATGGTTAATGTTTCAAGTTTCGATTTTAGTCCATTTTGAACATGGTCCTTCTATCTAGAAATCGTAAATTTGAATATGAATCTGTTAGACATATTTATTTGTAAATTTGGCAGAACACATATCATAGCGTTCTCTAAATAGTTATGAAATATTCTTTCCAAAACTCTTCTTTAAGTGCATTTTAAGTGATATTTTATATTATTCTGAGCTATTTTGACATAAGCTCCAAAATTAAAAAAAAAGTCATTTATTTTACGCCCATGAAAAGAGCCAAAAAGCGGCAGATTTGGGCGAAAGCGCAAAATATGGAAGCGCCTGCTAAATATATATTTCAAAAATTGCAGTGAGATACAAATGTGGTTAAAAAGGATAATTTTTTTTTTGATTGAAGAAAGTTTAATCTATCGAAAAGGGCTTCTTTCTAATCATCTTAGATTACCAAACAAAACTTACCATACAAATTGAACTTAGCATCGAGGTGATTCTCACTCAATGAATGGTTTTGAAGAGATACTTGAGAATGTTCATTGACTACGTATCCTACTGGACCTTCTTCGTGTACGAATGTGATGATTATCTTCCCAATTGGATCAAGCAGCAGGTTTAAGAAGCAGTTTCACGATTTCATTGGCCAGCCAGAACCCATGCATGGAAAATAATGTGGGACAAAACTAGTAAGGTTTCTTTGTGAAGTGTGTAGCAAAAGCATTGTTTGGTTTGAATTGTTTTTTCCTGGAGAGTTATTCACTTTTACAAGAAGAAGGTCGTTTCAAGTCAGTGTGCTTCTGATTAGTACTAGAGGGTTAACATAGCCTTCTAATTAGTACTAGCTTGTTAAACTTCAACATGTTTTTGAAGAAATCAATATTTCACATATTAAATACCTTTTCTCTTTGTAAGACTCGCAGTTTAAGATGTGGAGTACATGCTAGTTCAAGGATGACTCAAGCCAGGATTACTTTCAAAATACGCACTGGGTCCGATTAGTACAATGGAAATTCAGCGGAACAATATATTTGTTGCAAAAACCTCACATTTTAGTACAATGATCGGACCCAGTG
>CM021323.1:11579557-11600083 GCA_010645155.1 Tigriopus japonicus
CATTACATATATAGATATGCGTATATGTAAAAATTGTACCTATAATAGATATCCAATGAGACGATAATTCTCGCAATAAACATTAACATTATTGTAAAGAGAGTTAATCATTATTATATTTTCAATAATTAATGTTTATATGAAATTTGATCTACCAATGAGTTACTGTTGGCAGATCTATACAACCCTTGTATAGTGGGTTGGTCAGGAATAGTATTTAAGAATTT
The DNA here is from genome assembly GCA_010645155.1 of Tigriopus japonicus. Taxonomy (NCBI): domain Eukaryota; kingdom Metazoa; phylum Arthropoda; class Copepoda; order Harpacticoida; family Harpacticidae; genus Tigriopus; species Tigriopus japonicus. Next base: position 11,579,785 of record CM021323.1, read on the forward strand.
GTCCAATCCTGCCTTAAATGCTGTTAGAGGATCAGCTCCAACATATTCCCTACGAAGACTAATGGGTAACAAATTGAACAATGAAGGAGCCCGATAAAGAAGAGAGGAGGACTTCATTGTTCGAACTAGCCTTGATTCCTTAGGATTTGGAGGTGCTCTCAGAGCGCACGTAAAACCTCTACGATCGCTACAACTGATCTCAAATCCTGGGTTAGGACAGAGCCCTTGAATGCTCTTAAAAACATACAGTATCAGATACCTTTCGTACCTTCTCTGAGTACTGTACAACCCTAACTTCTGGAGCCTCTCGCAATACGAGAGCTCTCTCATTCCCGTGATGTTCCTAGTAAAACATCTTTGGACCTGCTCGACCTTTTGCAAACCTGCCGAACTCATTGGAGCCCAAATGGGTGAGGCATATTCAAGATGCGGTTGAACAATCGACTTGTACAGAGTTAGCATCGTAATACTATCTCTGGACTTGAAAGTGCGATAGATCCAGCCACATGTTTGAAATGCCTTCCCCACTTTCAACTGGATATGTTCATCGAACTTTCCATCATCTTTTCATTGTGTAATCCAGGGGTCGACAATCTCTTTGGATCAAGGCCCACCAAATTTGATCGCGCGGTTACATAGGTCACAATGTAAAAAAGGTCACGTTAAATACGTCACAAAGTAAAAAGGTCACTGTAAAAAGGTCACAAATCCACTCCAGAGGTAGCCAAGGGGGTGAACCCACGGACCTTCCTTGGTTGCAGCTTGTCCCATGGGACCCTAAGATTTACCTGTTGGAACACAATTATGCCAAGGCAAAGGTCCCACAAGTCAACAGAAAGTCAATCAAAACATTTTTTAGGACACCGGTCCCAACCCGCCCCAAATCCGGCGGACCACGGAGGAGGGTGTTCTCTCACACCTCTGGAGTCAAAATTGCACCCATCTTTCGAGATCTGCCCATGGGTTTCTGAGAAATTCCTGGTAAAAGACAATTGATATCCATGAAAATGTGATTTTTCACCGTGACCTTTTTAACGTGACCCTTTTACCCTGGGACCTTTTTACTGTGACCTTTTTTCCTCGTGACCTATTTACTGTGACCTTTTACTTGTTACCGTTTTGTTTGTAACCTTTTTACCCACAATCAATTTGATTATATGTTGTCAGGGCCCACCAAACAGATGTTGGTAGGGTCAGGAGCCACCAAATTAAGGGTCAAAAAGCTTTGGGCTCGCAAGTACTTCAGATGTCTCGCGGGCCCATAATTTTGGACTTTCCCCATGGCTCCTAGGCCCACATGTGGGGCGCGGCCCACCGGTTGCCTACCCCTGGTGTAATCATTTATTCTAGCTTGCAAAGTTGTGTTTTCCAAAAGACCAAAATTGTTTTTGTTTGTCAGTACAGTGTTCAGAAATCCTAATTAAAGAGTACGGTCATAAAGTGCGCCAACTAGTGGATTTTATGAGGCAACAGCTCGCAGTTCCCATGCCGTTAGAAGTCTAGGATTGCCAAAAATATGTCTCAGTTTTCAAGGGTCAGATTTTCGAATAATGTTGCATTTAGGAGCAATGGCATGGTTATTGTATGTTGAGAAGTATTGCAAAGTAGTTTAAAAGCTAATGGAGAAATTGAAAGCCTTCAATCAAACAAATTATTTGTTTTCAGGTTTTGTTGCCCCAGGAACTGATCTCCTCTGGCCATTTTGTTATTCAATGTCAGGCATTCCTGATTCAAAAGTTTGGAAGAACCCCTTCAATTTTTGTAACAAAATTTTAGATAAAAACAACGAGACATATTTTTGCCAAAAAATATCAAGAATTGCTATTCTTAGAAAGAAATTATTGCAATTTCTAGGCCTAAATTTTCATTTAAGCTACCTTCCACGCTCATCAGAAACACATGTCTTCCGAACTTTTTTTTCCCGCCAAAAATGATGATATCACTAATAGTTCCTGAACCCGAAAAACCTGCCCGGGCGGTTTTTTCGGGTACTTAATTAAAATTAAAATTTACTAAATTTTAATGCTCGTGGATTTTGAATTTCCTAGAACTCTTCAAAAAGATATGATTTATTGGGATATTTTACAAATAAGGCTCGGATAAAGTTGCTTTTATTTTGACTGAAAGTTGCAGGCTTTAAGCACTAAAGTTGCAATATTTTGTTAAGTTGCACTCAATGCCACTAAAGTGGCTAATACTGTGCCATTTTCTGGCTTTAAAAAGTTTCTTGTTGACATAAAATGTCAAATTTGGTCAAATATATGTCTCAATTCTGGGTAAGTTTTGTCATCGCAAATTTGTCCTTTTAACCTAAGGCTTCCTTAAGAACATAGTTTTGCTTGACAAAAATTAATCTAAAATTAAAAAAAGACATTCAATGTTTAAAAAGTATTGAGAAAGTGCGTGTAAAATATATATTTAAAAAAACTTTCCGCAAGGTTGAAGTAATCGAGACAAACAGAAATGCCAGAAGTTTTTCCTTGAGAAATAATCGAGTTATAAATATGTCGTATATCGTCAAAAACTCAGTTATGATATGTTAATGTGATCCTAAATGAAGAAGACGATATGAATAGCAACATCGAAGAAACCAAAAATATCAAAATATCCGAAAAACCCAAAAAAAACCAGAAACGAAAAACCCGAAAAAACAGAAACGAAAAACCCGAAAAACCCAGAAACGAAAAACCCGAAAAACATAAACTAGAAAAACCCAGAATCGAAAAACCCGCAAAAGATAAACTAGAAAAAAACACCCGAAAAACAAGGGGTTTTCTCCGATGCAACCCTGATTGAAGAGGGTGATTGAGTTTAAAGTTGAGGTTATCATTTTAAATCTTTAATAACTTCAAAATGGGGCAAAAATCATAATGTCCTTAAAAACCAAAACTATTTTTTCATACAATAATTGACAACTTCAAATTGACTGTCACCATTTTCAAATCATTAGCGATGCATGAAAAACATCCAAACTTTTCAGAATGAAGAGCAGTTTTAAGGAACTTTCCCACATCTGCACTCCAGATGGTGCGATTTTTGCAACTTGAGATCGCTTTTTGAGACATTTAATTTTGGAGTTTCATTCTGTGAACTTGGTTTTTGAAGGGACTGTAAACTTGAAAACTAATCAACATTCCTTGAGCTACAGAATATACCGGACACTAAATAAACATCTTTTTTGCCTTCAAATTTTGTCATGGTGTTAGATTACTAAAAAGAACGAGCAAAGGTTCTAGAAAATACGATTTCCTACCAGAAACGATTTATGTTTCATAATTTGAACATACGATGTGACATGATGTGAAAGTACGAAGTGCTTTCAAATGTTAGTACATGTTACAGTAGAACAGTCAAAGATAGACCAAGGAATAACCCTCAGTGTCGGATATTTTGCACACACATGTAGTTTCAAAACGAGATCACATTCCTAGAAATAATATGAACTCTGGATGGAAGGGAAGAATAAGTAAGGTCCTTGCTGATGTTTACTATTCTAATCCAATTTCGGTTGTTTCCCTAAAGAAATCAACTTGTGCTCTATCTTGGAAAAAAAATTGAGTAATCTTTTCATGAGGATTCCCAGGGCAGTTGTACCGAAATTATTTGCAATCACGCGCGTAATTGTAATTTCAATTACAATTTCATCACAGGTCTGGCAATTAGTCTCTTTTTCTTCGTTTGAATTCTTATAATTGTGCTTTTTTATATTCTTAAATCTTTCAAACTAAAATACATATTCACTTAAGTTTATTTACCCTAAGTAAAACCTTCAGCCAAAATGAAGGCCATTGTAAGGGTTTTGAGAACGATCGTGAAGAAAAATAGTACGAGCAAAAATAGAAGTTGGGGAAGCCAAAGGGTTAGCGTGGTCACAAGGTTTTCAAGACTTTTAAAAAGGTATCAAATAAGTGTTAAATGGCAGTGTCTTAAAATACTTCTTCATGCGCTTGAAATTCTTTGAACTGATTTTTTAGAAAACTGAAAAAAACTCTTGAAGTAAAAACTGAATATCAAAAACCTACATGAAGCAGGATGGGTATAAAACTTTTTTTTTAATATTGTGATTGGAATGTTTAAAATCACACCCTTAATCGCCCTGAAAATTAATGCCTGTTTAAAAAAAAAGTAATTTGTACTTTGTAATGCCATTCCTTTTTCCAAAAGGAATTCAGGAGTATTGCGTTCCTCATTTTGGAGGAAGGAATGGGAACTGTAATCCTTTCCTATCTTCGAGGAATGGCTAACACCCTGAGGATGCCTAAAAAGCCATTTGGCTGTATAATCCCATAATCCCAATAAGTGTCCCATGGAGGTATTTTAGACGTACATTTTATTTATCTTCTCGCAAGATGAAACCCTCTTAAAGTACAAATCAGTGTTAAATGAAGCAATATTTGAGCATAACTCCATACAGGGACGGCTTCATGTGGTTAACCGTAGTTTGAGTTTTCAACGAAAAAAGTACAACGAAGTTTGTTTGAACGTGCTTTGAATCCATTGATTTTGATTAATGGGTGGGTCCAGCAGCTAATGCATTTTTACATGAGGCATTGATCGATAGCGAGGAAGCATATCGTTCCATAGTCTGAACCTCATCCGTCGAATCGTGAACATCTTTGGCTTCTGACTTGATTTCCTCGTCTTCATAGAAGATGACCAACCCTTTAGAATAATACCAAACACCAATATCAAACAAAACCCCGATAAACATGATTCCAGCTGTGGTCAACATTAAGACCAATCGGAGTTGATCAGAGTCATACAAAAGACAATTCGTGGGCTCCCCGCATTCTTCTTGCCACAAGATACAAATGTTGTCGATCAGAATACCATACACAACGGGTCCAGGTAACATGGCCAAAAGGGATAGGAAGATCACATTGAAGGCGACCGACAGAGACTTGTCCCTAATTTCGATGCATCGTAAGGCCACCAACATGTTTCCGATTCGTCCTGTGCTTCCAAGGATCATGACCACAAACATGGTGATTCCAAAAATGGTAAACACATTACCACAATCCACTGGACACCAGCCTTTGAAAGCACTGTCAATTGGAATTGAATCTAATTGTTCCATTTTAGTAGTAATCAGATCTTCCTCGACGTTTTGTTGTCCCGGGAAAAAGTCGTTCAAGATCCATTCGCGGGAGTATCTGAAATTTGATTGGTTCCAAGCCTCTTGAACACAAGAGCACTCCTCAAAAACCACCGTGGGTTTGGGGTCTTCGCCATCTCCTTCTTTTTTGTTTGGAATAATTGATTTTTTGACTGAACAACCTGCTTGGCAAGGTGAATAGAAATTGGTCACTCCATCCTTGGAACAAATTGGTTCCAGCCTTGAAGATGGACACTCACAATCGTGGTTGCATGAAGATTTGATGTCAATGATTCCGTTTTCACGCATGGTTCCGTGGACCGTTGAAGTTGGGCAACCTAATGTAGAAATTGCAATGAGGGCCCCAAAGAAAATCAGTCCAAGTAAAACACTGTATCCTGAAAGAAATCTGGCACTAGGCTTGAATTTGGCAATCAAGAAACCCGAAACGAGCAATCCCAAAGCTTTGGACCCTGTGCCAATCCCGCCAGCATAGGTTGATGAACTGGACCCTGTGATTCGAAATTGAAACTCAATGTACTTCGGCATAAATGTTCCGAATCCCATGAAGGCAAAAGCATAAAAAATAGATGAGAAAAAGTTGTACATGAAGAGCTTGTTCTTCAAGAGGCGCATGATCGACGCTCTGAAGGTGTTGGTGTTCATGACTTCGTTGAGACCCGATCTCATAAGGTCCTCTTTCTCCTTGCGATCGGCATCTGTGCCTTCCTTTGGCAATCTCTGAGGGAAAAAAGCCAAGGGGAACGCAAAGACCAGAATCAAGACTCCAATAATGGGATAGCCCAACCACCAAGCTCCCACCCATCTTGGATCTGTCTCATCGTAACCAGGATTAATGCCAGGATTAACGTAAGTTTTCAAACAGAACGATGCCAATAGGAACCCAAGTGTGGGACCCAACAATCTGAACGTATAAGTGATGCTAAGCATAATGGGCGAGTTTCCATGACCAGAGTTGTCATCCAAGTAAGCGATCCCAAAACTCCAAAAGACACAATTCCCAATGCCCGTTAGGACGATACCGATAAACACAATAATTAGACCGACGATATCGATATTCCGTTTTCCCTCGGCATCGCAAGATCCTTCCAATGATGCTGGATGATATGCACTTTGGCAGAGGCCAGCTGTGGATGAATGGTTTCTTTGGAATTCCAACTCTTCTAGATCCAAAACCTCCGCCACAGGGGACAACCAATGAGGCAAGGCCATAAGGAAGCAGCCAATTCCGGTGCACACCAGTCCCAATGAGGTCCACAAAGGCCTTCGCTTAGCCTTGACGATGAAAGGCAAGGCAAAGATGAATAGGAATTGACTGATCTCGTTACCAGACATGATGTAGGCCGCCTCTTTGGATTTGATCCCAAACTTTTTCTCGAGTGTACTCAACGTGGCGGAGAGGTATGTAAAGAGCATAGACTGGATAATGACCAAGATCCCATACAGGACCATGTACACTTTTTTCGAGGCTAATGGTTGTAGACATGCTGGTCGCCAACCGAAAAGTCCACAAGTCGTATCACGGTTTGAATGACCCATGACGGATTAATTGCTCAGGTGTCTATGAGCTGAGATAGTCCATGAATGAATGGGGGTGGACTAACATCCACATTGAACCTAAAGAAACTAGTGATTATGAGATGAGGGACCGGGAAGGTTTACATAAGAATGTTATCTTTTATCTAACAAAGACCCATCGACAACTCAGGGGAACTCCTCTTCGAACATTTGTCGCTGCCCAACCCGAATCAATGGGTCAAATGTTGTTGAAATGTCATCTGATTCCACCAAAAAATAGGTGAATCGGTAAACTGTTTCTAAAATTACTTCTGTTGTATGTATGTTATAAAATGAAGGCCATTCCTAACCTGAAACATTAAAAATGATCGTTTTTTGACGTTTACGTGACCTTTATTTAGTGATCAGACACAAATTGTTTTAATAGTATCGCGAAGATTGTGAAGGCAAACATTTGGAATCTCAGAGCAAATATTGTAGCAATTATTGGAATGAGAATTTGTCAAAAGCTGAGGAAATGCGAAGAGATAAATGAGACAGTCGTATTAAGGCCAAACCGGTTTGCCATTTCTACCCCTTATTCTTTCATGTCCATCCATTTAAGAAGCACTGTTTTTTCGAGATGAGCAAGGACTCGTTGGTGGAGTTTTTTCGGGAAAGGCACTGCTCGGTGGGATCATCTCTTTCAGAGGGGACAAATGAAAACAAGGCGATGATGTGCCCGAATGTCCTCGAGAGCCAGCGGCTGAGGTCGGATACGAGGAAGGCCCTCGATAAGGCCCGGGTGGGGTCTCAATAGGGTCGAAATTAAACACGTGTCTCTCCTTTGGGCTCTTGGGACTGACCTGGAGTTGCATCGCTCTAAAGCCCTCGGCTAACTGACTGGTGGAAGGTGTTGAAGTGGCGATGGATCCTGATCGGTGCATCCTTAGATGTGGAAGTCGTTCCAAGTTGATTTGAGGAATTGGATTGGTTTTGGGAGGCGATCGCATAAGGTGATGTTCACTGTAACTGCTCGCCCGGACTTTTTCTATTGCTTCAGAATGGGCCTGGATAGCCGCTGCCAAGGAATTGGAACGTTCCCGGAGTTTATCGATTCGCTCAGCCTTCTCCTTCTCCCATTCCTCTAATTTGGCTTCACGCTCCAACATCTCTTTCTTGTGTTTCTCAATATGCTTGATGTTGGCGGTCTCGCAAACCATTCTGGCACCAAACAGAGGCATGATTGCGGACTATCTGCCAATCTTGAGCTCGTTGTCCCAATATCACTACTCTATAGATGGACAACTCCGTCGTATTACTAAAATACACTTGACATTCGACGCTCTTGGGGCATTTCTTCTCAATTGTGCGCCTTATGCAGGCACATTTCTACACTTGTTCCACATTGCAGCAGTATCGCTTTGACTGACAGCTACATGCATTGACTTTTGGGAGTGTGGAAAGACTCTTAAAGGGCCCTTCCAGGCAAAAAGAGGAACGAATGTCATTGATGTGTAGCCCTGAGGGTTCGCTCTTCTCTTTCTCTCGCTCTTCGAAATTGCCCCAGACCAATTTTTGAGGCGCTTTCTCCCTCCAACATTTCCGAGCAAGATCCAAGGCCAAGCTAAGGGCAGTTAGTTCCCAGCCAAGAGAGGCATTGTGACCGCTTTTTGTGGTATATTTCTGTATTGGCCATACTTGTGTTTGAGCTTATTCCCTTTTCCATTACATTTTCGGCCTTACAGGCCACACTGTTCCAAGGACACCCTGGAAAAAGGTGGGAACGTTGAAGCCATACTAATGGATCGTCCATGAGGAAAGAGGCAGGCACCTCCACTTTTCACTAACAATACACAAGAACATCAAGGACACCAAGGACATCAGAACACTATTGAGTCGCAAATGTTTGGCTTTATTCTTATTGGTCATGGTTTAAATGCTTACAACTCTGACAAAGTGGACCTTTGGAGATGCATCCGTATGATATAACTATGTAACTAAAGATGAGGGATTATCATTTTTTTGGCAAAGGCAGACGACGTGTGTTTGAGCATCAAGCACATTTCCACGCACACACTGCCAGATTCCCGGCGAAAAACATGTACATGAGGTTCTTGATCTCGTAAGACACTTCAAATCCGAAACCTTCACCCACCACCACGTGCCAAGAGCTCCCGAACTTCTTGTCCAAAACCTCTTTAATCATTTTGGCCGCACTTTCGTTGTTAGAAGTGTGTTTCTCACAAGCGTTGACACAGATATCCATGACTTCAGATCGCATGTCCTCATTCATGTCCGTTTCCTTGACCATTGGATAGGTAAATAGGATCTTCTTGGCTTGGTCTTGTTCATCCTTGGCCAATTCAGTGCCAGTTAATTGAAGCATGTTGAACTTGGGGAAATAAGTCTGGAACAAAAGAATCAGAATTCAATCACAATAGTTTAGTGTAAAATCCAGTAGATGTTGGTTGAAAGCAAGTTGATCGTGGAATGAGACCACAACGCAGCCTCACCCTTGGTCCTTGTTGTTCCCAAACTTTTTTGGGGAGAGATTGGTAACGAACAATAAACTCGAAGGACCTCAAAACACTGCAACAACTGATTTATTATCTGAAGCAAATTCAGACCTTATTGATCCATATATTGAATGAAAATGATTGTGATTAGGGTTATAACTTTTTAAGGTTGAATTCAACCGATATCAATGCCGTGTAAATTTTACAATGAGCAATTGATCCACTCGAAACTGACAGTGAGGAAATCAATTGTGTAGCTGAAAACTCTGTCAAGATAACTTGTTGTTTGGAGACATGGAAAGGACACCTTAAAGATCCCTCAAACGAACAGGAGAACGTGGGAAGTGGTTCTTAGACTCCTTTGATTAAAGGTCCCTTTGAAAGTGTATTTGCATAGAAGAAATTTCGGTATCTGGTACAAAAAGCCCCCCAAGGCCCCCTTCCCCCTGAAAACATGCCAGTGTAGGGTTAAAATCGCTAGAATCAATCAAAAGCAAGCAAGGGGCCATGTCGCTACAAGGAAATGAGCGACTAGGAAATGGACTATTGATCCAACAACAAAGAAGTCAAGTTTCATCATTTACTTACACTTCTCAAACTATCAAACACGCACAAGCTGCTCCCAAGTGGAACTGTTGAACACTGCTCAGTCATTCACAGGATGGAATGAAGTGACTATGGATGAATCACTGCCAAAGCTTATGTTGTTTTGGGATGATTGCCCCAGGTGACTGATGCCACCAAAGTACTGTACAAACACACTAAGCAAGGGGGGACTGGCGCACCCTCTTTGCCTACAAAACCTCCCTCGATGGATTCTATTGCAAAACTGCCACTTACTTCATACACTAACCTTCATCAATATTATGCTACAACTCTAATTTACTATTTCTTATCTGCTTTCAAATGAGAAAGAACCGACCTCTAGTGGGAGAAGTAGGAACTAATGTGCCGTGTCGACACAACAAAACTTGAATTGATCCACTCAAAAGGCTTAATGGTTCCATCGATCTCTGGGATAGGATAGATATCAACGAATTGAGGCGTGTTTGATAATGGAGTCGTCCAAAGATGTTGTCAAAAAGAGTCACAGAAGCCGTAGTAAATCCAGAAAGAAAGAAAAAAGGGCTCGGAGTGTGTCGCCAGAATTTAAGAAATCAGAGAAGCGAGGAAAAAGACGTCGATCTCGATCCTCGTCCTCTTCATCATCCTCGAGCTCTTCTTCATCATCATCGTCAAGTACGGATTCTGAAGAAGAACGTCGACGGCAAAAGAAAAAAGCCAAGAAGAAAGAAAAGAAAAGATTAAAGAAAGAAGAGAAGAAAAGTAAGAAATTGGCCAAGGCTAAAAGGAAAGAAGAAGAGAAACTTCAACTGAAATTGGCCAAAAAGGCCAAGAAAAAAGCCCTTGGACCAACTTTAGAGGAAGTGGAGACACGAAAGAGCCTCAAACCCATGACCAAAGAAGATTGGGACAAGCAACAGAGTGTGATAAGGAAGGTGTATGATCCGGACACTGGCCGTACTCGTCTCATCAAAGGAGACGGCGAAGTTTTGGAGGAGATCGTAACCTACAACCGGCACAAAGAAATCAATAAAGTGGCCACTGAGGGGGATGGATCTAGTTTTCAAGTGGCTTTAAAGAAACATGTCTGATCATAAGATGTCTTGAAGACGCTATTTATTGCTAAATTCTCGCCATAAATATCACATCGAACAATTTTAACAGGCCTTCTCCGCCCTTTCACGAATATCGTCAAATTTGTATTCTTTCAGAAGTGATCCATTTTCGAATACTGGAACAAGTACTTCAATCTGCAAGAGGTAGAGCACAGGTGGATCACAAATCAAAAGCTTGCCTTCAAAATGCTTTTCTCTCTTTTGTACCTGATTGTCTTTTTTGTGCTCTTTCTTGATGGTCGACAAGAATCCGTTTTCAGAGACCAAGGTCAGATCGCCGGTTTTGCTCTTTTTCCCTGGATCAGTGATTGGATCCTTGAACACATCCACCTACGCAAGATTTAGTTCAAAATCAGATCGTGCATTCAATCGGTTTTAATACCTGGAATAATTACCTTTTCCCCTTCGACAATGGCCATACAAGTCTTGTAGGCACATTTTTGAGTATCCCGATTCACTTTTTGGAGCAACGCTCCACCAGATCCAAATGTGACATTTTCTGTACTCCATCCAGCATCTTCGACAGCTTTCAGGATATCCTTCATGGAATCAAAGGAGATACCATCTCCTTGAACCATACGAATGTTGTCCGGGAGCATTTTGAAGCCCTTGGTGTTCACTTTGGAGCAAAATAGTTCTGCTAGTTTATTCAGCACCTTTGGTACAATCTCTGTGGGCTCTCCGGAATCTGGTCGAATCACTAATGGTGCGGTTCTCGCTCGGATCAATGATTTCAAATCTTCTCGTGTTCCCAATTGGTCCAAGAAGTCCCAGAGGTTGTAACTATCACTCACCATCGACAATGGTACATTGGTGACTCTCTCCAAGACATGCTTGGCGCAATCTAACTCGCGGTCTTTGGTCCAGGTGGTCATTGTACTACGTGATTGAAAAATTAAAAAAATATATATAATTTAAGTGTCAATCAATTTTTTGAAGTTAAACCACCTGTGTTCCGTGGCAGGAATGGATTTTGGGCTCACTGTGCAGCCCCCATAATACTCTTTGATGAACGGGATTGCCGCCAATGTATCCGTTCCATTGAAGTTCACAAGATGAGCGGATCCTCCCAATTGTGCAGCTTCTACACTCGTCACGCCTCGAAACCCAAAATCATGAAGCTTGTAATTCAACATCTTCAAATTGTCGGCAGTCTTCTCCAAGCTTTTCTTGATGATCCTTTTTTGCATGAACGAATTAGTGGCCACAGTCATGGGATACCAAGATTGGACCAAGAGGGTCTCAACGTAACTGACCACCCAAGGGACATGCTCATCCGTGGATTCCACTGTGAAAAGGACATTTTTGGCAGGAACAAACGTACCTTCAGGCACAGCGGAAATCCTGATTGGCAACTGTCCTCCACATTTATCAACAATGTACTGCCAACCGGCTCTATTAAAGATCTTTTCACTTCCAAAGTGATTTTGGAACAGAGTTTGGGCCTCGTCAATGTGTTCTTGCTTGATTTTTCTAGTCAAATACTTTTTCATAATATACTGAAGACCATAGAAGATAGTCCCCTCAAATTTACCCCCACGGGACTCAAAGTAAGCCTTCAGATAGGTGGTTCCAGGAGGATATTGGAGGTGATGCGACACCTAGAACAAAGCCAACGATTACCGCATGAGTCATTTCTTTTCCTCAAAATCGAATTCAAGTAAGTTACCTTGTAAGAATCCGCGCCAAAGATGGGATTGTCCATGGCGATCGTCGATCATCCAGAAACTGACAACTAGTCACGACTCTCCCGTAGCTCTTGGCTTTTTAGATAGGTTCCTTTCGCAGGTAGGAAATCCAGGAAATCAAGTATGGACTTGAGGTAAAGAACATCGATTAACGTTTAGTAGTACTAATCCTCGTTGTTCGAGGTTGATGTTGTTAAAATCGTGCCTGATCTGCACAACGAGACCACCGGTGTGCAAAGCGCGCGCACGTTTATCTTTTGAAATGCAGGCCCGGAAATGAGTTGACGTATGAAAACGAAAACAGGCGCAAGTTAATTCAGTGTTACCATATCTTGCGCTTTTTGGGGTGCGGGTTGCGCCCCAATGATAATGATGCTCCCCAAATGAATAAGATACCACTTTTGAGAAGTAAACATGAATTACTACAGTTTGATTCCAACATCTGGAGGCCTTATTGGGCGTGCTCTGATGGTTTTCGGAACATGTCCAATGGCAAGATACGCCTAAGGTATTTCAAAACACTTTATCCCACACACTTTAAATCCCTGAATAAAACACACACACACACACACACTCACACACACTTTTAGTTTTACTGACAAATCTGCAATATTTGGGTCTAAAGATACTGCCGGTGTTTACAAAAGCATTCACAATGGTAAAATAAGCAACCCATGAAACTTTGATGACATGAATGTACTTTTCTTAGATCTCGGATTGTTGAAACTGAGAATGGGGGATATGTAGTTTTCTAAAAATTGCAAAACACTGCATTATTAAAATTTTGTAAGACCTTGGGTGGCTAAATAATCGAAAAATGGGAGTCACACCATGTTTAAAACAAATATTTGTCATCGCTCAGTGGCACTAAAAATAATTAAAAACAGAAAATCAGCAAAAAAAGGGGGTGATGTATTTTTCTAAAATAGAAATTTACCAAATATGATGTCAAAAGTGTATTTTTCTGGTTCAAATGTGTCTTCTTATTTCATTGAAATTAAAACTGATACTTTAGTATTGTACTGGAATTCTAATTGCACTCACAATAATTTCAATTTGAGTTTTATCAATGATAATATATTATACTTGTTAAATTGTAAAATGATTCTGAAATAGCAAACATTCCCATAATCAGACAGCGCTTTGGTGACTTAAACATACACCTTGATTTGAAATCTGATTAGAGATACACAAAGGTTTCTATCCAACATTAAGTGAACCATTGCACAAAAAACAGAGTTGAACTTCACTAAAAGGAATGGAATTAGGAATGCAAAAAACTTCCATTGGATCTTTCCATTACAACTGACTTGATAGTTGTGCCATTTTTATTCAAAATCTTGATTTCCAAGCACCCTGAGCATAAGTATCCCTTTTTAATGCTCTAGAGAGCTTGGATTTTGCCGTCATGGGCTTTTTCTCGCGCTTTTTCATGTACCATTAAAAACTTGCGCTTTTGCGCTTTTGGCCCATTTTCTAGCGCTTTTCGATCTTCAACATTTGAAGGCACTGATGTCAAAACGCAGTACATGAATATTTTTAATTCTTATCTTGAGGCTGGCCTTGAACTTAAAAATAAGTGGCTAAAGGTACAGAAGATTGTTTAGCTAAAGGTAAGTTTGAGGCGAAGACCACCTTAGATTCAAATGGTAGAAGAGACGGGATAGTGATAGGTTTTGAGGTCGATATGACCGGAGGTTGCGTCGAGGTTATCGATTTTTTGAGAGCTCATGGAAATTCCTTTCTCGAGCGACAGTAGTCTTTCCTTATTGAATCTGTTATGCGATTGTCGAAGGGCCTTTAAGGACGAAATAAAGTTCGAATCCATCATGAGCCATTTTGACCATAAACCATCGAGCAAGGACTCGTTCTCCCGTGGAGTTACGGCCAATCAAAAGGCCACTATCCGGGCCTTCGATAAGTTTTATTCCATGTTCCCATCCTTTTTGGATATATTCCCGGACGAGGATGCCTTCTTGAGCTTTGCATTTTGGTTCGTCGCTTGTACGATTGTGACTGTCGTGGTGTTATCAAGATTTATCAAAATTCAGCCCTCAGGATTCTTTTAGTTTGTGTTCATTAAATCGCCGCAATGCCAAGATTAAAACTGAACAGGACTGTAGGAAATAGCCTTGAAAGCCATTCGCAAGTGAACAAACTTGAGGTTAAGGAAGCACTTCGTCAGCTCTTGGGCACGTTAGAACCTTTGATTCGCTCATCGGGTTCATCGACACACCTTCATGGGATGCTCACCTATTTGGAAGAAGCGGATGAAACGGCATTTCAGCATCTCAAGTTGGCGCAATGGGTCCAGCGGCAATTGGCAGCATCCATCAGATCAATGGTAAAGAACGAAATCTCAGTTCAATGTGAAGAGTCGGAACTAACCCCTCACAAAATGAAAATGGTGGCTCCAGCTATCTTACACAAGATCATGCAGTCGATGGAAATCCGGCAATGTCTTGGGGAAATGAGGAAAGTCCTTCAAGTGGTGGGAGTTGAGATGAAGGCCAATTTCGAGCAGGAATTTGCTAAAGTCATCCTAATGGTAGATGAGGCTTCATTAGATGCACTTGGCCAAGACTTTAATCGACCTTCAATGAATCAATCCGTCTCAAGTCAGGACAGTCTCTTCTCGACGTGGCATCAATCCAACTTTATTTTTCTCCAGCCTCAAGAATACAATCGCTTAGGTGAGAAATTGAATCGCTTCAGTCCAACGGATGTTAAGATTGAAGCTTTGAACACCCTGCTATTGACGCAATTGTCCGAAATTGTCTCCACCGAGTCTTGGTCTTTGATAAAAGAGGGTCTCCAAGCATCCTTGATGGACTCAAATGGCACTGTAGCTTTTCTGAGCCTCAAGATTCATCATCGACTCATGAGCAACATCACACCCTTTGCCACTCGCGAAGCCTTCTCAAGTGTAATGGTCTCTATTGCTGGGATCTATCGAGATAGAAACAGAATTCAGAGCCTTCCTAGTATGACGTCCGGAATTAGTTCTAAACGAAAATTTCATCAAAACTTTCTTCAGGTGTTTAAATTGTTGGTCCATTTTTGTAAAGAGCTCCCAAAGTTTTGGTTGAGATATCCAGAGCGTTTGGTTCACGACATCGTAGAACATTTGTTCCAAATAATTTCGTCCCCTGGCAACCATCATGTGGGGAAGAAGGCGCCCATTCATCCAATGATGATTTTGGCCGTTGTGGACCCACAGGCAAAGTGGTTGACTTCTTGGTTTCATTCATCGATGGGAAGGACCCTTTGTCTTAAATACATGGATGTTGGGTTCGTCCGGTATGTGACTGACACTGTCTTGGATGTTCTCGAGAACTACAACCTTGAGGAATGGTCTTTAATTCGGAATGCCTTGGCCAGAAAATCCGCCATTACCAAGAAGGCCTTGTCTGAGGCTGTCATTAGATATGCCAACCTCATTCATTGCGTCAGTATCGTGACACTCTTGAGTAAAATCAAACGAGGCGCAGAGAAATTTGCGAAGATAGATCAATGTGTTCGTCGGATGATATTATTCGTCTCCGTGTCTAACCATATTGCCTTGAAAGGGCCATCCAAGTGGATCTTTCAAAACCTTGAATCTCTGGTTGGTGCCAAAGACAGTGCTCACAATTTTCTTGCCTCCGTCTGTTTGGAAAGAATTCTCAGCCCTATGAGAAGTTACATTCACGATTTTGATTCCCAACCGAGGAAGGCCCTTTATTTTTCTTTGGAGGGAATGGTTAGGATAGTCACTGTTCTGATCAACACCGCACCCATAAAGATAGATCCTGACCCATCGTTACCTTCAAGTGGCCCTGAAAATGGAATCACCATGTCTGTCCTGGAGACTTGCTCAAAGTTCTCGTCCTTAGTCTTTAAAGCTTACGGAGCTCATGATGGCAAATTATTGGCTTCTGTTGTAAGGTTGGCCTTAGCTATTGGAACAAATCACCTGGGTTGTCTTGTTTCTAGTTTTGAACCAATGGTGCAAGCTCTCGCCTCATGTTGGAGTTCCTTGAAAGACTCGAAGGCAACTCCAACGAATTCTCTGCTGAACCTGAAACATTATCTAGATGAGGATGAACCTGCGCTTACAGATGAGATGAAGATCGTCCTTCAAAAACTATGCCATACCCCGAGAGGCTTCTTTACAGTGGTCAAACACGTGTCAATTCAAGATCTTTATGGCAAAGAACTACACACGATCGTAGAGGACGAAAACATGGCTTTGCTTGCAGTCACCGTTCCCGGGATTCGCTTACTCTGTAATTCGAAGTTTTTGGAGCAAAGGCTTGCCTACATTTTGGACACTATTTCCTTGGAAGGTGATAATAAGCATTGGAGACCAAGTCAAATGGAAACGGAAGATCGCCTCTTGAGGGCAACAGTTCTTTTTGTTCAGTTGCTCTCAACTCGGGAGTTTCTCAAGATCAATGTGCCAGTCATAAATGGTTCCAAACCTGGAAACAGTATCAAATCCCTTCTGCTCCTGAGCTCTAATATTTTTAACCATTATTCCGAGTCAGAGTCTGTTTTTGCACTGAAGATTTTCTCATGTGTTGCAAGTGGGTTGGACAACTTCCTTTACCTGGAGCAGAACTTCCAAATGCTCGAGCGCATAGATGGAGACCTATATGACGAAGACAAAGCCATTGGAGATTGCGGAGAGATGATCATAGACCGAGAAACACTTTATCTCCATTTCTTATCCCATTCTCTACGGTCACTTGGGGGTCATGGCGAACGGCCAATGCCCAAGCTCAGCTTTGAGGAAAGGTCGGATTGGAAATCTTCAATAGACGTTCCAGAACCCAGCTTTCAACCACGAAATGGGTCTAGGGCGGCTGAAAGTCTTTTACAGTTCCTTGCCATCACCAAAAGTCAATACCATGATCGAGAGTGGCTTGAACAAGCAAAAAAAATGTTTGGCACATTAATCACCACTTCAATGATTGAGGTGAAGCAAAAGCTCCTCACTGAGATTTTGGATCAGATGCAAGAATCTTGGCAAGGGATTCCATATGATTTCCTCCCTTATGACAGCAGCTCAGATAACTCTGTGGGGAACTTTTTGGAGGCCCTAAAACTCCCTCTGGACTTTATTATTAACTACGGTTCCAGTATTGACCTTTTTGATCCGACGAAAAGGATCAACCATCTGGAACAATTAAAAGAAGTGCTCATCAAAACTCCCAATCTGGCCCAAACCGAAAGATTTGATTGGTTTATTGGCGTGTCTTTCCTTATGATGAGTGGATCTGAAGACGTCGACGGTGCACCAATTGAGGTTGATTCAAGAGACAAGTGCTTGGCATTTCTGAACAAGATTTCGCGATCTTACATCTCCGTGTTCCTGTGGCCCAATCAAACTCGAGCATTCTGTCGAAAAAGACATGAGACCAAAAAGCTGAAGTTTGCTTGTGATATTGAGCTCTTTGTATCTTTATTTGGTCATCACATAGAGGCTATCTTATCCAAAGAAGCCCCAGTTGTCTCCATGGAGTTGCAAAATGAAATGATTTCACCCTCACTACTCTGCTATCAGTGGTGGAATCAATGTCTACTGAATGTCCTAGATTGGACTGAAATTTGTCATTATCATCTGCTAATCATCCTTTTTGGACCCGACTACCTGATATACTTCTTTACATCCCTCTTACGTCATCTTCAGACCCCTATTCTTAATGCTGTTCAAGATCAACATGACAATGGTCGATATCTCATCGAAATTCTTATGACAGAACCTATTGCGGGATTTCGTACTGGCGATTATCTACCTTTTATGCAAAAGTTGTCGAAAACATACTCCAAGATGATCCTTCAGGACTTCAAAAGTTTCTTGAATATGTAGAAAAAAGACTTTTCTTGTGGTGGTATGCTTGTTTATTATTGTGAAATGGTGCAAATAAAGCAAAGTTTAAACTAGACAGTGTTTAACAGCGCTTCCTTCATATCAGCTATGATGTCCATTTTGTACTTCGCAATTACACCTGTATGTTCCTTGGAGTATTCCTCAGCAATCTCTAAAATCTCAATAGCCTTTTGAAGTTCACCTTTGCCATGCAAGGCTTTCGCTAGATGAACTTGGGCCTTGATAGACTTCGGATTTAATTTGATGGCCTTCTTGCAATCCAGGATTGCTTCGTCGAACTGTTTTAAACGAATTTGAGCTTGGGCTCGGTTGGTGAACAACACTGGATTGGAATCGAACTCCATAATAGCACTGGTATAGTATTCAACAGCCTTTTCAAAGCGACCTTCTTGAAAAGCTTGATTTCCAAGACTTTTAAGGTTGTCACTCTTTTTTTTGCGCTTTTCTTCTTCGGTTTCTTTATTGTTAATAACGGTGCGAGAAGTCTTGGTGACACACCCTCGAATGGCCTTGTTCTTCAACTCCCGGTTTTTTATGTAGGTGTCAATCCTCTGTTTGGCCTCTTCAACTTCATCCTTATCTTTACACTCTAGCTTTGTTAGAAGCTCGTAGACATGATCCATTTCTTTATTGAAATCCTCGATTTTGCCAACGTTGTCGTCAATATCCATGTTCAGTCTGAACTTGAGGGAAAATGCTTATGAAGAGAATCGATTTAACAATCATCTTGTTTCTCTATGGAAAGAAATGGTTCTTCGACTCGATTGAACCAACACGACAAAAGCACTTTGTGACTTTCTACTTTTAAAGTGGTGTCAAGAAACTATTTATTTCTTAAATTATCATTATTTCTGTTCAAGGAAGAATTACAAAACCCATTGTAGCTAAACCCTATTTTGGAATTATGATTCGTGCATAAATAAATTCATTTTTTACACTATTTCATGGGACACTGCAGTGCATGTTCACTTTTTACAACTTTTCTGAACTTACTTTCTCATATCCTAGAATTTTACGCCCGTTTTGTATTCGCGTTTTCAGATCCAAATACATTCTTTTTTATTATAAATTTAAAGTTCTAAAAATTGTTGGCCTATAAATGAAAACAAAGTATTTGGCGACTGAAAACTACAGACCTAGAGAATTTGGCCTGTTAAGTGACAAATTGAGAAGAAAATTGCCTTTTTGGCCATTTTTGACCTACGCAGAGAAAAAAAAAACCAACTTTTCAACGTTGTCCACCCATGAGAGAAGGATAGAAAAACTTGGTCCTACTTTTGTCTCCCTTGTTTCCAACTGATACTGGACATAGTTGCCCATAAGTTGCGCGAATAAGCAAATATTTCCGAAGGGTTTTGTAAAACCTTGCCCATGCAAGTGGAAGATCATTCATAGATGTAACATCGGAAACCGTGTGCAATGGGGAAAACGACAATCGTGAAACCTCGCCAGCTTCTAATTAGAACCCTGAAAAGCTCCTTAACATGAACAAGAACCCATCCGACTTACACCCGGGGTAATTAATTCATGACTTATGTATTCTACCCTACATATTTAACTACGAAATATATCTTAGGTTCCTACGGTTATAAACTGAGAACACGATATCTCAATAGATATCTTGACTAATGGATGTCGTACGACCGACCGCTTGGTTAGTAAATTAGTATATTGA
Organism: Tigriopus japonicus; assembly: GCA_010645155.1. NCBI lineage: Eukaryota > Metazoa > Arthropoda > Copepoda > Harpacticoida > Harpacticidae > Tigriopus > Tigriopus japonicus. The sequence continues at coordinate 11,599,834 of CM021323.1, forward strand.
ACAGTCTCCTGGGAATTGATCACAAACCGGTTTATTGTACTGTTTTTCTAACCAACCAAGCGGTCGTCCGCCATCCAGTGTCATCTATGGATCATTGTACAAACGTCGGTGCGTAAGACATGTTTGGTGCTAATGAAGTTCAATCTGATTTTCAATCTGCTCAAACGTTTTTGTGCGCGACTTCGTCGTGAGAAAAAAAAAATTCGAAAGACGTGTTTCTGATGAGCGTGATAAGTAGCTAAAACAAAGA
>CM021323.1:11600144-11745538 GCA_010645155.1 Tigriopus japonicus
CTACAAGGAATGGGATTCCCAGTAAAAAAAGTTAATGATTAATATAGTTTCTATAATTAATGTTTATATGAAATTTGATCTACCAATGAGTTACTGTTAGCAGATCTAAACAACACTTGTCCTTGTATAGTGGGTTGGTCAGAAACAGTGTTTAAAAAATTGTCCAAACCTGCCTTAAATGCTGTAAGAGGATCAGCTCCTACATGTACATATTCCCGACGAGGACAAATAGGCAACAAGTTGAACAATGAAGGAGCACGATAAAGAAGAGAGGACTTCATTGATCGAACTAGCCTAGTTTCCTTTTGATTTGGAGGTGCTCTCAGAGCGCATGTAAAACCTCTACGGTCGCCACAACTGATCTCAAATCTTGGGTTAGGACAGAGCCCATGAATGCTTTTGAGAACATACAGTATCAGATACCTTTCATGCCTTCTCTGAGTACTGTACAGCCCTAACTTTTGGAGTCTCTCCCAATACGAGAGCTCTCTCATTCCTGTGATGTTCCTAGTAAAACATCTTTGGACCTGCTCGACCTTTTGCAAACCTGCTGAACTCATTGGAGCCCAAATGGGGGAAGCATATTCAAGATGCGGTTGAACAATCGCCTTGTACAGAGTTAGCATCGTGATACTATCTCTGGACTTGAAAGTGCGATAAATCCAGCCGTACGTTTGAAATGCCTTCCCCACTTTCAACTGGATATGCTCATCAAACTTTCCATCATCTTGGACGACAACTCATAGATTCCTCATGGACAATACCTGCTCAATATCACAACCTCCATTGTCTTTGAGTGGAACATCTAATTTTGACGTCCCATACGTCATTGTACGGAATTTCATCCCATTCAATGCTATATTGCTCTGACCAACCCAAGAGTAGACTTCTCCATGTCATCTACTAAACATTTTGAGTCCTGACCATTCCTTCCACAAACTAATTTTGTGTCACCAGCATATGAAGAAATACTGGCTTTTGTTCTAAACTTCTGGAGAGGAGCAAAAAAGAGAATAAACTTGAGCGAACCTAAAATTGAACCTTGTGGAAAACCTGACGACATCATACATGCAGGGTGGGCATTTTTCGACATCAAGAGCATTTTGGACACCCTAATGTCCAAAAGTGTCCAAAAGTGTCCAAAAATACCCAGAAGGTGTCCAAAAATCCCCAAAAGATGTCCATAAATGTCCAAAAGTCCAACAAACGTAAAAGAAAGTTGTACAAATCAGACGAAAAACCAGTTACACTACATAAGTAATTGAATTCTAAAGAATGCATGGTTGTGTACTTAAAAAAAAATAGTAAAAAAAATTATGGTAAAAATGGGAACATTACTTGGAGAAATAAACTTTGCCATGATAACTTGTTAATAAATTGTTAAAAAAATAAATGTTTTGTTTATAAAATATGGTAAAATGTGTGTAACTGTTCAAAATGTTTCAAGATTTACATTTTGTTTCCTCATCTGTAAACAAGAGTCTTGTCTTTTTTAATAGTAAAACAACACTGCTTTAATTCTTCGGCAAAAGCATTATAATACCCACATTGCAATCTGATATCAGTTTGAGTGTGCTTTATTATAGTTAACATTTTTTGGACAGTCAGGTCAAAAGACTTCTTGCCTCTTGGATGGTAAACACTTGCAACAATGATAAACTTTGGAATATAAATCAAAATACTAAGTAACCTTCTCTTGTCACAAATCAAGACACAATTAGCTTTAAAATGTACTCGCATACCATGTTTAACATGAAGTGTGGTGTGAGCGTGTTATTAGTAGTCCCAGTCTCACATTCATTTGTTCGTTCATTCCTTCAGTCGATCATTCTTTCCCACATTTTGGACGATGCTCGGTGGTCAAATGAAAAGAGTGGAAAGTTCAAATGTCCAGTTTGGCCTTCAAGTTATTGGCTCATTTAATGTATTAAGTGTAAGTTTCTTATGCTGAATTGACTTATTCTTGCTTAGATATCGTCAAGTGACGTTTATTTTGGAGAGAAAGTTTGTAGAATGTTATTCTAAAAATGTTTTTAACCATTATTTTTCGAATTACTATTTTTGGACACTTTTGGACACTCCTATTTTTGGACAGCCTTATTTTTGGACACTTTTGGACACTCCTATTTTTGGACAGCCCTATTTTTGGACACTTTTGGACACCTTTTGGACAGGGGTGGACAAAATGTCCAAAAATCAAATGCCCACCCTGCATACATGCCACTAAAAGATCCTTCAACCTTAACCAATTGCTTCCTTTTGGTCCTAAAACTATCAATCCAATTCAGGACCTTACCCTGGACCCCAAACTCTATGAGTTGATCAAGCAAAAGACCATGATCTACCGTATCAAAGGCCTTGGCAAAGTCAAGATAGACTACATAAGAGTTCAGGATTATTCCGCCTTCGTAATCAACTTTTGAAGACGCTAATTTTGTAAATCAAGACGTGTGATGGAAACATTTTCAAATATACAACAGAACTCACACTTTACGTTTTCCACTCGTTTTGAGGTATTTTTGTTGATTCTGAGTCAAATTTGTGACCTAGAGGATCCTCAATGCCTATCTAGGTTGAGAGAATCTGTTTATTTTGACATTTGCTGCGAATGCGCAGGTGTTGTTGATTTTGACCATGTTTTGATCAAGAGTCCGTATTGTATTGGCGTTAGGCCGATCCACAGGGCGGATATACGGAAATTTTTGTTGGATGAGTTACAGCTGTTGAAGAGCCAAGGTTGCAGGTGAAAACTTGATATTTCCGAAGATTATTACTTAAGTTGTGCCCAAGCAAACAACAAGTGACCCTGACTTCAACTTAGGGATGGGTGACAGCGGCAATTTTGCCCTCGACTCCGACACCGACACCGGCACCTATGCTGAAGTTGCCAATCAACGTCGTGGTGTCGACACTGACATAGATAGCGTGTTCCTTATAATTAAGTCAAACAAACTTTTTCTACGTTTTTCAAAAACTTTTGAAGCCTTAAAATGTCGGCACCAGAGACCTGGTGCTGATGCCGACACCGAAAGCCCAAAAAGTTGGTGTCAACAACTTGGCACCGACACCGGCTTCTCGCCCACCCCTACTTCAACCCTTCAAACGAAACGAACTTGTTTGGACACAACTCCTTGGAACACGTCACAGCCAAAGGTCAGCTGGGGCCTGAAAATTGTCCAACAAAATGATAGGCCTGTCTGCCCCAGCGTCTCCTCTCTGTCAACTCTGTGGGCCGATCTGATTCTGCCTTCATTTCTCAAGTGTGACGAGTTTTCGATTGAAAATCGAGATTTCACTCGTTTAAAAATAATGCGATGGTGTCAGTCAACTACTTTTATGCCTTGATTACATCTACTTATTTGAGATATAATAAAAAAGGTACACTTTCGTAGTTTAGTTGATATGCAAAGCAAATTGAATGGATATTTGCGGTATTTTGTGTTTCGTATTTTGTACCTGCCTGTTGCTTCTTTAATACTATGTGAGATCGCGGACATTGAGTCGTGCTGCGCAGGTGGACCGAAACTTGAAATGCTCAATGCTGTTAGAAAAAGAGATGATTCTGATATTTTTGGTGGCTACATGTGGTGTACCAATATTGCGACGGACCAACGTGTTTTAAAATGCGCTAAAAAGTACTCAGGCTTCCTGTAAGAGTGAAATAAAAAAACCAACTTTTCACCAAACCTCACATTTATGTCGGAGGGCCAGACCTAATCAGGGTTCAAACTTTATTTGTAGACCAATTTGAATCATCCCTCTTGTCTCGCTTGACTCAATGAACACGTAATTTACTTTTGAAAAATTGACATGGTTTTGATTTGAGCAAACTCATAAGCCGCTTTGATGATCGGTATCGAAGGACGCACGTTTGGGATTTTTATGATTACCGCTCTGACCCTGAATTACCGTTCCGACGCGGCCAGCCGTCCAAACAAAAAGCGTCGTCTTGCTCTAGTCCAAAACAACAAGAGCAACTTACGAGAGGGAAAAACCAAAAGACCTTTCATGACTAGCATCAGAAGATGTTGAAGGATGGTAGAGGCAACCAATCAACAAACCCACCAATCGATCAACCATGGGAATCCGGACCAAAGCCAAGAAACAACTAGATTCTACACGCAAGCTTAAGTGAAAACATGTAAGAATGGGTGACACCACCAAACACCGACACCGTTCCAAAACATTTCGAGAAAAAATGCCACAGTATCAGAAACTTCAATTCTTAGAAAGATTCTTCACCTCTATATCAGAATGACCCGATGGAAGTGAACAAAATGATATGCCATGGACAGAATCAAGGCTCAATGTGACCTACCCTATGCCATACTGTTGATGGATAAATCCCAGATAATTGGAACTTTTTTTGATGAAAAGCTTACAAAATTTCCTTTTAACACCAATCTTCTTTGGACTATTCCATGATTCATCTGATTTCAATTGGCCTAAATGGTTTATGGGGCCCTTAACGTCATCGCTGCTAAGTGTTGTTGAAGCGTCAAAAGTGATCTAATGTCCGCAAAATTGCTGCCTTGTTGTCATTGGTTGAGCGGGCTCAATTCTGAACCAATCCCTGACTTTGTTTAGATTAGTGACCTCACTGAATCGTTGGCTAATAGGGAGATCGTTTCATTACTATTCATAATTTTCTAATTGGGTTTCAAAAATCCTACTTTGTCCTACTTTGGTTCTGCAATCGTTCTTGCTTTTTAGAACTAATTTCCAATTTTAGCTCCGCATCAGTTTAAAGTATCAAAGCGTCAAACCTCAACAAAGGGTTTTTGGAACCCGTGTAGAAACTTAAGAATACTAATATGACATGGCCACCTTGAAAAATACTGCATATGGTGCGCCTCTTGTGGCCCATTTCAAAACATCAAACACAACAAACCGATCACACTTCATTGAGACACCCTTTAACGGATTGCGGCCTCAATCTATGGACGTTAGTCGGAGTCACTAGCATGCTACATAGACGCCGACACGACAGCTGACTTCAGGTTTGCCAGAAATAGTGGACGTAAAGCCATGCCATTGGGTCAAAATATATGTGTTGTAGACGTGAAGTAATCAAATACAAGTGATCTTTTAATACATTAAATATAGGCAATGCCATTTTGAGCATGTTCAATCACTCTTGTTGGAGGTTATAAGAATACCAAGTCTGAGTAAAGGCTTCAGACAAGTCAGAAACTTAAATCTAAAGAGAGCTGCCAAAGGTGGTATTTGAAAAATATTGAACACAAATTTCGTTGCTGCCCTAATCTAGACTAAAAAACAGAGCCACAACTACGTAAAACTAAGTTCATGCACTCAAATCACTCTGGAGTGATGGCTCCTTCCTGCAGTCGTTCGTTCATCTCGAACTTGTATCCATCAGATTGTATACAATCACCAAAACATGAAAATTGTGTTAATTACAATTCCTTTGATGGAGGATAAACTAAAAAAATGAAAATTGTGAAAATGTACTTTCCAACATTGTGATTTTAGTATTTAGTTTAGTTTAAGTTTCTTATAGTATTAGCACCATGATATATTGGAAAAAACACGATATGTTTTAATGATCTCAAAACGTACCAAAAATATCTCCTTCCTCTCATTAATTGAACATTACAAACGTACCTACGTTTGTATTTTTTCTTTAAGTTATTTACAAAGTTTTTAGGCACCACATCATTTTTATGAAAAGCTACAGAGATTCCTCTATCCTGACTATTAATGTGCATTTCATTTGTAGAACTGTTACTCTGTCATCATCAATATTTGTTACTTATTTTGGATTGAAACAAGCCATTTTAGTACTAAGAGACAACTCTCGAGTACAGAAGAAACAGTTTTTGAGATTTGTTGACAAGCCTTAAACGAGGACACAGCTGACGAGCGGATTTTTGTAAACATTCTCCGTGCGGTTGCCAATAGAGGTTGTGAAGAATTGATTGTTGTCTTTCGCTATGGACGCTGCCAAGACCTGCCGCGTAGAGGGCTAACAGAGAAATGCCACTTCAGGCCAGCCGCTTGATTAAAAACGGGCATTGAGTGTGGTAGCCTGGGATTGGGCCTGGTCCCCAACAAGTGTTCAAAAAAAGAGAGTGGCCCAGCAGCCCAGGCAGAAATTTGACGATTTTTGAATGTCTTTTTCATATCATTTTAGTATTAACAAAGTATTTTTCATCAAAGAATAATAATGAAAAAGTATCCATCTCCACTTGCATTGTAATTCGTTTCCAATTTTTCTTCTTTTTTACCTCAGAAATTCTTGATAGAAAAATTGCCTTTTTGTGAGGTTGGGATACTACATGTCCCTAATTTGCGCGTTATTGGATTGTACGCTGACGAGGAAACAAGACAACAAAGACAACGTGGTTCGAAAAGTTTATTGAAGGATTTCAGTTCTTTTGATCTGTGATCTCTTGTTTTGTTGCGAATTAATACGTATCTGTAAAAATGTCTTGTTCAGCAGTGAATTGCACTAATCGAGCGCCAATTTTCAAGATGTACCGGTTTCCCAAAGATCCTAGTATCCGAATGGTTTGGGAAACGAGAGTGAAGCGCGCCAATTGGAAACCAAATGAAAATTCGAGACTTTGTGAGGTAACTATCAAAACTTTACAGACCTATGATGTAAACCTTTTCATGACAAATCAAGTCTATTCCACAAAATTGGGGACATAAGCAGAACGATATTTTTTGGGAAGGGCATGATGGGACGATGGGAGGGAGGGGGCTGCGGATTCCTTACTGTCTGTGGGATTCGATGGGATTCCTTGTAAAAAATGAGCATTTAGTAACAAGCATGCAATTAACATTGATTTGATATGATATATGGTCTGCCAAATATTTAAATACCAAGTATTTGTAGAACTGTAGTTAGTATGATTTGAAGAATTGTAGTTATATGAAAGTATAACAAACTACCAAGTATTTAAAAATTTGTTTAACCTGGTGCAAAAGCTATATTAACTTCAGTCTCTGCGCAGAGCAATTTTGAGCTGTGGCGCCTTATAATTTTACACTTCAATGTCTACAAAATCTACGTAAAAGTTTGCTTCAAAATGTACAAACAAGAAGAAAAAAAACTTCAAAGTGATATATTTTTATTGATCAAGGCTTTCTTGGTTTTGCAGGAAATTCAAAGCTAGCCAACTGAAAATATCACCTCCGCAGCCTGTACTTGGTCTTTCACCTGTTTTTTTCAATTTCATTATTATCTTAATTATTTTCACAAGAAAACATGTTTCAGAAGAATTGAGGAAAAAATCTGAATGATTAATGCGCCATAGTGATTAACCAAAATGAACCAAACACATCAAAATATCTACAAATTTACTTGAACCTAATTTGACATTCACAACCATAACCATTGTCATATATGAAAAAAACTGCGCCATCGATTGGTGCCAATTGAACTTCTATTGGTAAATCGGATAGGTGTCAGTTGTGTCTCCAAAAATGATCCATTGCCTCAAATTTGCGAAGCACACATTTAGAAAATCTGTCCACTTTGAGACAAAATCGTCAAATAACGGAATTGTAAAAAACATTAGTTCTAAGATATCTGGCTGATTTTTCAAATATTTTTATTTTAAAAATATGTATTTCTGAAACTTCCTCCCTCTCTAGCATTCGTTCTTCCAGGCCCTAAACATTATCAAAACCTAACAAAACAAAAACTTTATTTCCGCAGGAACATTTCGAGGAAGACCATTTCTTGTTCGGCGTCGATGGGAGAAAACAAAAATTAAAGAAAGGTGCGGTTCCTACAGTGTTTTCGTACATGACAAAACCGCTTCCAAAGCCACGAAAATCGAGAAACCTAGACCAAGATTGTCCAGGTTCAAATGATCATCGGTGTCACAGGATCATGGACCACGAATACTTTCAAACCAATCCAGATTCTAGTGGCAAAAATGTCCGTCAAAGCACGATTTTTGAAGCATCAATTCCTCAAGAGGCGGATCAGATTGTTGTGTTGGAAGGTCTTGATGAGGAAGATATTGAAATGAATTATTCAGTCGAAGTTCACAATATCTGCCACAACTGCCACACATTTGAAAATGAGGTAATTATCATATTACCTCCACACATAATGCACATTCTATTGGATCATATTTTAATGTTAAAGCCAGCAATCTAGACTACCAACGGCGTTTAATTTGGCTAGATAAGTCATTTTTGTGTTACAAAGACATTTGTGACCAGTTTTGAGATGAAGAGACAATACCGCATGTGCAATCAAGTTCTGTTAATTAGGTCACGGGCCAAAAACTGAAATGTCACTTGGAAACATGTTTAGAAACAATTTTCTGATTTTTTCTTCTTTTTTTTCGTTCCTAAGTTTGTCGATGCTTGTCTGTACCTGAAATATTGACGAAATCTAATGAACCTTTGTTCTAGTTGGGTTTGAAAATTGAACGGCTTGATAGATTTTACTAATTTTAAGGCCATCATCGACCGAAGTGTGCCTAACAATTATACTCAAGGAAATGTTCATAAATTTTTGTTTAAGCATGTTTTAAGTGACATTACGTAAGTTTTTGGCCCATGGCCTAATTAACAGAACTCGATTACATATGCGGCATTATCTCTTCATCTCAAAACTGGTCTCAAATGTCTTTGGAACTCAAAAATGACTTGTCCAGCCAAATTGAACGCCGGGTACTTTTTGATCTTTTGATTTTTTGTAAACAGTACCACCAATCACTTCCCAAAGATAACGTTGACCTTTGAGGCAACTAAGGCCTGAGCAAGTTCTTTTCCAACATGCACTTGTATGTTGTGGGAAATTTCGAAGATATGTTTTTCAAGATAATTTTTTTTATATTGTAACGACCCTCTCACTTCTACTGGTTTCTCGCTTCCCCCACCAATAAATCAGTTGATCTCACATCTATCACTCGTTCGGATGGTCTCTCAGCATGAAAGCCTCCGTCCTATGTTGGCATCCGCCACACTATCGATGAATTTTAAAAAAATATGTCTTTGATCTTTCAGGCCAAAATGTGGAACACCAAGTTCAAAAAGCACGCTGAGTCCATTAAGATTTTGAGACAGAAGTTAAGGATGGGAAAACAAACAATACAGCGAATGCAGAAGCGGGTGAGAGTAATGACGGCCCGACTTCACCAAGCACACGTTGGCTCATCGTCAACGTTTCGAGAGGATCAAATTTCTTGCATGGAGAGGCAAAGCTTGACGACTTCAACATCTGACCATGGACTACGGTGGACAAACAAGAGTGTGAAGCAAGGCCTAAAGCTACGATTTGCGTGTGGGCAATCAGGGTACGATGCCCTCCTTAAGGAAAAGTTTCCCCTACCATCTATCCGGACGTTGCAAAGACGAACTCAAAATATTGACTTTGAGTCTGGAATCCTTCATGACGTATTCGCGCTTATGTCACTCAAGAGTGAATGTATGGCACCCCAAGATAAATTGTGTTGCCTTCTTTTGGACGAAATGGCCCTCACATCAGGGAAATTCTACGACCCCTCCTCTGATAGTCTCGTTGGTCATGTAACCTTACCAAATCATAGTGGTGATGCTTGCAAGGCCCTTGTTGTGATGTTAGGAGGCATTGCCACTCGTTGGAAGCAAACTGTTGCATACTACTACACTGGGAACAGCACAAATGGAGTAGTCTATGCCGACATCATCAAGAAGGTCATCCACGAAGCATCGAAGATTGGACTTAAAGTTGTCGCCGTGACAAGTGATATGGGTGCCCCAAATCAAGCAATGTGGAAAGAATTTGGTGTGAACGTTGGACGAGATTCAACTTGGACCACAAGCATACTAAATCCGTCTTGGGAAGGTGAGGCCCTCACATTCCTTGCTGATAGACCTCATCTCCTCAAGAACATCAGAGCGTCATTGGGTAACGAAAATGAATTTCGAATTCCAGAAGATATTCGAATCAAGGCTAATCTTCCATGTGGAAATGTATCCTTAAAACATGTCAAAGATCTTGTAGAACTTGATTCTAAGAATGAGTTGCGGCTTGTTCCAAAACTGGACATGAAAACTCTCGACCCAAGTCACTTTGATAAAATGAAGGTGGGTGCTGCACTCAGAGTTTTGGATCACGCAACAGCGCATGCCCTTCGTTATTGCGTTGAATATCATGGATTTCCTCAAGAGTGTTTGGTGACGGCTTGGTTCATCGACAAAATTCGTACGTGGTTTGACATTGTGTGCTCAAGATCAGCAACAATGGCTCTGTCCAAATGTAATGGGCAAAAGCACCACGAAGCAATACACCTATTGAGAGAAGTAAAGGATATTTTTATGAGAATGGAAATCGTCGGAAGGAGTGGTAAAATCAGCTGGAAACCAATTCAGACAGGATTGGTTATGACCACAATGTCAATCCTTGACCTTCAAGACTATCTCTTGAACGAAGAAGGATTCGACCTTATATTGTGCTCTCGCTTCAGTCAAGATGCTTTGGAAAATTTGTTTTCTGTTGTGCGATCCAAAAATCCAACACCAAACAGTCGTGAATTCAAATTCTATCTCCGAGCAATCGCGCTGGCACAATTCATGACGGAAAAGAAAAATTCCAATTACCAATATGATGAAGGCGAATTTTTGGCTGATTTTTTGGACATGCCAAAACTTGCAAATACTACAAAGCCTGCTGCAACCCTCTTCCTTTTTGATGATATTCTGAATTCGAACACTCCCATTCACAAGACGGATTCGGACATCTTAGAATACGTGTCTGGTTGGGTCATACAACGTGTGTTCAAGCACAGCAAGAGTTGCAAAGGATGTGAGGTCGAGTGGATTAGATCCACAGTCCCGGGCAATGCATGTAACTTTATCAAGTATAAAGATTACACCGGTGAAAGCCTCATGTACCCAAGTGAATGGGCAATGGAACAAGTTTTTCGACCAGCTGAGACCCTTTTTCGTCAAGGACTGGCTCAAGGGTTGATGAAGAAAGGACAACAAATTCGGTCCCTAATAGGATCATTTTCCTCTGTCAATAATCCTGCCAGTGTTGCAACTTGTGATCATGAAATTCTCCCCAAAATCCTTTCGCGATTTTTTAGACTTCGTATACGAAGTCATTGCCGTCAAGAAAAAGAGAAAGGAGACAGAATGAACAAAAAAAGACGTTCCAACCAGGCCATGGCCAGTAAAAGTCAAAAAATGAGATTGGCTGTGGAAAATATAAAGTAATAGTTAAGTCTTTTTACATGTGTTTTCATTTGTGGAACATTTTAAAGGCTCATGTGACAAATTTAAGCTCATGTCGTTCCAATTTTTAAGGGCGGAGATAAGTCGCTCCCTAGTAATTATAGGCCCATTACTCTGACTTCCAGTATTGCAAAGGTGTTTGAGAAGATCATAAAGTCCAAGCTTGTTGAGTATTTGGAAGCCCATGATATCATTCCCCCAGGGCAGCATGGGTTTCGAGCCCATTTTAATACAGTCACCCAATTGGTTGATCATATTGAGCAGATCATTGGAGGGCTCGAAAGTCGCGAGTCAGTTGATGTAATCTATCTTGACTTTGCCTAGGCCTTTGATAAGGTAGATCATGGTCTTTTGCTCGATCAACTCAAAGAGTTTGGGATCCAGGGTAAGGTCTTGAATTGGATTGGTAGTTTCATGAGTGATAGGAAGCAAATAGTCAAGGTTAAAGGATCATTTAGTGGCATGTATGATGTCAAGTGAGGTGTTCCAGAAGGTTCAGTTTTAGGTCCGCTCCTGTTTATTCTCTTTATTGCTCCTCTCCAGAAGTTTAGAACAAAAGCCAGTATTTCTTCATATGCTGATGATACAAAATTAGTTTATGGAAGGAATGGTCAGGGCTCAAAATGTTTAGTCGAGGACTTGGAGAAAGTCTACTCTTGGGTTGGACAGAGTAATATGGCATTGAACGGGACGAAATTCCGCACAATGACGTATGGGGCGTCAAAATTAGATGTTCCGCTCAAAGACAATGGAGGTTGTGATATTGAGCAGGTCTCGTCCATGAGGGATTTGGGAGTTGTCGTACAAGATGATGGAAAGTTTGATGAGCATATCCACTTGAAAGTGGGGAAGGCATTTCAAACATGTGGCTGGATCCATCTCACTTTCAAGTCCAGAGATAATATTGCGATACTAACTCTGTACAAGTCGATAGTTCAACCGCATCTTGAAAATGCTTCCCCCATTTGGGCTCCAATGAGTTAGGCTGGTTTGCAAAAGGTCAAGCAGGTCCAACGATGTTTTAATAGGAACATCACAGGAATGAGAGAGCTCTCGTATTGGGAGAGGCTCCAGAAGTTAGGCCTGTACAGTACTCAGAGAAGGTATGAAAGGTATCTGATACTGTATGTTTTCAAGAGCATCCATGGGCTCTCCTAACCCAGACTTTGAGATCAATTGTAGCGATCGTAGAGGTTTTACGTGCGTTCTGAGAGCACATCCAAATCCAAGGGAATCGAGGCCAGTTCGATCAATGAAGTCATCCTTTCTTCTTTATCGGGCTCCTTCATTGTTCAATTTGTTCCCATTAGTCTTTGTCGGGCATATGTAGGAGCTGATCCTCTAACAGCATTTAAGGCAGGATTATAAAATTCTTAAATACTATTCCTGACCAACCCACTATTCAAGGGTTGTACAGATCTGCCAAAAGTAACTCATTGGTAGATCAAATCCATATAAACGGTAATTTTATAAACTAAATTAATCATTAACTCTCTTTACAGAGAATCCCATTCCTTTTAGCGGTATAAAAAAATCCGCCCCTTTTAAAATAAATTCTTTTTAAATTTCATTAAGTACGCAATAAATTTAAACTGGAAAGGGCTTTCTGCTGGGCCCTTAGCAAGTACCCCCTGCGATATCTATTTGAATTCCGCGCCAGCCTTGATAGTTAAGCAGCTGAATTGTGTTCAAAACAAAAAAGATACCCTTCGAAGTGGCATTTCTCTGTTAGCCCTCTAGGTTAACCAAGCTAAAAGCCAAAGCTATCGTATTCATGTTTCGTGATTCACGAAGTTCACGACAAAGGAAAGGGGAAAGGTCGGCTCCTCAAGACAGTTTTCCAGAGGCTTCGGGTAGCTTCCAACCGTCAGCGTTTTTTAAATTCTCTTCATAGGACGTGGGAGTTTCGGAATGCCAAATTTGGTGCATGATCGTAGGCTAATAGACTGCATGCTCAAGTTCACTTCGGCAACACTGAATCACGTTGGCGGAAGCGATTTACTTTGGCTCTAGTCAACAACGACGCTCTTCAGCCTGAATTGGGCCAAGACTCATTGCACTTTGAAGCCGTGGGTTACCATCCATTTTCAGATCATAGTTCACGACCCAAAGGAAATGAGCGCCTCCAGCATTCGAAACACCCACGTTTCACTTCGACAACGTCATGTTGTAAGCGGTGTTCTTTTGGAATGATTCCCATGTTTATCTTTGTATTCAGCCCTCAACTTAATGAAGGATGAATGCTTGGATTGATTTTTTCACGAGGGCTTTTTTAGGTTTGTAGGGTGGCAAAATTGTTGCATTGCATTAATTAACCCACACTAAACTTGGTACTTTGAATGTGAGTATGAGATTGATGGATATGGAAAATGCAACCTTGGGCCCAAACGTGAGGTTTGCAGCTGACTGCGTGGCAAAGCCTTGATTGGCCTATGTCGCAAGATGTGAATGGGTGGAATGTTTTTGGGACCTCCAGACTTATGTTAAAGGAAATCATGTTGAAGCAAGTTTCCTCCCAAATGACTTCCAGGAGTCAAAGTCAATGCCTCGATTTAAAGTGTGTGGTGTACGTCAAGGAGTGATGTTTTTTCCAGATAAAAGGATATCGCCTCAACTCAACGCCCACAAAACAAATTTAGATTGAGACTCGTGGACATCCGAAGGAAGTCAACTTTGTTCACCGTTAGATGAAGAATGAAGATTTTGTCTTACCTTTCCAAGAGGAGATTCAACACTTGCTTCGGAGAGGCAAATGTTCGATATGTGGCCAAGAAGACGTTCACGTAGGTGGACTCCAACTCGCCGACCTCGGAGGCCAAACTGCCCACCAGTTTTTCGAGGCTGCCAGCTTTGATGAACCGAACCCGAACGGTCTCCCACTCCAAATGAGATATGTCGTCATCGGATTCGCCCTAGGAAGAGACATTGGTTTATCAAATGACCAACAGATTTCGAAAACAGATTGGGCCGTGTCTTACTCCACTCACATTGATAATGCTTTTGCTGGGCGAATGGTATCGGACTTTCTTGAGATACACCGTGTAGATGGCACCCGGACACTTCTCCTCGCCCCAATAACGCCACGTGGGTTGCTTGAATGGAAGAAGACAAAAATCAATGAAGAAGGAAATGAACTTCATCCACTTCTATCTTGTTGCGCGGGGCCAGTAATTACTCTCATTATCATCAAGCACCTCACTTTAAAGTTGACTTCTCCGAAACGCCAAGGATACTTCGAGATGCATCTCAAATCAACCATGGAGTTTAAGGACGAATCTGATCTTTTAAGAAAAGCATCCGTAAACTGAGCCGACAAAGATCGGACAAGTTGGGGAGCCATTGGACATGATTGGTTCGGATTCACAACGATCACGACTACAAATTTCTTGCTAAACAAGTTCGCTTTTCAACTGAACTCCAAAGAGAAACGAGAGAATTCAGCTGATAAAGAGCAATTTGCCCGACTGCAAACTTGTCTGACAACTCCAAAATTCCCTTCATGAGACACCGACTTGATTGTTCAAACAACTTGACCAGACACGATCAAAGAGCACAAGGATGAATATTTGTGACATAACTTCAACACATATGGTTGTTTTGAACAACCTTCTCGTTGGTCAAAAGACATATTTGGGTAAGGTTCAAAGGCTAATAACTGAACACTTTGGCTTTGAGGTCTGAGGTGCTCCTACACTTGTGCTACGTTCAAACATTTTGCATGATCTAATCGCCCCGACTGGAATGTAGGGATTTTTGTTCTCTCAAATCCCATGTAGCGTTACTTTGTGATGAAATTTAATCCCCTGTCGGATGATTAAAAGTCTTGGCCACACCGCAAAATTGTGCGATGACTGGAAGAGTGAAGATGAAAAATAGAAGAGATGCCAATAATAATTACTATAGTACAGTAATTATTATTACAATTATTATATCTTCCTGGAGGATTTTCCTCACTCACTTCTCACCCCATTAACTTGGCGGTTCTGGTGCAGAAAAGCCCTCATTAAAACAGAAGGACGGAGAGAAGGTTGACGCACAATGATTGTACTGATCGTGTCGCTTGAGTTGGGAGTCTAATTTCAGTCAATGAGTCTTGTCAGGCTCTTATCAACGCTTCAACATCCTTCTGGATAATGCTTTTTGTACTGGATACAACACTACTGGGATGCTTAGCAAGTGATCCAAAGATTTTTAGCCTACATGGACGTGTCCTTATTTCGAGGCTGTATATTTTCATTTTTTTCGCCTTCATGCTCAGCCTTAATTTGACTTTTGTCGTTGTCAAACATGATTGTCTTGAAGAGGGACATTCAAAAAAGCAACGAAAACACTTTGTCGTTCGAGAAGTGTTCCAAATTCGAACCAAGCTGTTTTTACTGATCTAGAACCAATTCAAATTTATTAAATAAGAACAAGGTGGTGCTAATGACATTTGGCAATAATCCGTGCTGAAAAGGCTTATTAGTAATCAAGCTTCATATATAAAACTGTCAACTTACACGTTAGCTTTGTTAACGAAACATTTCAATGTGCAAACTACCTTGACAAGTTAAGCTGTTTCTGCCGCTTTCCATATCAACCCTTCAAGGAGCAATCGTAAAGTGCAGAAGGATGTTTACATGAGTAGTTTAATTCGGACTTCAATGGGTTTGACTACAAACGATCACGTTAAAGCCTAAATAAATGATGCCAAACAATTATGAATCCGCTTGATTTGGCGATGATAGTGATGTAAGTATTTCTGTTTTTCAATTCCATTACTGAAATTTAAAGGTTCAGGAAACGTAAACCGTTTCTCCAAATCTTCGGCCCCACCCCTTTAAGGATTAATTGTTGCATAGGTCTTGGATCAGGGAACTACAAAATCATGCAGTATCCATAATTAGGCTAATAAAACACAAAGCTGATTGTTGCTTTCAGCGTTTTACCATGTGCAAAAAATTGTGTATTAATCATTATTTTCTAGATTCGATGTTTTCGTACTTGATTGTGAATAAACTTTCAGTTAAAGCGACGGCAACATCGTTCCGTCACAACTTTGAAAAACTTTCCTGCTTTCCCCTGATTAGAAAACTCTCGATACTTCATTGGTGTCAACATTCAAGGGCTCAACTTGCACCTATTCTCCCTTCAAGTTCTTTTTTCAGGGATTTGCAAATCGAAATGAGGGAGTACTTTGGAGTCGTGCAGCATGTTAATTTTCACGAATTTCTAATCAAGTGCCAAGTCACGTCTCTGACATGAGTCCTTCCAAGAGACAAAACTTCAAGTTTGGTTTCAATTGCTGATTACAACACATTAACAAGAAATCACCAGAGTATTTGACGTTGAGGATAAAGTTGTTGCCTAGGTCTTGAATCCCGGAGCTTCAAAATCATGCAGAATTTGTGGTAATTGTTGTCCTTACCTCGTCACCGTTGGCTTGGGTGGTATCGAGACGCATGGCTTGGATTCGACACAATTGATTTGAATCACTACATTATTAAGCTCTTCCTTGAATGGATGGTAACTTTCTTCTTTACTTTCACAAAAACTTGATGAATATGATGGCGATCACATTTCAACTCCGCAAACCATTTGGGAAATTCACGTCTCGTGAAGGCAAACCTGCAACGAAACAAAAATCACACTTCTTTAGCATGTCTTATTTATAGATTGGTGTCGACGTATTTTTGCGTCAACGTTTGTCATCTAGGAAGTCCGACACGCTAACTTGAGTTTTCCACCGATTTCAGGTTGAACCGTTTTCAGTAGTCTAACATTGGCGACGATACGAAATTTCACGGTATTTAAATCCTTCAAGGATGTGGTCTCATCTAGTACAGGTATCAAATACGAAGGCTGGCGTTGCCCCACTTTGAAGTTAATACTAATGGCAACATCAGAAGGATTTGAAATATCATCCATGCATTCTTTCCTTTCTTAGTCCCGGTTTGCAATTGGCTAATCCATCTGGTTGGGAATGAACCAAGTGCTCTCGTTGCAATATGGTCTTTGGATGTCTTCAGATGGAGCAACACATGACGCTCAAGAATTGAAATGCCCATAATCGAGTGCCAAGATGCCATTAGAGCTCGAAATGTTAAACCGCAAACCAAAACCGAGATCGTGAAAAGCGTGACCAAATGGATTTCAAATTCCATCTGATTCTTCTGTCAATAATTCAATTCACTTTCCAACTGGGTTTGAGAAGAATCTTCAGAAAGTTAATGGTTGAAGATTTGATTTCCAAGCACTTAAAAACGACACATTTAACTAGTTTTCAAATACTTTACGAATCAGGCCAGTTCTGCATGGAAAACCAAAATGAAGGAGAAAACCTCCAAATGTTTGCAAATTTGGAAGTTTGGCACATATGGCTCTTCAAATCATGATTGCCTGATCAAAGAAGGCATAGATTGCGTCATAGTCAATTGTCTTGTCTAGCGACTAGTCTTGTCCACAAGAGCATCAGGTTGTAATGCACATTGAATAAAGAAGGAAGGGACTGTAACCAAATCATTCGATCAATCCTTAAATCTAAGCCTCAGTTGTCTCGAACATGGGAAATGTTATTTTTATTTTTGATTCAATAAACCATGACAGGAAGAGGAAATTGTTTCCTAGTTACCTCAATTGCTCGTAAGACCCTTCACGGGCGATTGCCACAACTTGCAATAGAGGCCAGGATTGGTCCTTGCAGTACCCCGTCAGTGTTGCACGATTCTGACCTTTTGCCTCTCGCAATTTGTGGCAGATCCAATATTTTCCTTGTCCACTCAATCGGCGATTATGGTGTGCAATAACATTACAACTACGCAAAGCTTTGTGGCAAACTGGAAGGTTACTGTGCATGTCTCGAGAGGCATATTCAATTTCCAATCCAAATTGAAAAGAGAAGTACAGTGCATGAAGTCCGGGAAACCAGTTTACATTTTGGGCCCTATGATTACGTAAGAGGCCATTGCCGTTAATTTAGGACTTTTGTCTCCCCGACTATCTGGTCATAAAATCTAAAGCTGAATTTGACAAAAAATACTTGGAACTAGCATCACGATCCCGTTTGAAATTTAACTGAAGGTGGTAACTTCCACTATTCCTTCTCATCACTATTCATAATGTATTTGGAAATCCTACTCAAATGGGAAAGAGAGAGCCAGCCGTATTCGTAGATTTATTTTTTCTACTGCATGAGCCATGCCAAGGCCGTGCATGTCGAACGTTCAATCAGTGATCTGCGGCGAAATCGCATCCTCTCGCTCTGTGACCATGAGTATTGCCCATCTTAAATCGATATGGCTGATTTGCTGATGTATGGCTGGTTTGTGCTCCTTGCACACTTTTGTGTTTAGCGTCCTTGCATGGGTGACTGACTGACTGCACATTTTGGGAGTTCAAGGTCGGAATTTTATCTTCTTCACAGAAATTGAGGCAAAGCCAGGGTCACCGGGGAATCGACCCTCTCGAGCAGTAACTAGTAGTTTTGAGCCAACCAAGCACTCGGTGCAAAGACCCTTTTCAAACAGGTCACGTGCATGACATGCTGTGGCCTTTCTGTCATTGCATGCACTTCATATCGTTCTCTCAATGAAAGCCGTTAGAGTTCACATGTTCATTGTTGAACACATTTACAAACACAATAATAGATCTCTCGAATGAATGGACAGAAAACCAACGGATGTATTTAAAGAAAGAAAAGAATCATTCTCAATACCTGGTGGTTCGGATGATTGAGCACTGGTCAGGCAAGAGGGGGATGGTGAGAGGCTCAATCAAAGTAGTGTAGTCTTCCTGACTTGATCCACAATCACTGCTTATTTCGACACATTTCGAGACTCAGTAGTTGTTCACTTCACTGTACCTAACAGAAGAACACATACATGGGCCCTTCCGAGCTTCTTTGTGTTTACACTCAAAAAGTCGTGTTTAGACACCTCACTTCTACCGTGCACAGAACTGAACTCCCGGAGTATACATAAATGCCGAGATAGTACTCACACTCAAGGCACCAAGCAAGCACTAAATGAATCAAAAAAGAATTAGCAGGCCCTCAACAAGGATAGCGGCGACAAGTGAGGAATTGCAAACAATTCAGAGCGTTTTAAGGAATCTCCACTTTCTCTCTTTCTTTTTTCTTTTTTCTTCTTTCTCGTATTCGTCGTTCTTCGCTCGTGCTTGAGAAAACGAACAACCTGAAGGCTGGATGATACCTTGAAAACTGAACTTGGTCTGAGTGCGTGTTTTTCTTATTCGTCACTATTCCCTCTGCATAGAACTTCAGTCCAACCAGGTACGGAATCCCCTTCCAAAGTGGTTATCTGGTATAGCCTGGTTCAGCCGAATTAGCGCTCACTCCTGTCACTCTTTGTGCTCTTCGAGCAAACCTCACCTGCTCGGAAGAGTCCTTCATACGCCAGCTTGTACAGAATAATATGGCTCGGCTCAGAGATGTACACTTGCTCGCCACTTGAGCATGACTGCTTTTCAGTGTTGCCATTGATGTTTTTAAGTAGTGAACAACCCTTGATTTCAAAAATTTGTGCCTTGGAAGGGGTCGCTCATTCATGCCGCAAGCCCATCCACTAAAGGTGAAAGAAGTGTAAGAGGCTGAAAGTCGTCAATTAAGAGCTTGAATGTAGAAACGGCCTACCAAGTATTGCTCCAAGATGGCATTGATGGCAAGCCTGAGTGCATGGCGCGTTCAGAGTCTTGTTTCAGCTCAATAAGAAGGTAATGTGGCTCTAAGCTCCGCCATTTGAAGCACGGCTATTCTGGTTGTAGTAGATCCAACCGGAGACTGGCTTTGATGAACTACTTCGTACGAACATCTACGCATCGTTATTCTCCTCTCTCTCAATGTGGTAAATTTTACTCACGATGAGAAGATGCCACCACATCAGAAATGTAATCATGCATTTCTTGTGATATGCCTCTGTCATGAGATCTTGTGCAATTAGTTAATCCATGTCAGAGAAAAGTCACTTTTGCACTTTTCTCTACTTCGTTAAGTTTGTGACTGCATGAAACCAGCCTATGGATGAGTCATCATCAGTCACCACCAGCCTCCATGTCTGTTTGATAAGTCAAAAATATATTTTGATGAAAAAGAATGACTAATGACCACTTGGGATGTTGATCCATCGAGACTTACTTTCACTTATGAAATTCTGGCAGATATTTATAATCTGGAAGTCGCAATGGGTGGTCGATGTGTTAAAATGCATTAGATTATGAACAAAAGTAGGCGGCCTTGATAATGACCAAGTTGACTCGCTTTACAGTAGATCCAGTGGTGAAGGATGATAGGATGAAATTGAGGGTAAAAGACCTTGTGAAGAGGAATGTGGCCCATCCTCTTTTTCTTTCGCTTGGATTAAGGAGCTCCTAAATTGGATTCACCAAGAATGTCTTAAATCGCGGAATAGGGGTTGGTTAGGATCAGAGTCAAAATCAAGGTTTAAATTCCCGATAGCCATGTTAGATTAGCCCAATGTCAACCTTGGGCCAAGTCATACCAATCATAGGATCGAAATAACTGCCGTCAACTTCATCAATGGCCTGATTTTAAAATCAGATGTTGGAACGTCTTTTTTGCGCCATAACTCTATAGAAGATGCTGCACTCAGTCGCATAATTTAGGGGCGTTTATCAATAACCACACATTTGATCATTCTGTCAAAAAAGATGCATCTTCAGCCTTCAACCAACGACACAAATATTAACATATCTTGAATTCAAATATAATTTCAGTGTCTGGTTCAACGACGCCTCCTTCAAACAAGTGTAATATACTCGGAATAAGTTGAGTTTAAGTTTGAGACTCGATCTCAAGTTTCAGGGGAAAAAGGCTTTGGATGATGATTGTAAAACGTGTGAGACTCCTGTAGCGTAAAAAGGGCGGAGGTGTCGATATCACGGAAGTTCCCGAGTTTCAAGCGTGTGATTGGAGGAGTAGGAAAATGAAATTTGATTACGATTTACCGCGAAGGATGACAGACACCAATACTTTTGGCAACTTATTGGCATTACTTCTACGCTCCTCTTTTCAGCCCACAACCGCTTGGTATGCTCTTCAGGTTTGGTCGACGAAGCCAAGATCCATTAAAATGAACAGTTTTACACAGTTATTCGCTCGATAGTCACGATTTGGAGTCGTTAATTACCCTTTTCGAGCAAATCCAAAAGATCAGAACCAGTCAAGAAGTTATTTCATCATTCTTTCTTCGTGTTCAGTTTCTTCTTTACACCGCGGGGTCCCTCAAGGTCAGTTGTTCAGTCCCATTCAACTACGAGTCAATACACAGAGATCATCAGCGTTTGTTGTGACCAAAGCTAGGACAAGAGGAGCCTTGAGAACCATCAAGTTCAGTGATAAGTAACTGAACACATAAATGTACTTCATTAGGTTGGTGTCCGATTCTCGTAGGCCCAGAGGGAAGGAAATCTGAGCCTCTCGATTGGGAAACTTTGCGTGATTTATGAAAATAAACACAAGGAAAGAATAGCTAAAAGGTACAACTTAGTAGAGCTGGATTTGGAATGACTACAGTTGTGGTCCCAGTCATCGAGAATGTAGTTTTCGAAGTAGATCAAAGGTGGCTTGGTTCTAATGAGTTGATTTCTGGGCCAATAAGGCTGGAAATCCGGAGGCAAATACTGGTTTGTTCCGGGACGGTCTTTGTATTGAACAAATGGTTCAGACTTTCCCCAAGCCTAGAGCAAGGAAATTAGGGATTGCGCAAAAAATGGTCAGCCCAAGGTCCTCTTACCTTGGCAAAGTTTGTCGTGGTCTAAAATAGATAAAAATTCCACATTAGTACTTTGGTTGAAACATGTTGGGTAGAAGATTCCAGAAAATGACTAGCAGGAATTATCTTTTCCTGTAAAAAATCTACAAGCGTGGCAGAAACCAGAATATTTCTGATATGAGGAACGATGCTTGAAAAGTAGTACCGGTTAATCTGTCATGCTAGGTAGAAACGATCAGATGCGATTCAAATTTACCTTGGCTAGTCGAGTTGTGGAGGCTGTAGTAGTAATTTCCAGTTGTTTCAAGTCCATGCTAATCTCACTAATGGCAGGATCATAAAATTCTCGAAATCCCTCTACTTCGCCAATAACCTCATTGATCCAGCCCATAACTTCAGAATGCGCAACCAAAACCTGCAAAACATTGCCGAAACAGTACGGAACTTTCCATTCAAAGACCAAAACTGTCGGTCACGCAACCTCAGTGTCGTAATACTCCTTGAAGTTGCAAAATCGCCCCGTCATCCCTTGCAAGCTGTATAAAACGGCGTACGAATTTCCTGGTTCCTGATCTTGGCCAGTCCACGTCTCTTGAATCGGATATCTAATTCGATAATATCACATCATTTGTGAGTCCAATAAAACGAGCACTGCACCACTTGAAACCTGAAATAAGTCGGTGCTCCATTGTCATAATCGTCTTCACCTCCTGCTCCGTGACAGACTCCTTCCAAAGACCTACAAGAACAGTGATATAAGGAGTTCATGATAGGGCTCCCAATTGAGAAGAAAAATCACATACGATTTCAAAGTCCGGTATCTTCCAAACTCGTCACGGGCTCGAACCATGGGTCTTTGAATTCCATTGATGTATTCAACCACCTCATAAACCACAACCTCAGTGTTTTGACCAAAGGTTAGACTTGGTCTACTGGCGATTAGGTCTCGTTCCACCAAAAAGATGTATTCCGTGGCTGATCTGGTGATGTGTCCTGTACAAATTCGAGTCGAAGATGCCAATAGGGATCCATTCTCACATTGCTACAATAAAGGGGATCATAACGTGCAATTCACAATAAAAAGATGCCCTGAAACCTTTTTGGGGTAGATGAAGGTTTGAACTTCAAAGAGTGGATAACGTGACTCGGGTTTGTCGGGTAAAACATTGGCCTCGCTACAAAAGCCGAAATCTCCTCGACCAACACGACACCATCCGAAATCCTTGAGACATTTCTTTCTCCGTTCATAGCAACGAACACCTCGCCCTGTTGGATGTTATTACATAAGCAAGGTGAATGGAGAAGCTAATTCACAAGTTAACAATGAAAATTCAACGTGGTTTTACTATTGGGATTGGCAAATTCCAATGTGACCATGGCAAAGCATTCGAGCACGTTTCGTTGAAGATTCCGGATTTGTCGATCCTCATCCTGAATGGAAAACACTCGAGATATTCGGTTCTTTCCGGATTGAGAGCGAACAAGTGCCGTCTTATTTACCTTTAAGCCTGGGCGGGATTCTTCGTACTCGAGGACTTCGTAAAAATACTCACACTGATATTTGTTGACAGCATTTCTATTTTTGTAGTAGGGCGAATCTAAAAAAACAAAGAGTCAAATCTAGATACATATACTATTGTTTAAGATTGCACGCTGCAAGTGTGATTGAAAAGAAGGTAATGTATGTGAGGATCGCTTTAAAGTAAAGGCGTTTTTACTGGATGGCTTATCGATGACTCAAATTTGTCTGGTGTTTGTGTGAATACCTGAGTTTCATGCCTTTGGCGTTCATGGCAATTCCTTTCTCGAGGGACTTTTCCTTTTGGTCAGTTATATTTCAAATTTTTATGGAAAAGCCACCCATTCACAATCAGTTTGGCCTTTGTCGCTCCAAAATATCCATTTTTCACCCTCGGTGATGTTTTTTAACCCGTTACTACGCAGTGAAACAAGCATGGTCACAAAGCAGCTTTAATCTCAAACTGAACGACTTCCTTATCCGTATTTTCAGATAATATGCCACGTTTTGCCATCATACACTTAACTCTTACAATGTGTTTAAACCGATGCAAACAAAAATCCGTGAGGTAAATAGATGTCTCGTCTCGTTCTTTTTAAAAGCCGCTGAGGAAAGCAAAATAGTAATAATTGCACATTCATTACCATTTGGGTAAGGTAAAACAAACTGGAAATAAAACACTAATAACCAACCTTCTTGACGAATTTCGCCCCACATGGTAATTTTGGTGTCGCCAAGGACGATTGGTGGATCAATGTATTCAGACTTTCCTTCGGAACTACAAAAATATTGAGCATATCGTTGTCTGATTAAGTACCACTTTATATACTCACTCCTCAAAATAGCAATAGTCGTGGATGAATGTGGATTCTGGAATGGCGGCCTCAGGTTTGACACTGCAAGGCTGAAGTTGGGGAAAAAGTGAAATTTCTCAATTTGTCATGATTCTTTTCTGTCCAACCACAAAGGATTAATCATGGTTGATATGTTGAGAGTTATTAAACAATTTAATGAAATTATCTTCATGTCTTTGTCGCTCTCATAATCGGCATTCATTTAAATTTACCACAAATTTCTCTGGTCCGTTGACATCTGTTCGAAATCTGCTGAATCGTTGATCCTTGGACACAGCCTTGGTCATAAAAATAAACCAATGACAAACGTTCAAGCAAGCTCAAATTTGAATGATCTTACTTTGAGCGAATATAACACTTGGTAGTTTTCCCATTTTCTAGGTCGATAAAATACATGTCCATCGAATTTGGGCAAGCAGATGGGATACAATTGAGAATTTCTGTTCATAATGAAGGCAATGATGTTAATGATGCATTCAACAGGTGGACTTCCAATTGCATCACTCGCCTCTGAATAGCTCCATCTAAGCCGATGATGGCCAAATCGAATTCTTGACCAGAGAAAAGAGGATGAAATTCAATCCATTCCACATTCAGAGGGCTCATGGACTTATCGTACGCATTCTTGAAATTTCAGATTACAATCACTGTTAAGCGGAAAACATTACACATGTAAATATTCGTGTATTACGTGATAGGGCTGGACTGACATTGAGAGAGAGGTGCTGAAATGTGTTTTAACCAGTTGTCATCTTGTCGTAAAAGAAGATTGGAATTAGTTGGAATGTCGTACCCATCTGCTCTAATTGGTCGGGTAAAAAAGCGATTGCAATCCGTGTAGTTGGCCATGGCATTGGATTTAGCGCGGCATTTACTCATCATTTTCCCCTCCAGATCAAATAGCTGCAATTTGAAAAAGTACCGGTCAAAATAGAAAATAGTGCAACCTTATGGAGAAAACTTGAACCAAAAGGAAGCTAGATTTCGATCCTAATTTGAATAGCATAGGATTTAGTTCAACCTTGTCGAGATAATTTTGCTGCTTTGATGTAAAACCGTGAATTCTTGCTTCCTTTTCAGAATTGCAAGGTCTTCACTTTACTCTAAATCAGGGGACGGCAAAGCTTTTGGGTCAAGACCCACCAAATTTCAGAATGTGTTGTTAGGGGCCACCAAACAGATGTTGATAGGTTCAGGAGCTAAAAAATTAACGGTCAAAGAGTTTCAGGCCCACCAGTTTAGTACTACAGATGGCTCACTCGCAGGCCCACTGTTTTGGACTTTCCCAAAGCTCCTGGGCCCACTAATCCGAGCTCACTAAGCCGAGCCATACAAAGACCACTGTATTACCTAGACTGAGATGGTAGCTTCAAAATTTGTCATCTTTGCTCCCATTCAAGGGAATATCTTGTATTTTGCATGAGCTGTGGTTTATGTAACAAAGATTTCTACACCAATTTTCAGCTCAATCAAACGACGGAGTCAAAAGTTATACGCCTTTTAAATTCAGGCAAGCAAAGGCGGACAATGAACTCGTTCTACCTCATGTTGCAAGATCTTGCAACGAGAGGCAGGATGAGCTCATTTTCCGCCTACGCAAGCCTGAACTTCAAAGTAGCATAACTTTTGACTCCGTAGATCGATTGAGCTGAAAATTGGTAGACAAATTTCTTGGTACATAAACCACAGCTTCTGTAAAATATAAGATATTCTCTTGAATGGGAGCAAAGATTATAAATTTTGACGCTTCCATCTCAGTCTAGCAGTAGCGAGGTCTATGCCCGGGCCCACTGGTTGCCAACCCCTGCTCCAAATTAATTGTATGCACTCAAATGGTCAATTGTGCTTCTATGTAAACATGAAAGCAATTCCTTATTCAAAATTTCTATTTTTTTTTAATTTCTAATCTACCCGTTAGTGCGTCCAGCATAATGACAATTATTACTAAATGGAAATAAGCTGAAAATGCTGAAAGAAAAAGTTATTAAGTTAAAAGAATGGCCAAGGAAGCTATTTGAAGCTCGTAAGGGTCAAAAACAGGATTCTACTTTGTTTTTGCTTCAAAGTGGCAAAAAATACAAGAACTATTTTATATCTAAGTTTTCCTTTCAAGTTGTCACTTTTTAAGTCAAAATTTTTCGATAGGTCCTTTCTTTTTCGGGCGACAGTTTATTCTCCATTTTTAGGTGGTATCTAACTTTGCGAAAATAAGTTTTTTTTCTGAGAAACGCCAAAAATGTACATTTCTATGTATAATTTCTAGAAATTGCAAAAGTAAGGTTCAAAAATGTTTTAAGCCTAACAACAACTTTTCTGAGCCAAACCAGACAGAGGGAAAAACTCGCTCAAATTATAGCCATTTGAACAAAACAATCATGTGTAGTGATGATCTCTTTTCGGTTTCAGTAGAAAGCACCGAAACTGAAAGCAAAGAAGGTGCTTCGGTTCATAAGTAGCTCGAACCGTTTCATAACTTACATCCTCTTGAGCATAGAAGCAATTGGCCAAAGTGAGAATGTGTTGAGGAGAGATCAATGTTCCCACACATTGGGTGCGCCTAAAAGAAGAATTGTTATTGCAGATTTGTTTCAGGATAGATGCGTGCGAAAACAAATAGGAGCGAAATCCAGACTCGACTTGAATGCGAACCACGTATGGTTGAAGGCCCGTTGCGAACATGTGATTCTCGGACTCGCGGTAATTGATTCCGCATTGCAAGGGCTGATTGATGACGTTAACATCCTCCAACTGTTTAACCACCGTTTCGTTGTCTGGCAAGGATAAAAATGCATAGAAAAACGTCATAAAATCCGTTTAAAGCCAAGTACAGTTGCTCACCCTGAGTTAGAATTGCTTCCTTGCTTGAAAAAATAGTTTTATGGTGAGGGGCTGATATGCTATTTTTTTCAAAGACGATGTTACCTTCCATCTTAGATTTGCATGTAAACTGAAGCAATATTTAAGCCCCATATCGTCAAAGAGGACATCTCTCGGCTGATCGTACTCAATTTCCAAATATGGAGGGCAATTCTCAAAAGTTCTGGTCGGGAATTTGCTGATCAAGTACTTGCTAGAGCTCACAGCTTAAACAGGAACGTGGAAAATGAAGCGCATCATGTCTACATTTTTTTAATATATATTTTTCAAGTTCTTACCCCAGATGTAAAGGTTTCTAGATGAATGCTTGTAGGTGGGCTGATGCTTCACCTTTTCGCCCACAAAATTGGAAATATAATACCCATTGAAGTCGGAATTGTGGAAATGAGAACTATAGACTCGGATGACCATCGGGCAAACGTAACCATAACAATATGACGGAGCTTGGACATCCATGGCATCAAATCTCCGAATAAAGTTTAGCCAATCACCGGTCTTTAATAAATTCAATGCAACTGAACTATGAAAAGCACCCCGTACAAAAACAAAAAACTAACCCAAGCCGGAAATTCGGTATAAGGAGCCAAAGAACGATCCTCCAAACTAGTGTACTCAAAACCCTGTGACAGAATGATGATAATAACAATGTTAGAATTGAACGGAAATTTACTTTTGTTTCATTCTATTTTTTTCACGAAATAATACGTATAAGTGGAAACGTTTAAAATAGCTTAATCACCGGATCTTTGACTCCACACATGAGATGTCCTCCTCCTTTGACCCCAGCTTCTCCAGTCATGCCATAAGCGTAGGGATGAAGAGCAATAAAATTCCCGGGGTGTTCGCCTGATGTACGAAAAATCTTTTGTTTTATATTAGATGAACTCTTTTAGATTCAGATGGACACTCCTAACACTAAGGGTATCATTCCCAATTCAAACTAGTACTCACCTTTATATTCCAGGGATCTGCAATTTTCGGGAGTTGTGAATAAGAAAGAACATTTTGATTTGTGTCATCTTACAAAAGGTTTTGTGGAAATTTACATCGACCACAGAATAGTTGACGAGACGTATCTGAAGGGAGCCAAAAATAATCCGGATCTAATCTGGACCACCGAAAAAATGCCTTATTCCGAGATCCACGAGGAGATTGCCAACACTTGGCGGGTGAAAAGTAAAAAGAAAAAAAAGGCGGATATGGACCAAGCGTGAAACCCCCTACGGTTACTATATCAAATAATTGCCTTCCATTTAATATTGCTTCTTACCTGTTCGAGATTAATTTGAGTGGAATAAGATGCCAATTGAATGAGAAATACTAGGTTCCAGGTTATGAAAACCGTTGAAGAAGTTAGACCACTCGTCTCTTGCATTTTATTTCCATGAACAGCGCACGACAATCTTTAATTTTTCATAAACTTCGGATGGTTTTAAAAACAAACGATTAACACCCTAAAGAATCCCAGCAACGGTATGAATTCCCAGGAGAACGATAGAAAATAAATAGTTCGTAGAAAACAAAAGTTATTTTGCCGTCTTCACTTCTTTCAAAGGACCATTTAAACAGATTAAATTTCACTCTCAAAAATCAGGTTGGTTTTTCTTTTTTCATACATAGTTGGAAGGGGAGCCTAATGGTCCAAGTTAAATGCGAAATCCGAGACCTACAACAGATCTGAGTTTTTCCTTTCTTCGTCCGGAAGTGGAGCCAATAACAAAATAATACACTTTCGGATACACATGGTATTAAAATTCACAAAGAGAACAAACAGTCGAGGGGGAGGCGAAGAAAAAAATCCGGGTGCGTTTGTGAAGGCAAGTTGTCATGATTTGTGGCATGTGGTTGGTTGTTGGTAGGGTGGTAAGGCAATCGATAAAAAAAAGAGCCACGCACTCACTCGTTTCTTTCTCTTTCAATACAGTCAAAAACAAGGTTGGGTTTTGTTTCACCTAGTGTAATAGAAGTAGTTGTTGTTATAATTGTAGTAATATATTAATGATCATTCTCATGTGAGTCTGCAGCATAAAAATAGTCGTCGTGGGGAGAGGGGAACTCCAAGGAGGGAAAGAGAATGATGTTGGTTGATGTTTGATGCGTGTATGGGCGGTTGGGCTCGTTTCATTACCATTTCTTTTTGTGCTCGTCCATGGAGACACCTCCGGGTCCCAGAGACACGACCATCAGGAGACCACCAATCACCGATAAAGTCTGAAAAATGTGTTTTTTTTTATCGATGTAAGATTGCTCATGGATCATGTTCATAACAATCTTAACAATAGCTGAGTTTATATACCCTGTGACAACTTGAGTTGTTACAGAAATTTAACGTTACCACACGCCGTTGGTTTCATTTGCAAACACGAAAGTACGTAAGTTGCCACAAGAAATCGTTCAAAGAAAGCTAAGCTTGTAAACCCCGTCGCAAAGCTCTTTCATAACTTTTGCCACAGGATTTCTTGTCCTAACTTATGTACTTTCGAGTTTGCAATTGAAGTCTATGGCGTGTGGTGGCGAAAAATTTCTGTCACAACTCAAGTTGTCACAGGGTATATAAACTCAGCTAATATGTCCTACTCGTACCTAGATTTGAGGTTACATATCCAAGACTTCATTTTTTTTTAAGTAATTTTTTCCTATACTCTTCACATTCACCGTGGGTGATTAGAGTGGATTCTTCAAAAAACAATAGTCAACAATTTGAACTGTTAGGAAGTTTTGACTGTTTTTAAGTTCCTTGCGAGAATATATGAAACAGGAGTTCAATAGGGCTAGTGTCATCTAGGTGACAAAACCGCAGGTCCTCCTAAACAAAGTCAGTTAACAATGACACCGTCGAAATCACCCGTCATTACCTGGAAGAAGTCGTATTTGAGAAAGTCTCGCATGGGTTTGTAGGCAGGGATGTTCCACCACGCGTTGAAGTAGAAGTTGAGCACGTTCAACCACAATACCAGAACTAAAGCGCTCAACTTGGTTTTGTACCCGATGGTAACCAACACCATCAACAAACTGCCAACCACATTCTGTAGGATCTGCAATGAGCAAGAACAACTTCGGTCGATGAACCCGATCCTCAGAGCCTATCGACACTTGTCTATTCACTCACCTGCATGAAAGAGGTATCGAACCTGAGAAGGGTCACAAACATGAACACGAGGAGGATCCTCCCTGTGAGTTGAAGATACTCTTTGGGCTTGTTTTCGCCCAGGGAGGGAACTCCAGGGAACAAGGATCGCCCTTCAACCCGCGATTCAGCCAGAACCAACAACAGCGCACCGCAAAGTGCCAAGTTTCTGAATAAGAACTGCAAATCCCAAAGGATACTGTACGCGATGGTCTGGAAATGAAAATATTAAAATTAAGCTAGATCACCCATGGATCTTATTAGAATGATTGTGAAATGCTCACCTGGAGGAAGACGATGGCAAAGAGAACACCGCAAGCAATCTCGACCTTTAAACGGAGGAGAACCATGGCGACACCACCCAGTTGACCCACCAGATTGATCACCACAAAGAGGGTAGCCAGGAACCAACCGCAGCCCCATGAGATGTCCATGTACTCCCGCTGTTCAGTCCATTGAGCCCACATGCGGATTCCGTCCTCAAAGAACGTGGACACCAGGCAAAATCGAGCCAAATGAGGCAAAACATGCTTGGACTGCCGAGTCACCTAAAACAGATGAATCAATGGACCATTCAGTGATGAACTGGTTTACGTTGGGGCCTGGTTCTACCAAATTGTTCCATTCGCCTAGGAAAAGTTTGTCCATTCTTTTGTCAAGGTCGGCGAACGAGGCCTTGAATTTATCCAAATTAGAGGTCAGAGGGAGAAGTTTGCGGGCCACTTCACTATACATGTCAGCCGATGTACTTGAGCTCGCAAACTAAACTCGTTCACCCTTTTGGCCAGGGTGTCGCTGTCTTTTTCTCAACAAACGAATGCGGATGCGACTTGGTTTCTTGCGTTTAACGCAACTTTGAGCTCATGAGAAACATGTTCCGAGTAGATTAAATGCGAGGTATTTAGAGCTTGAAGCTCCAGACAGAGGTTCAAAAACAGCGAATAACATGAGAAAAGCGAAGAAAGACAGGATTTTTCATAAAAACAATTGTGTGATGCATACTCGTGAATAGAGAAGATTTCAAAAAATAATCTTGATGGAAGGCACATTTATTCACGATAACACGTGGCATTTGTCATATGTGTCTTAAGTCAATGAAACATATTTTTGATGGAAAACAAGTGACATGACTTATTTTTTCTTGCTCATCAACCCCCAAGCAAGAAATTCCCACTTCCGAAATGCAACCAATTTAATGTGCTTTCTTAATGTGATGGAATTACATACAAACCCACATAATATTTGTCCTTTGAAGCAATTACTTTCTTTGTCTTGAAACTAGAAATGATTTACTTTACTTGTGAAAATGTTCCATTTTGTTGACTATTCGTGAAAAGCGACAAGATGCTCAAATGAACATTTAAAAATGCATTGACAGGGGTTCATATTACTTTTTAAAATCAACAAAGTACAACTAACGGTAAAAACTTGGCCGCATTCGGTGAGAGTGTCAACTTTCGCCATAACCAATGTGTGACTATTAAAATGTATGAAACACATGCACTTCTCGATTCCCACTCTAATCGTGGCCTAAAATATTAGAACACATGCCATTTTTCTTCTTTGCATCATATTCTAACAAAAAAATGAGAATAATTCCGTGTGACTCAATTTAGTCGCTGGATCCCTTGGATTAAAATTATTGCCTCATGAATCTAGTTGCAGCGAAGCGTAATTTCACAAGTTATGAAATTATTCCCAGATATGTATTTACCGAGTAAATCGAGCTTGACATTACAGATTATTTACTCGTAGGTTATTTTATAAAAAGAACCTCGTTTGATTCGATAGTCGCATTTCTTTTTGGGATGTTAAGAGTAAAAAAAGTTCCCTAAGGTTTACATTTCTGACCGGGTCTGCGCACAAAATATTTACCTAGAACCTTAGAACCCGTTCTGAATAAACAATTCTTTTTATGGGTTGGTTGCGGGTTTTTTAACTACCGCTACAAGGCATGCGATTCCCTGTAAACAAATAAATCATGAATAATAATATAAAAAATATAAACACTACACATGTTCACGAAATTTGGTCTACAAACGAGCTCTCGTTGAATTCAGCAGAAAATGTCATACAAAATGAAAGGTTCTCAAAACATAACCTAAGCTCAACTGTCGTTTGGGTCTAAAAAGGTTAACATTCGCTAACGTTTCAATTTAGCTGTCCTGACCAGATAAGCACATTCTTCATCAATCTCTGTGCAAATCAGACTGATGAAATCATGTCCACCATTTCAAATTTTCCCTCGCTGAATTATCCATACCCTGCGTGGATTATCTAAGAGCGTGATAGTTTTTGGCCCGACCGCTGACTTCTATTCAACGTCAGCCGTTATTTACACAAGATTCCTGATAGTCCATTTTCTGCATAATGGGCTATCAGAATCATTTGTAATTTTTATGTGAATCTCTTTAAACAACTGAAATCCCAGTCAAGTCTGTTTGGACCTCGTGTTCCATAAAATAGACCTTCTATGCTTCCTCATCAATTCCTCTTGAATCCCCGCTTATTTTTCCTGGAAGTTCCATCAACGTCATTTCCACTCTTTCAAACCTCATTCCAAAACCTCGTTTTTCCTCTTGATTCTTTCTCTCAACGTGATCGTGGTGTCATAAATCAACCCTTTCACGCGATCTCGGTCCAAAAAATGGAGGTCTAATCACTGTTGGCTTGGTTGGTTACCTTGTCGGCAATGTCCTCGGCCTTCGAGATCCATTCGTTACTTCCAGACATGATGATGATGATAGGCGTGCCAGAGGTCGGAACCCGGCCAGGTGAGAAAAGGATCAAGGTCGAGCCAAAGAGGTCGGTCTTGAAGAAAGATCAAGAACAAGCGATGAAGAGGATGATGATTTGACGGCCACGAAGCACACAACACTCACTCACTCACTCACTGGCTCTTGCTTCTCGTAGCAGTGCCTACTTGATTGAAAGTAACACTACAGCTTCACTGACACGATCGAGTCCGATCAAGATGGTATGGAAATTTGCGAACTGAGGGATCTTTTGGAGATCGATATAAAAGCGTCCAAAATTGAGATGAAGGGAGTGGAGAGACTGTTTAAGTTGGAGTTAATGAGGTTGGGGATTGTTTGGGGTGAACCAAGGCCGTTTTCATGCGAGACTAGGTTTCAAGCTTGGCGCAACGGGTTGCTGTAGGGAGTAAGATTTGGAGTCACTGATTGAAAGCAACAAGCAGATCGGACATGGCAAGCGAGTAAGGGAATCCTGGAAGAGTACAGGGGGGAACTCACGAATGATTGTAATATTTTTTTGCAGTAGAGACAATGTGACAACATTTAGGGTTCGAAGTTTTGTATTCAGGGCTGGGTTTTTTTACTTCAAAATGTACTTGGCTCAAAAATTCAACTACATGAAATAGTGATTGTAATGGGATATGCTCAAAGGTTGCTCAAGTGATCGTTTGAAATCAAAATGCAAGTGGTAAAATAAGGTCATTGCCTGTGCTGAGCTACTTGGCCCATTCTGGCAAACTCAAGTCATTTCAATTTTTGTGTGTATAAACTTTTGATATATTACATTTAGATAGATGTGCTTACATCTGGTTGATAATATGCTCAGTTAATTCGGTAGAAAAAGATATATTTTCACACAATTATACATTGCTAGAAAGTAGGCGCAAAAACTATTTCATTTCTTGTTATGGAGTTCTGCGAAATCAAGTGAACAAATATGCATCTTGAAATTGTTTTCAGTTCTATTTTTGCAAAGCGCAAGGCTTGCTGAGGTGCTTTTTATTCAATTACCCTGAATGTGAGTTTGAATCTTATTGATCTAATTCCAGCGGAGGTATCCTTATGTAAAATATCACTTGTTTCTACCAGCATAGTAGTTGGTAGAAACAAAAAACTTTAAATATACGGCACAATAAAAAATGACTTGGATTTGCCAAAATGAGCCAAGCAATGCAGCACAGCCAATGGTCCTGTTTTACCATTAGGGGTATGATTTGAAGCGCTCACTTGATGAACCTTTGTGCATGTCCCATTGCAATTAAAATCAATCCCATATATGAAAATAATATCGATGACAAAATGAATTGATTGAAATAAGAGTAAGTATCATTTGTAGAGGACAGGTAATGAATGCTAGGTCGGTGAAAAATAATTATTCATGCGTGTGTAATTAATATATTGACTTTTGGGCTTTTGTAAGAGTAGAAAGATTTTTTAGAAGTGTTTAGTTTACAAAAATTAATGCTGATTGCTGCTAAATTTATGTAATGGGCCCCTTGTGCAAAAAAAGTATCCAAACCTTCTCAAAATCTTAATTGCAAACAAGTGGGGTTCTTCCAAAAGGGTTCCAGGACAACTCGACCCAGGACAACTCGATCCAATGGACAACTCAACCCAGTGGACAACTAGACCCAATGGAAACTCGACCCAGGACAACTCGACCCAGCGGACAACTCAACCCAGCGGACAACTCGACCCAATGGACAACTCGACCCAACGGACAACTTGACCCAGCGGACAATTCAATCGAGCCAACAACTCGACCCTGTAGACATTTAAACTTACAACAAAAGTCAAGTTTGTGGAAATCTGAAACAACTAAAAACTCAAAATAGTGGTTCAAAATATTCACTTCAATTCAAAGAATCAAATTTGAGGAAAGAACAATCTGCTTTTGGAAGTGGGAAGTTCAGAAAAATAGTATTGAATAGCAAAAATGCCTTTTGAAAATATTAGGTTCTAAATGTTTTACAAGTTAGCTGAAAAATGGGGATCTGCCATTAAATTTTGATTACTTGAAGTTCAATTGACTGTTTGATTCCGTTTTGTGCCTTTTAATGTTGTCCACTGAGTTGAGTTTCCACTGGGTTGAGTTGTCCGCTGGGTCAAGTCATCTGCTGGGTGGAGTTGTTTGCTGTGTTGAGTTGTCCACTGGGTGGAGTTGTCTGCTGGGTCGAGTTGTCTGCTGGGTCGAGTTGTCTGTTGGGTCGAGTTGTCCTGGGTCGAGTTGTCTGCTGGGTCGAGTTATCTGCTGGGTTGAGTTTTCTGTTGGGTCGAGTTGTCATGGGTCGAGTTGTCCGCTGGGTCGAGTTGTCCTGTCACCTTCCAAAAGATGGGTGACTGTTCATTGGAAATATGAAAAATATAAAATCTGAGCCAGACTAATTAGTCCCTGGTGGTATTGATGTCAATTTTGGCTCGTATTTCTAGCAGAAAAATGTTTTCAAATCCTTACTTTAGAAAATATGAAAAATGTTTAATTGATTTGGAGTTCAAAATTGACCGTGTGATGAAATTCGGCAAATGAACTGTAATGTCGATTTTATCATTCTACGCCAAGATCAGGATTACTGAGCAACCCTGTATTTCCAAACTCCGCGTCATCAGCGGAACTGGCCGAAAGCGAAAAGGGGCAGGCTTGGCTACATAAATAACCGGAAATACAACCCTCACGATTTAGCCATTAACGTTATTTTTCCGCCAAATCAAAATATTAGTTCAATCTTCATGCTACAAACGGCAAATTTATGGCTAATAGACTTCCAAAAACTTTAAAACTCTCCATTTAAAGAAAGTACTCTTCGAAATAGAGAATATTGCTTTTCTCATGGTGTTCTAGTTTTCCCCTATCGTCCATTGTTGCTAGAGAAATGAGAAAAGAACGCAAACTCGAACCTCAACCAAAAGTAACTTGATAACGATGATTATTTAGTGAGACAACCTAAATCCAAGGCAAGTTCCACCAGCCCTGATTTCGTTGACAAATGCCGGAGTCACGAGATTGTCGGCTCCAAGTTGATTTTTCCGGATTCTAAGTAAAATTCTGTGAACAAGTCGGAAAAGTATGGCAAGGCTACTTTGCAAATTTACAGTTCTGTAGAAAATTCTGACGTGTTACTCTATTTCTATCCATATTCTGGGTCTGTTTTGTATCCTTGATTTGTCTTCTTCCCGTTCAATTATGGTTTCATTTCAAGTATTAACGGAGTAATTTCTTTCTTTTGGGGCTTAATTCCAATAATTTTTTTCATACACATTACCATGAAACAGTTTTTTTTTAAAGATCCAATGCTTCGCAATAGAGTTATCACGCCATCAAACACATCGATAAAGCAAATCAAAAAAATGCTTACTACTACTTTTCATATCAACTACTCTTTCTACAGTCAAATCTTTGATTACTTGTACAATGGCTTGTATTAATTGTCATGTGTTATCAATTATCACACATCATCATGTGTTAATTATTCACAAAGTGGGATACTACATAAAAATATTCTGTCTGAAATTAGTAAAAGTTCTTGGTAAATGACCATCAAACAAACTTAATCCATTAAATTGAGAACCTCTGTTGCGTACACGATTAGCAAAAGGCTCTTGTTGACTTTCCATTTCAAAAATGTTGCTATTTCAACGTATTGTCAAAACAAAGCCTGTTTTACTCGGTGATTTTAGGTTTCGCAGACTTCTCCCCTATTATTTCAGAAAGCTCTTTAGGTCCATCACTAATAACCTGATTGGAGTTTTTTGAGTTTTCCTCAATTTCAAAATTGTAATGAACTTTTCTTTCACAGATCCCGGAAAGTGGAATGGAGGACCTGCGGAAGAGGAATGCCGATGGTGAACCATCTTTTTCCCCGGGGATACTAGTTTAAATTGAGCAACCGTCCAATGCCAAATCCGATTCTCTCAGGATCATTCATTATTCATCAATCACATTATTTGTATTTCATTGAAGACGGTCTTCAGGTAGTACAGCCGACTAATTGGGCTGATATCGGCGAATACTCACACACACAAACAGAGCTCAACTTCCAGGTAATTAACGCTATTCACTACTTTTGCTAGGAGCATTGTCGACTATTTTGTCATGATTTATGGTTAATACCGCATGGTTAATACCGCCCAACCCGAAGTTGGAAATGTGATTCAATCTTGTGTTCTATGCGTGATAAAAGAAAAAGTGAGTTGAGTGACAAGCATTTAGCATCTATGGCCATTCATTCCAGTATGTGGCAACCCATGGGAGCCGGTGGAACCGGCAACGCAGGCAATGGATCCGGAGGAATTCCAAATCCATCTGTAGGAGGTGGACCCTGGCCCGCCCATCCGTCTCAAGTGCATGGCACGCCTGGTCAAGATTGGAATGCGTGGAATGGGGCCGCCTATTATCAGGCCTTACCCGCTCACACCGTGGACTGGGCCTCATTGGCTCAACAATGGATCGCTCACAAAACCAATGAGCCTGGTGCTCCACCCCCACCCATATTCCGCCCCCAAGCTCCTCCGATGACTCAACCAATAGCTCTCCCTGAGGCTCCTCCACCAACCATGCCCCCATTACCGGCAGCTCCGCCTCCTCCAGTATTGTCTCAAGAAACGCCTCATCTTGTCAGTGGTGGGGAGGCTAATATGGATCTTGAGGAGGCTGATGAACACGCCTATCCACCCGTGTTTTCCACCCACGTGACTCCAGCAAGAACACCGACTACCAAAGAATACCGATCTGAAGCAAATCATCGTCAACACCATCATCATCATGAACGGAGGCAATCCTCCTCCTACAACAGTAACCACCATCATCAGCATCAACAACAACATCATCATCATCACCATCACCACAATCAAAACCAATCTCATGGCAATCACGGATCTTGGCCAGGAGGTGTAGATGCGGCGAATTTGGATGCGGCTGCCAGGAAAAAACTGCCCCCTTGGATTCGGGAAGGTCTAGAAAAGATGGAGCGAGAAAAGCAGAAGAAGGAACAAACCGAGCATAGGATCAAGTTAAGGGCGGAACGATTGAAAAAACAACGAGAACAAGAGGAACAAGAATTAGCTAGAGACCCGACAAAAAGTAAATTCGATGTCATGAATAGCGAGAGTGATGACGATGATAGTAATGAGAACGAGGACGAGAAACAACTCGAAGCTCAATTGCAAAAGGTGCCAGTTGTCAGTGCAAAAGTGAAAAAGTCCAGATTTGGGCCCAAAGAAGATATTGTGATTCCTCGTGAGAGCGAAGATGAGGCCCAGAAGTTGAGGTTGAAGGAAGAGCGAGAAAAAGAGGAAGAGGAACAAGAACTCCGTCAAAGGCGAAGAGAAAAGCGAACGCCTTCACCTCAAATGTCTAAAGAAAGAAGTAAGGAAGAAATCTTGGAAGAGATGACCCTCGTTCTCAAACGGACACTCACCGAGATCCTCCTGGATGTGACGGCTTCAGAGATGAAGATGGTGGCCAAGGAGGTCTTGGAGAAAGAGACCAATCTCCGTGCCAAGCAAAAGAAGCCCTCGAAAAGCCTCAGCACACTTCTGGCTGGTTACGGAAGTGGATCCTCATCCGATTCCTCGTCAAATGAGGACAACAAAGATGATTCAGATTCGGACCTGGAAGAGCGAGTGGCACGTCGGAAACGAAACTTTGAGCGAAAAGCCAGAGAAATTCAAATGGAATGTGAGAATCGGGAGCGTCAATACCAGGAACGAGAGAAACGTTGGATGGAAGGTAATCCACTGGCAGAAAAGTCCAAATCCTCGTCGTCACCATCGCCATCTCCACCACCCCTGGCGATACCAAACGTGCCTCATAATCCACCCGCTCCAGCTCCGCCTCTTCCACGAAATGGAAATTCGAGTTCGAATCGATCTCATGTCCACCGAGATCGGAGATCGAGAAGTAGCGAGAGATCGGTTCGAAAACGGTCTCCTTCCTCACCGAGCTTGTCCACAACGAGTAGTAGGAGCTCGAAGAAGAAGAAAAGAAAACGTTCCAGATCAAGATCAAGATCCCGTTCAAGGTCTCGATCCAGAGAGAGGTCTAGTCGTCAATCACCTTCTGAAGAGCGACATCATCGGCACCGAGATCGCCATGAAGCAAGATCGAGAAGGCGATCGTCGAGGGATCGCTCCAGAGACCGAACCAAACGATCTTCGCGATCTCGATCCAGAGATAGGAGTCGCCGAGATCGCAAAAAGAGCAAGTCTTCGAGAAGGCGATCGCGGTCGTCTTCGTGAACCTTCATTTATCTCATCGAACGCTTTTTTGTTCACACCAAGAATGTTTGAAATTCAAGCTGTGGCCTCTATGGGGTCATGATGAATAGTAAAGTTCTTGGGGATATTTCGTGGCAAAATGAGGTGTCCACATTAACTATATGCAAATCTGAGGGGATCAAGGAGTTTTTTAATGGTTTTTCCCCTTCTTCTTTCAATTCGTCAAAACCCGCACAGCCCATCAAAATGGCATAGAAGGCAATTGATAGGCTTGTGTTATCGAATTGGTATTAAATTTCAAACTTCAGCAGAGCCCTCATACCACACTCCTTGTTTTCAAATGATTGCCAATCTTTGAGAATAAAGTACTTTCCAAATAACCCAAAACTCCATCAGTTGATTCAATTCGCTCATTCTGATTCTAAACTTTCCATTCTGTCGAACCCAAAAGTAGCAAATTAATCCAATCCGATTCATCTCTTCTAGCCATGAATTTCCAACACTTCCGAAGATTGGCCTTTCGGATGGTTTCAACCAAAGTTAACGTGGCCGTCAACACAGTTCGCAATCCAGTTTTGACCCCAAGACTCATCAATTACGCGCCTAAAAATTCCCCTCCCAAACTATTGGCCATATCCTTAACAGGGCTTGTTGGAGGATTTTTTGGCGGGAAAGAGGCAGAAAATGAAGAAGATGAAGAGAGTGAAGAAGTTAAAAATCTCATTTACAACATCAAACTGGGAATTTTAGCTCAACAAGTAATTAAAATTGATGATTCCAATCCAACTTGAGTTTGAAGTCTGTGTGCTTATATCATGCTGCCACACTGAACTAAGTGAATCAAAGGACAATTGAAACCATGATTTTATGTAAAATTTTCATTGTGTTTAACAAAGTTGTAAGTAGTGTTCTGTAAATGTCCTTTGTTCCTTGAGTCATCCTTGGATAATCTCGCAAAAACAAACTATGTCGCATGAAAGCAACAGAAATTCAGAAGAGCTCGAGTATACCCATAGGCGTAGGAGGTGTGGTTTATTTGGGGGGCAACACCAAATTTGCCCGAATTTCACAAACATTTGATAGCTTTGCTGATAACTTATCAGTGATAAGTCAGAAGAACATTTTGTCCCTTCCCTTTCGCCTGCCAAATACACCCGAATGCCCGAATATCTCAACTCATTTGCCCGAATTTTAGCAGTCTCCGGAGGCCAGGGGGGGGGGCAGTTGCCCCCCCCCCCCTGCCCCCCTGCCTCCTACGCCTATGAGTATACCGACATCAAACCAATTAACAATCCTAAATATGTTATGGTGATCAAATCAACTTCATTGGAAACGCAACAGCCCTCCTAAAAATATTCTCTTGGTTCTTAAACTGGCTTGATTTTGGTATCCTTACGTCATTTGGATTAGTGCGACCAATATGCAACCTGATCAAAGTTTTTCGTCTCCTCTCTTTAGGAGGGGGACTTTGACAAATCGGAGATGCTCCTGCATATCGCTCTCAAACAAGCTCAAGACATGAATCATTTTGATGGAATCACTTACGTGTTCACAGTTCTGGCCAATTTAGCCTTTCAAAGGGTAATCTGTTGATCCCCCAGGTTATTAACCGGAAATGCAGCTGATGTGTTGGATTTTCCTTCAGGGTGACTACATGAAAGCGGAGAGGATTTACAAAGACGTCATGAAGCGTGTCATGAGCAAAGGTGTTGCTGCCGAGGACAATAGTATGATTGAAATGTCTTTAAAACTTGCCAAAGTGTACGCCTCTTGGCAGCAGCATGACAAGGCGGTTCTTGGTTTTCAATTCTGCATCAAAACGCAAGAAAAAAAAGTGAAAAATGGTATGAATTTTAACAAAAAGCTATTGGAACTCGGTTATATTTCTTATTAATTTACTTAGGGGATGTCGATGAAGATACCTTGGCTTTATGGGGAATGAGTCGAGATTGGTTTGCTCAGTATCTGTTGGACATTGGTGATTATTCTGCTGCCTTCACAGAGTTCCAAAACGCTTTTCTGACTTCGTGTGAACTCTTTGGAGATTCACACCCTCAATCTTTGATCCTCATCAATTCATTAGGTGAGTTGGTACATTTTGTGTTGCTTAAAAAGATGCATAAAAAGGTATAATATTAGGTACTGTGGCATCCATGATGGATGACCAACCCCGGGCTGTGTCATACTTTCAAAAGGCTGTGAAACTGGCATCTTCCGAAGATGATGAAAACCTTGGTACTTATCTAGTCAATCTGGGGATGGCCAGAATTAAACAAGTAAGATCAGAATTGTTAAATCATGACCAAATGAAGCTTTGAAGTGTAATTTTGATGTTTCAGAGTTTGAAAGAGGAAGCTCGAACTGCTTGCACGAGGGCTAAAATCATTGCTGGGCAGCGGAAAAATCCGGAGGTGGCGGAAGAAGCACAGGAATGTTTAGATCTGATCAATAAATTGGGAACATAGATTCCACCCTAATTTCAATCATTCCAGTGATTTCAATAAAGATTGGAAACCTTGGAACTAAGGAGTTCAAAATGGTTTGGACAAGCAAATTTCATCATGGATGTGAGCCCATTGGGAAGTTCCGTTTCTTCCGCGTAGTCGCAGACCGCTTTTGGAAGATCCTGAAGGTGCATTAGAGTGGCTAATGGGTACCGGTCCCTACCTGAAAAATTAAATGATCATTTGATCTAAAATTGATAAACAGTACATGGGTTTTGATGTCTCACTTTTAACTTGCCAGAGTAGTTTGCCCCGGCTAATATGCCATGAATCGGTTGCAAACATTTCATCTAAAGTGAAGAGACGCGTAGACCACGATGAAGGACAAGATTTCGACTGCAATTGTGTGGGTGGGCTCTTGCCGTATTTCAATTTGGAGTCGATTGTGGGACAAAAGTCGTTGAGAATGTTTTGAAAAATGTTCTCTTTCTCTCGCTTTTTATGAGGAACTGTCAGGATGGAAGTCTGGAACGAAAGAAGCTTTAAAAAAAATTTGGTTACATGTCGATTTGACGGAACTACCAGGGAATGTTTTTTTTTTACTAAATTAGGCACTAACTTTCCACAGCAAGGTATGCGGTACAGCTTGTGGTGCAAAACATAATTTATCCTTTGAAACACTAACAAGGATTTCTTCCTAGACGCTGCCACTCTTATTAGCCAAACTAGCAAACTAATCACTTCAAAAGGCATTCTACCATTTAAAATTTGCATCATCAATATAAAAATAGTTAACAAGCATTCATCGGAAAGATCAAGAAATGTTATAAAACATCTAAAAAAGCTTCTTTGGCTCATTCCTAGGTGGAATGTCGCCTGAAAAACAATGAAATGAAAGCGACATCTACAGAGAAACTTCATTATCCACTTAATTTCTTCGTTTTAAAGGTCAGTTCTTGCTAAAGTGTGCTGCTTACCCTATGTTCCAAAACTTTGATAAGAAATTCATGTCTTGGCTGGAATCGCAGCACTCCTGAATTCAGTTGGCCATTGTTACCCAAACTCAAAAAATTACTGATGTTAAATGGTAGAGGTTGAACACTGATAGTATCTGCTTCCAAGGACACGCCTCCCTTATGATATAAAAGCAGGCTTCGAACCAATTCCCTCATTTCCGGAGATTGAATAACTTTGCCTTCTTTGATATTGGTCTTGAAGGTCAAGGCCATCTCGTGGTAAAGGAGCTCTTTCAAATTCATATTGATCACTTGAATATTCGTCAAAGACTCCATTGGGTTTGGAGCTGAAATTGCTCAACAAAATGACTTAAAGTTCTATTCAGTTTGGATGTAGACTTGCCTCCAAAGATCTTTCTTTCCATGCCATTTAGAATGATATATATTTGAGCTTGGGGGTTCTGAAGACTGGCACTTTCGATAGAACACAACTCCAAGCAATGAAACTCGGCTTTTTGATCATTGAATTCCACAAAGAAAATGTTGTCATCTTGATCAGATATTGCATTCAAAGGAGCAAAAACGCTCTCAGGTGTTTCATGTGGATCCTGGAAAGAGATTTCCAGGTCTCCATAATCATCGTCAAGTCGGTGATCTTTCTTGGTCATTTTCTTGTATGGAGGGAATTTCACGATGGCTTCACTGTTAAAATCCTCGTTGTTTTGATACAAATCCGCTTGAGAGAGAATCTCCAGGTATGAGTTTTGAGGCCATTTGTCAAGCGTTTCCTCAGATTGTTCCTCATACTTTCCAAGAATCCTTCATAACACCAGAAAAAGAAGCACTTTTATTTGCTCTTCCTGATGTTTCTTTTTTCTGAGGCAATCAAATTGTAGGGATCAAATCACTTTGATTTCAGGTGTTTAAATTTGATAAATATGACGCTTTTGATAATTCATGAACAAAAAAAGCCTTGGATTTTCTGAACTTAAAAAAAGAAGCACCTAATCCCAACAAATTATTTCTCACGATCGATTATCTTATTTTTTCTCGAACAGGTTATCCAAAGGACGTTTTAAATGATTTTAATTACATACCAATGAACGATTTTGTTGCAGCCCACCATGTAAAGAATAATGAAAGACAAAATCATGATTATTTTTCCCTTTTTTAGCGATCGAAAAAAGGAATACTTTGCTTCAATCATTCCGGAGACACAGAACGTATTTAGCTTTGACATTGACAAAACACGGTTCATTATGAGAATACTTAGACTTAAAATGATTCAAAGCTAAAAACAAAAAAAAAAACTGCTTTCAAAGGTAAAAGTTGTTTTGAAATGCATTATCTTATTCACGAGCCC
The DNA here is from genome assembly GCA_010645155.1 of Tigriopus japonicus. Classification (NCBI taxonomy): domain Eukaryota; kingdom Metazoa; phylum Arthropoda; class Copepoda; order Harpacticoida; family Harpacticidae; genus Tigriopus; species Tigriopus japonicus. The sequence goes on from CM021323.1 coordinate 11,644,186, forward strand.
CTGACTCAAGTTCGTTAGTTCTAAATTTTAAGCTTCAAAGATCAATAAAAAGCCTAGGTTTTAATTGCAAAAGGGACTTTAGAAATATTCTTGAAGTCTCAAAATCATTCAAAAAGCTTTTTCTGTTTCCAAAATTCTGTTCTGAAATTTATTTCTTATGAACAAGCTGAGAAAATTGAAGGCTTCTAATATTTACTGAATGGATTTGACTTTTGTACATTTTGCTATTGTCGACAAAGGTGTGCGAAAAATTCAGCCTTGACAAAGTTATGCCTCAACTGTAAAACACGTGTCATTTGTCGAACCTCGAGCTCATTAATCCATTCTGTTAACCCTTTTCCTAAATCAAGTGGAAAATAAATGTTGAAGCATTTCTATTAATAAAGCGAAGTACTCCAGGTTGCAAAATATCTACCAACACTCCTTTAAAATTGTCAAATGAATTCGGCGAAGAGATGAAGGCTCTTTGTGCCCAAAAATGTTCTTGTTTGGTTTTTCAGCCGTTAAGGGAGGAATAATGGAAATTGGAATGGATTCGTATTTTATAGACACTTCTTGTGCTCCATTTATACCGAGGATCCCACGCCCAAATGAGTTTGTTTTTCGAGATAAAGTCTGGCCAATACTTGTCGACGTTTTGTGGAGGGGCCGATTTGTACTTGTACACATAAACTTGGATGAAGCATCAATCGGAGAAGAAAATCCTCCGTAGGCTGGATCTTGCGAGAGAAAGCGCTTTCTTTAAGACTTGGAAACTTGTCAAAGATTTGAAATCAGCGGGTGTCTCAAATCGATAACTTTAAGCTTACCCACGTGTAATTTCTACACCAATAAGTTGCTCATAAAGTTCTTAATGCAAAGTTTTAGTTTCAATCCCTCGAGTTTTAAGGCCCTAAAACTAAGGAACTGGAAACAGAAGTTGGGAACACCCTGTCAGAAGAATCTGGGTGAAATCTCAAGGTTTCATAAGGATGGGCCGATCTTCAATGAAAGAAGGCCACGGACCCATCCCAACTGCAATGCAACTTATGAAGTAGACGAGCAGTCACTCGCCGTCTTGGTAATAGTTGCAGTAGTAGTGGTAGTAATAGTTGTCGTTGACTCACAACCCAACTTTAGGATAGACAGTCATCGTTTACTACGAAGATAGATAGTACTGTTGTACTTATCGTTCAAACATTTCCATTTGGAACCCCAGACCCTTTGGAACATGCATTGATCAAATCCACGGGATCGACAAAATGCCGATCGGGCAAGTGTATCGAAGCCCTGTGCCACCCATCAATTGGGTGAATGTTATTTCGTCGCCATTCCTGGAATTAGATGCCAAACAAGGGGCACCGATCAAGAGAAATTTCGTGGTCAAGAAGAAACCAGTTAGCTCCAACGAGGTAACCAATGGATCCGAGAGCCCAAAACTCCAAACGAAAAAAGTGAAAATTGTCAAGAAAGTCAAGGTGAAAAACAAGAATAAGGAGAATGCCGATCCTGTTCAAGATCTCACTGAGGGATCTCATTCCAATAATCTGTTCAATGGACACGATGAAGATGAGGCCAATTCACTTTCAGAAACTCTCGTGAATGGGCACGCTGAAAATGGAACCGAATCCAGTTCAGAGGGTGACCAGATCTTGCAAAATGGAATTGAGAACCATGTGAGCGATATTTCCGAAAGTGTTGGCGAGCTGCACATCCATGGTCATGACAAAGAGGAGAGCGAACTTGTTGTTAATGGAGATCTGGAACAACCCGAAGTCTCAAAGAAAGAGGTTCAAGTCGCGGATCCAGATCCCCCTCCGGAGTTGTCTGAAGAGTCTGCAAAAACCATATCTCAGGTATTAGCTTCGGAGAAAATAAGTGACATCTATGAAAAGTTCCACGCAAAAGATGATGATGACGTCATAGTTTCCACGGCCTCCGAACCCTTGAGACAAGAAAAAGAGCTACCCCCATCCAAGCCTGTGATAGTTCACAAACCTTTACCATACTCGATAGCCGATCATGCCAAAGGTCTCAAGAACCTGGGGAACACTTGCTTCATGAACTCTATCATCCAATGTTTAGCTCATTCGGCACCCATTTTGGCGCTCTGCCAAGAGTTTGCCCTGGACAAGGCACACAAAGTAGCCACTGTGGGCCCAAATACTGATATCAAGATTAGGTCAGATGCGAAAACTGAAGGACGAATCACGAATGCTTTCGCAAATCTGGTCAAGGACATGTGGACAACGAGTGGGAGGGATCCAATCGGATCACCACAGGAGTTCAAGCGCGAGATTGGCCACTACGCAAGTAAATTTTTGGGATTTGAACAACACGACTCCCAAGAGTTGCTCCAATACGCGTTGGAAGGGATGCATTCAGAAATCAACCGAATTCCACCCAAAGAAAAAACTGACAAGGTAAGTTAGAGAGAGAGACCTTTTAAGAAATGAACGCTAAACATAAGTAGGGTCACACTGATTTTCAATTTGCAGAAAGTGGAAGAAAGTAGCGATGAGAATAACAACACGTGTGAACCAAAAAAATATGATCCTGATGATCCAGAGGAACCCAACCTTTCTGCTTCTGAAGTTGGGCGCCGTTGGTGGCGACAATACTTAAAACGTGATAACAGTGTCCTTAGTGACTTGTTCATGGGTCAATTCAGATCCACTCTCAAGTGCACAGTGTGCTCCCACGAGTCTGTGACTTTTGAACCGTTCTGGCTCATATCTGTACCCATCCCCAGTAAAGGACGGTCAAGGGGCTCCGCTCCAGAGGGAACGATCAAACTTCAAGACTGCCTTGACCTTTACGTTGCAGGTATGCAAAACGCGTTAACAACAATCACACAAATTATAGGTTTCACGCTTAACTTTTTCCTTGCACCAACACGTTCAAATGTTGCTGAGATTAATCGATACGGGGGGAGCGAGCAAAATTTAACAAATGGTCACTTTGATATGCAAATTAATTGGAACTGCAGAAGCTTCTTTAATTGGAACATAATCGGGAATCAGCAAAAGCTGAGAAAAGATCTTCTATATCTATATAAATCTTCTAGGATTAGTTTAATTCATTTCAATTATTAGTTAATGATGTACCCAACAACATATACCACAAATATTACAATATCTATTTATATTTATTGAGATACAAATATTAGCGTAGCTCACACCAAAGGGAATTCTAAGGGAACATTTGCTCCTCAGTTTGGTTCATAAATCATGTTGTACCTCGGGAAGGCTAGAAAAGTCGAAAATTATTTTGGCGAAAATGGACCTCTGGACTGAGTTTCATCACAACTGCAATGGCTCTTAAAGCACCTCAGAAAGAGTGAAAGAAAATTCAAAAGAATGCACTTTTGACATTGTTTTGGGCACATTGCCGACAAATCTTTACATTCCAGTTTGTTACATTCAAGCTAAAAAGGTAAGAGTAGTAAATAGCAAAATTTTACATCAAAGCATCTACAATCAACTTAGGTATCGCGTATGACTTTCTAATAAATAACCTTAAGCCGATGGTTTTTTGTCCCCTTTTTTTAAATAATCAATATTCAATAAAAATAAGGGTGAATGTTTTTAATCATATGGTCCCTTCCCATCAAAAAGAACCCGACCCTCAAATGATTTGCATTTCTTTTAAAATGCTTGATTTTACGGGATGCAGTTCAGCAATTATCAATTTGATCAATGAAACTGAATGAACCAACTGATGGCTCTAGTTTCTTTTGATAAGCAAGGATCTCTTCCTTCTCCTTTGCTTCGTTGGCGTTCAGTTTGGAATCCAAGTTGGTACTAGTAGGTGAAATCCAGTGTAAAGGCAAAGCAAATGAAATGTCTTTCTTTTAAATTTTTCTCAGTCTTAAGGAAAGTTAGGAAAGTTTCCTTTTGATGAGAGTAAGAATGCAAATTAAAGTTTTGAAATTCATTCCAAATTCCTCTATTTGATGTTTAGGATGTCGACAAGAAGGAAAAGAGAAAAGAAACAAAACTCCTTCTTTTGCTTTTCATGAACTTTAAAAGATGAAATCATAGAAATTTTAATGAATTCAACAAGCTAAATTAGTAATTTTACTCTCTTAAATTGGAAACTTTCCTTTTTCACTTCAAGACTGAGAAAAACAGAAAAAAAGAAGAGTCTCCTTTATTTACTGGCATTTCACCTACCGGGTGTTTCAAAAGAAACGGAACTCTTAATTCTATCGTCTTTAACTCGGGATTGAAACAATATATGAACCTCACCTTTATTGGATTTGATTTGCCAAACTTTTGACTTGAAATGTCAGAAAAAGCTATTTCAACCAAGTTCAATGTTTATGCGACCACGATTGTTCTCGTGAAGAGCCATTTCTGAAAACAGGGCGTTCGTGACTCCGACTTTTTTCTCCCTTCTGAAATTTGACCAAAATAAAAGGTAAGGCAACATAAAGTAAATAAAACCATAGGTTTCTTAAGAATTAGGGAAGCTCAGTAAACATCAGCTGGGCCTGTTTGTCTACTCCGTAGCACCGTCGTGGCCTCTGGTGTCTCATTGCTTCACTAAAATTCTACGATCGCATCTCATTCTCGATCGTTTGTTGCGGAGCAACTGACCATTTGAAATATTTGATCGAGTGCAGAACAGGAAAGAACAGAATCACCAGAAAAGGGCAGCGCAACACTACAGAGCACAAAATCAACAAACTTTTTCTCACTGTGCTTATTCTATTGGTATCTACCGCATCTTTTAGAGCTTGCAGAAGCACACTAATACGAAGGAAGTACGGAGTTTATTTTGCAAAAACGGTGCCCAGATTTTAACATTGGTTATTTCCTACGATTGGTATTTATCCTATGTAAAGGCAAAGACATCGGAAAAGGATAATACTTAAACATCCCGAACCTTATCGTTATTCTACACTTTCTTGTTCAGTATATGATTCATTTTGGATTATGTTTGTCCTATATCACTCTTAGCACATTTCTACCATTTCATAATTCATTTTTGAATGCAAGGTCTTTGCCGTCCTGCACCTTTGGATATGTTAAAAGTTCAAGGTTTTTCATTTATGAAACTTAACCGGTTCATCGCACATGAATCTGGTCAACAATAATGGCTTACTCAGTTAAAATATTTAGCATTATATATTTGCTCTCCTAAAATTAAAGACATCATTGCGAGCAAACTCAGTTTCAAACTCACTTTGAGTAATGCTTGTTAATTTGTGCTTCAGATGTTCAATTGTTTTTCAGAGGAAACCCTTGACGGAAATGAGAAGCCGACTTGCGAAAAGTGCAACGAGCGACAAAAATGCGTCAAATGGTACATGGTTGAGCGGTGGCCCAAAATACTAGTAATACATCTCAAGCGATTTGCCCCTGGGGAGCGATTCCGGTCAAAGCTCTCCAATCATGTGGATGTTCCCGTGGAATATCTAGATCTCAGGTTGAACCTAGAGACGCTCTAGTTGGACCTAGAGCGCTATAATAAAAGAGTACGCGCATGTGCCATTTTGGTCCCAAGACGTCGGTTCCATTGTACTGTGGTTCTTGGGTTCGACCTGTTTGAGGCAACTTTACCTATGTACTATTTACTATCAAATTGACGCTCTTGATCTCAGCTTACCTTTGAAAGCATAATGTTTGACCTTTTTAGCCTTTGAAGGTCAAGACGGGCCAAAAACATGAGTGCCGGAAGATAACCTTCTCGTTCTCCTTAAACCTCGATGCGCGTTCAAGCCCAGTGCTGCTGTGAATTGACTCGGTAATGTCAGCTCTTGAGGAATCTCGTCACTGATTTGCCTTGACTTTCTTACTTTTAAGGAAAACTAATTCTAACTAGATACGAAATTGATTGGTGAATATTTAGAACGTCAATTGAAGCCATTAGAGCGTTTTCCTTGTGCACATTATTGCATTGTTATGTAAAATGACTTTTTTTGTTGAACAATTATATGGCAGCCCTGGTGACGTTGCGCATTCGTGGCAGTCGTCAGGTTGACTCTGGTACAGACTGTTATGACTAAGTTAGTAAAAAGTTTTGATATTTTGTACTCATAATGTATATGACAGAAGCTATTTAAAAAAGTTTTTGCAATTCCCCTTTTAATTTTTGACTTTGTCACTAATTATTACATGAAACTAAAGAAGCTTTTTAGTATATATTATGAGTACAAAATATCGAAACTTTTTTTACAAAGTTAGGCATAACAGTCTGTAGCACTGTCGGCCTGACGACTACTACGAATGCGCAACTTCACCAGGGCTGCCAGATAATTGTTCAACAAAAAAGTCATTTCACATGACAATGCAATATTGTGCGCAAGGAAAACGCTCTAATGGCTTCAAGTGACGTTCTAAATATTCACCAATCAATTTCGTATCTAGTTAGATTAAGTTTTCCTAAAAAGTAAGAAACACAATGCAAATCAGCGTGAAGATTCATCAAGAGCTGACATTACCGAGTCAATTCACAGCAGCACTGGGCTTGAACGCGCATCGAGGTTTAAGGAGAACGAGAAGGTTATCTTCCGGCACTCATGTTTTTGGCCAGTCTTGGCCTTCAAAGGCTAAAATGGTCAAACATTATGCCTTCAAAGGTAAGCTGAGATCAAGAGCGTCAATTTGATAGTAAATAGAACATAGGTAAAGTTGCCTCAAACAGGTCGAACCCAAGAACCACAGTACAATGGAACCGACGTCTTGGGACCAAAATGGCACATGCGCGTACTCTTTTATTATAGCGCTCTAGTTGGACCTAAAGAATCACCGTTATCACAAATAAAAATTGCACTTTTTTTTCTTCTTCCTCTAGTTCTTACAGCAAATCAGGACCAGCCCACTTCGATTTGTACGGTGTCTCCAATCACTCGGGAACACTTCACGGAGGACATTACACGGCATATTGTCGTCATCCTTACAAGAAAGACAAATGGTATCTTTACAATGACCGAGCCGTCTCGTCTACTTCCAAATCGGGCGTCATTTCCTATGAAGCCTATTTGTTGTTCTTCGAGCGGAAAGAGAACGAGATCGAAGACGAACCAGAAATGGTCAGCGCCAAAAAAGATTCTCCGCGTCCGACTGAAACAAATAATCACGCAACCTTGCTCAATGGCGAGGTCAAGGGCGAGGAACAAAACGATGAAGAAGAACAAACCAATGGAGACGATATGGAAGATGGCGATGAAGAATGGTGAAGTGGAATGACTAATTTTCTATCGTAACATGCAGAGATTATTTATTCAATCGTAATTCATAAGTTAGCGAATGTTATTGATATTAATAGAAGCTTTCAAACATGGATATAATGCCGGATGAAATTAGAATAGATCTGTAAGCAGATGGACTAGTTAATGGTTACATTTAACTCACTAAAAAAATCAGGTAAAAAAGGTAAAGCTGCTCATTCCACCGACTCGATGGCATGCAAGGGGCGTTTCATGAGTTCATCTGTTCTCTCTCTTGAGTATCGTTCGATGTGAACCCGAAGGATAAAATCACCTTCGCGATCAGGAAAGAAGGTACTTGGAATTATGCAGTATTTGCCGGGAGAGAGTCGCACTCTGATATTGGTTTCACGACCATCTTGCCAAGTGGGAGTCTTGGCAACGCACTTGTGATAGCCATCGTTTCGTCTGTAGGCGAAGAATTGCGTGGAAAGCTCCTCACATTGGTCTTCAACCCGGTAAACCTTAAATCCGACCTGAAACACGAATGAATCATAAACCTCAGTAATGGTGCGAGTTTCGCCCCTTGAAGTCCTTCACGCCAAGTGTGATCTTAAAGATTTTTCTCTAACCTGATTGAGGCCTTTGGCCCGACTTTTCGGTTCACGTCTTTGCATTAGGGATATCACAGCCGAACATCGCCCATCTGGATCGCTTGGGTCAGAATCGTTGAGACGAATGAAACATTGCGGATTTTTAGAGTAGTTTTTAAAATCCCCCTTTTGAACGCCCCCAGCATTTAGACCCACTTCCCAGCGTCCGTGAAACGTGATATCCTGGTCAACCTCATGGTTCAGATGACAAATATCAACCGTCTAAACAAGCAAAAAGCACAATTAAAACTCATTCAATATTTCCATCTCAAAATTATGTTTGTTACCTTAAAATACTTCAGGAAATCCCCGTAGGCCATCCAGAAACCTCCGTCTTGGTATGTCTCTGTTTCAAGCTCCTTCTTGATATCGTCGGACACATTGGCCCATCTGGTGTCGGTCGGATGCCAGGCCCCGATCCAATTGACATGCAACGGTCCAGAGCAATTTTTCACCCGAATGAGCTGCTGCCCCTCTCCCAAGTAAGCTACACGGGTTACACGATATGCATACTTGACATGAAGGCCAAGTTGGCTGGCTTCTGCCAAACATAATTTCGTTTGTCGAGTTTTGATGGCGGTTGTAGCCAAAATGATATTTCCTAACTGAGAGGCTCGGAGAAGGTCGAAAAAGAGACGGTCGGCATGTCTGGCATCCATGGAGAGTAAATCCGGCAGATTGCGTACCCTCTCTGGAACACCACCAGTTAATTCGATGCAACCGTCAATGGGCATCCAATGATTCAGTAACTCATAAGAGCCTTTGGCCTTGGCATAAGCTTTTTCCAACAAAGCAGGCCAAAATTCTTCAACACAAGCTGACTTCATATACAAAGGAGTGCCATTCTTGATTGGCAGTCTATCGTCCACTACAATTTCGATCCATCGCCCGAACCAAAAGCGAAAGTGGAAGATCCCGGCATAGTTTTCTTTTGCCGTAAATCCTTGATCTTTTGGGACCACTTGATTGAGCAAGGCTTCACTTTCCGCCACAGCACTCATGGCTGGAACAAACCATGAGTCCAAGCCCACCCGAATGTCAAAACCTTCATTCCGATCCGACACTAAAATGGGTTCCTCGGGACGAATGAACTCATGTGGTCTGAGCCACTCCAGATCATCAAAATGTCTAGCACTTCGTTTCCGCAAGAGGTCATTATCGGCTGGGAATTCCGGGTCCTCAAAGAGCTTCTTAGCCTTCAGGCATTCTGCTCTTAGGGCAAAGAAATCTTGTTCGTACAAGTATTCAACCTCATCGGCATTATCATAGGGATCTTCTGCCAAGGATGAAGACCTCCGTTTGGGTACAATAGTTGCACTCAGCAAAGGATCTTTCTCATCCGATGAACTCCTTGAGGACGACGAGGATGAGGAGGAGCTCGAGGTGTCCGAGGAGACCGAGGAGGCCCGCTCAATCCGATCTAGAGAGCCCGTCGCCTTCATCACCTTTCGAAATGTAAAACACTGAAGCCTTTCACTGAAAGATCCAATCCCAGGCAACCAGAATAAATTTCAGGCCTCCAGATGTTCACTTCATGGAGGGAATCTTCTCTTTCGAACAGCATGAAATATGTAGGCGTACTAGGATTGTTGCACAGGCCTCGAAGTCGATGCTAACCCACGTCTTTTTGTGTCTCTCTATGTACTTCTCTGGGCGTGATTCCGAGACGGACAACCACATCTACCTGTCCTAGGGCCCTAAAGCCTGTATGAACGTACATACGACGCACCGTTCTGTGGTTCGGTACATCGGATAGTTGGTTGCCTCAAGTTCAAGAGCACCAACACATACCCGGTGGATAATGAGGAGAGTGATGTTCAAGAATGAACGGTACCCCGAACACCTCCAATCCATGTGCATTCGTTCCTTCGTTCGCTCGTTCGTTCGCCACACACAAACATTGCCCGATGAAGGCGGACTCAGTTCGACAAAGAGACGGGTCCATGCTCGTCAAAAATAGAGAAGTGGTATGCCAAGCATGACGCATAGATCTTTTTGTGCCTCATCCGACCAAATTCTGTTTGGAGGTTGTCCATGTGACAGAAAGATACCTTAATACCTTGACTCTTTGAGCTCTGTAGAGGAGCTATCAGATGGTTTGGGTTTGTTTTGTTCGAGAGCTGTATCAAGAGTAATTGTCCAAGATGGAGGAGTGCGGACGACGCAAGCAATTACCGCAAATTCGATTTTCGAAGGAATTCAAAAGGGGCAAATAATGGTCCTTTTACCTTCTGTTAGTCCATTTGTGTAGATTTATAACCTTGCTTTGGTTGGAATGCGAGTGTTTTTATACTTTAGATTAGGATCAAGGCGAGATGTACTACAACTGCACACATCGAATTACGACAGAGAAGAATTGATCCGAGATATTCAAGGTCTTTTGGAAGTTTAGTGTGTAGATGTGTAATTGAGTACTTAGACGGTTGAGACGCAATCAAAGCCACCAATATCTCCCTAGACCGGATATATTGGCATGCTAGCAAGAATGGTCTGGAATCTGGAATCATGGGCTGATCTCGTGACACGGAATCGTCTTGAATTGTTATTGAAACAATGGAAAATCAATAGTCATGAACCGAAAGGGCTCTTAACCGAAACCGAAAGTTTTGGCCGAAAGCAGCTGACTAAAAAAATATAAGTACACAAAATTCACTTAAAAATATAAAATACTTATGTGTAATCGCAAATTTGATAAGTCGGAAACTTAAATTTCCGAAGCTTTTAGACCAAACAAAATCTTCAATTTTATAGTCCAACTCCATTTTTATAGTGCATGTTTACTTTCGGTTTCAGGAGGCATAATCGAAACCGAAATTTTGGCCGTACGCACTTTCGGCCCATCACTAAAAATGAGCCTGTACCAAATTTCAAGGATTTGAGAAATTACCTTAGAATAAATGTAAAATCTTTGTCCAATCACTTGCAACATAAATTAGGAACATTCAAATTAATACTTCCAATAAACGCATTCTCAAAATTGCCAAACATATAATTTACTACTCTCGCATAAACTTGCGAAGACAAAGACTAAGGCCAATGCTTAAATGTTGTACGCATGAATCTCTGTGTCTGCTTGGATCAAAGTTTGCATTAGAAGAAATAAGTTCATTACCCTATAGATTGTAGGTTCATTCATCTGTAAACCCTCAGTTAACCCACAGACAATTCACAATTAAACCAGAAGTAATCTGTTTCTCGTGCAGTTTTTTCAACAGAAACACTCAGATTCTCAAAAATCTTGGACCTTCGAAGCTCCATTTTTTAATTACCCCAAATGTAAGTTGCAAGTTCATTTATCACTCAGTTTATATCACTGATTGAACTGGTGGTGTTCTTTCATAATTCTTTCAATATTTGTTTGGTAGATTTCAAAATATAACCGATTTAGAAGTCTCTGGTTGGTGTTGATATTTTCCGAGAAGAGCGTCATCTCTTTTTTAAGGAATGATTAAGCTATGTCAATCCTATTTGCAAATGATTACATGTGTGTCAATTCCTCAAAAAATGTAACAGGCCTTCATTCGTTTTATCGTACATATCCAGCTTTAAACCTCACTGTCTCGGTTTTAAATGGTGTCTTCCAGTCCCCTAGGGGTATCCAAATAAAATTTACGTTTCTGGAGTCAGAATTTCTTCGTCGATCGAATTTCGAGGAGATGATATGTTTTAGTATTTGTGCCATACAGCCTGGCTTCACTAGAATCAATTCGTGCCTTCGCATTAATTTGGGAAAAATGTCTTAAAATAATGGTGAACCGAAAATTGGCCTCAAAAAAAGTGGCAGATAGTCGCTTCCTGTTTTGATCTAACTTTTTAAGCCTTTTGATTTTAGATAAGGACCGCTTTGATCCATCGCTAACAATTATTTCCTGAGACATTGTTTTATTAATGATAAATAAAAACTACTTGTACCAAGAAATCATAAAGGTCAACCAACAAAGTTTTATGAATAAAAGGTCCAAGGCAGTTTGAAAGACCAGAAAAGCCATTGATACCTTTCTTGTCGAGTGATATCTAATCAAAATTACTACAATGTTAAAAAATCGTAAGAGGGACCTCCAAAATCTAAACTCAAATTATTAAGTGGACCACGCTGTAAGTTGGAACTTTCTTGTGTTTGCATTGTGGTTACGTGGTCAGACTTATAAGACCAATCCAAGTACCATTGTAAAACCAAAGTGCCTTGCCGGGTGATGCAAAGTATCTACGTACATGGTAGCATGTGCAGAGCTCACTGTCATCTTTTTGACATTTCCCTCTCCCTCCACGTTGTTTCAACTTTTCCCCCTCTTCAAATCTCTCGGCCTGCCAGGTGAGTGAACCCAGATAACATAACGTTTGTCGTGTCCCTTTTTTATGAAACCATTTCATCATGGCTTGGCTCGGTAATTGGTTTTGTTCTTCTCTTCCAAATGTCACTTTTATGGGCCGGGATAAGAGTCAGATGCAGTTTCGAACATCAACCAACCACCATCACCTTCAGCAGGCAGGGCGATCATTGCTTTCATAACTACTACTACCGCTATTGCCAGTCTTGTGAAACGAAATGAGGCTATTTTGATCATTTTGACATTATCCTGTAACCAGCGATTGGTAGATTGAGCTTCAAGATTGTGAGTGGTCATCTGATTATGTGGAAACAGAATGCTCAAGACCAAGGCTTTCAAACTGTTTTCTGACCATTCATTCATTCATAACCAGACCGTTTTATGAAACCAAGTTAGATGCACTTCAAGCGGATGAGGTTGGTTTCAGAAACGTTTTAGGGATAGATTGAGTAAATGATGTTAAGAGATAAAGTGGGCGGTTTTAATCAAAGAACGTGTTCTTCTTAAAATCGATTCTTAAAAAGGACACAAACAGCGTCACAAGCTTTGCGTTTTCTCTTGACACGTCTTTTTCTAGCACCACCAAGTTAGGATAAATTTTGTAAACCCACATACGCTAGATTTGACCGATCTCGATTTTACACACTTTTTTATTTGTTCCCAACTAACTGGATTAGCTTTGGTTGTCCATATGTCTGGTATCATGAAATGGCCATAGTGATCGTTAATAGGGCCCTCAAGCAGCATCATGTGGCAACATTTGGATGATAGATTCATGGTCAAGTCTGGTGGATAAGGGCACAAATAAGTAAAGAGTTTCTCTTTGTAATGGACCTGCCCTTTCAATGGACCTTGTCCTTGCCAATATTTTAGGCAAGAAAAACCACAATCACGATGATGATCAGGAGAAATAATCTCATGATTGCATTTCCTTCATCCGTCAAAGGACAGCCAACATCCAGTTCCTTCAGATTCTGGGGATATCCCATGATTTGCTGGTGGTCAAATCAAGAATTTTTATCATTTCACCACGTTGGGTTCATTTTCCAATATTTTGATTGTGTTCAATTAAAGATCTACGACAATGTTTTTGTTTTGACTTGATGATCATGGAGTGATACCACGTGATAGAATCCCAAGTTTAAAGAAACCAATGTCCAGGGACGACTTTGGTTGGAAAGAAAATTGTGAACTTGAACAATGTTTCAATTTCCCCGGGAAGTGATTGATATTGTACTTGAAATAAAATCAATAAATCATTATTAACCAAGCTGACGACTGCCACTTACCACGGAATGGGACAGAATCGTAAAATAATAAGTCTGTTGTTGAAGTTGGAAACCCGCGTACACGCGAATTCATATTATGTGATAAATCTGTTTTGAGTCTTGTACTCGCAGAAAGAAAACCACACGAAACGAAAAAAACTCAGAATGAAAGGGCAGAAGGCTAATGCAATTTTCTGAACGAGTTGCTAATTGTCAATTTTAAGGTCAATGCATTTAATCTACGATCTGTAAGGAACGTATTTCACGAAATCTTTGAAACGTATTAAACGTCTCTTGGCCAGAGATACAGGCATTGGGCACTTATTGGATGTTTGGTTGTTAAAATTATTGCCTTCTAGATTACAATAAGGAAATTAAATTATATCTTAATTAATTCATGCGTAATTAAATCAAACTTGTGAGCGGCTTTGGTCACAAAATGTCTGTTGTAGCGGGAGGATTCTAGTTCAAAGATACGTAGTATTTGACCACGAGGGCATCTGGTATTTTCGATTCTCATCAGGAAAGAACAACTGCATGCACACAAGGTATCTAGGGCATTTGACGAAATTTAAGTAGTCCAAGCCATGAACCACAGTTGAACGTACGCCTGTGCATCATCAATAAGTAACCATCTCGGGAAAGGACGAAAGGAACAGTTTTCACGCACACTCTTTCCCGAGGATCCGAATCACACTGCTTGATTAAGAGCACCGGGATTGGTTTGTGTCTATCTGTCGAGAGATCGATCATCCGAAAGAGTACACGATATCACCCGAATTTCTCAGGGAGTGCGCTTCGGCCAAAGCTTTACCAATAAATGGTGGCAGTTTTTGGATCTCTCACTCAGTTTAGGATTGACTTTGAATCATGACACAGTTTCAGAGGATATACCATGTGAGACTTTGTCTACTGACAGTGATTACATTCACCAGTGCCATCAACGCCCGGCCCCATCATGGAGGGCCTCATGAATCCGGACCTCATGCGCATCAAGGTGGAGAAAACGCAGCAGAGCATCGGCAAGCTAGAGAGATGACAAGCTCCGCTACAACGCATCCACATCATAGAGAAAACCCGGCAGTGTACCAATTTGAGAATCCGTTTGGTCAATCCTTTAACCAACGGATGGGTCGATCTGAACAAGCCAAGTTTCTTCAAGAGTTACCATCACAAACCATTGCTGAGCGTCGTGTGGCCACCCAATCCCTCTGGCCTAGTAGCTCTTCACATTGGGCCGATGTTCCCAGTGCTCTGACCAAGAGCAGTGATTGGCATCAATGGGGCGCTGGCTCATCGGCACAGGGTGATCCCAACTCCCTTTACGGAGGATCTGATGATGGAGAACCTCCAGTGCGTAAACGTCATATTACAAAAGGAGCAGGATATGGTCAGGAAAACAACTTTGATGAAGAAGGTGGAAATGGTGAGTTAGAAGAAGAGGACTTTTCCTCCCCTGGACCTGGTCAAGGATATGAGGAAGAAGGTTCTGACGGATATCACGGTGGGGACGTTTCTGCTTTTGGGGGACCATCTGGATTCGAGGCACAAGGAGGATTTGAAGAAGAACAGGATGGATATCAAGGATCTCCCAGTGGGTATAACAGCCAGCAGGGCGTTTTTGAAGGACATGAAGGAGACTTTGACGAACAGCAAGGGGGATTTGAAGGACCACAAGGCGGCTTTGAGGCCACACGTTTCCAGCCCCCACCCAATCGGCAATCACATGATAATGACTACGAGCCCCAGGTGGTTGACCGAGGATCCAGTTCGCCAATTGGACATCCTGCAGGCTTCCAAAGCGCCTTTCCCAATAACTTTGAAAAATTCAAGGAATCCGTTCAAGTGGAAACAACCCATCCATACACCAATGAAGGAGATTCCAACAACGGATTTGCACCTCAAGGATTTCCCAGTAACTTTCCCGCTGGTTTTCCTGGAAACATCAAGTTTCAGCCCTCAAGTGACCATGTAAAGGTGACCCAGGAGTTCCATTCTAATCAAAACTTTGGCGGGCCTGAGGATTATCAACGACCCCAATCACCACCAAGATTTAGCCCGCCAAGTTATTCGGTTCCAGGCCAGCTCACTCCTCTCCAACGCCCCGAGCGTGAATCCTCACCAAATCAATTTGAAAACACTGTTCAACACGGCACAGGGGAGAGCCACTCCTACTTTTCTCATGGAGACTTTGGGTCCAAGACCCCCTCCCATAACAGCCCTAGCCATATCGTTCCCTTACCCCAAGGGAACTCCCAAATCTTTGGAGGACCTCCTCCCAGCTATGGAGGGCCCCCACCACCAAGCTATGGAGGCCCCCCACCCAATTACGGACCTCCCCCACCAAACTATGGGGGATCCCCTCAAGTTTTTGGACGCCCACCGCCTAGCTTTGGTGGCCCACCTTCTCCTCCTGCCTACAGTCATATTCCCAGTTATGGCGGACCTTCCTCTTCTATCCCCTATAGCGGATCCCCACCTAAATCATTTCCACCAAAGAAGCCTAAATCGCACAAGAGAAAACCATCCTACTCCCCGCCTCCTCCACCTTCGCCGGCACAATCCTATACCGATAACAAAAGCTTTAATCCTCCAAGCACTAAATCCCAATTCGACGAGATAAAGGAGATTGGTGACGATATCATTGATTCCCAATTCCAAGAGTTCAACGATCGTTTCTCCAGTCACACCAAAGGCGTCGATACCGACGAGGATTTCCACAACAGCGATCGAGACGAACAGAACTTTAAATATAACAAAGTTAACTACAGGGAGCCCATTTCTAAGATCTACAAACATGAGGAACCTGAAGAAAACATTGAATATGGTACTTCATACGGAGCTGTTGAAGCCTATAAAGGAGGGTTCGAGAGTGACAAGCCTCATCCCGCTCATATGATGCTCAATGATGACGACGACGAGGCCGAGGGCAAACGTTCGGATGCCATCGATCCCAATCAGTACAAGCCACCCGTATCTGAATCTTACAGTCCCTACAACGAAGAGATTGCCAAACAGGAGGAGGAGATGAACCGATATCGTACCCAAGCCCAAGGAGAAGAAAGTGACGATGACGGTTATTATATTCCATCTTTTCCCCAGGACGAAGAGGAGACTGACCAAGAGAGTGAAGAGAAGGCCAAGGACGAGTCCAACTCATCGAAGCGGCATTCAGGTCGCTATGATGATGAGGATAAGAGGAGGAATCGGCAGAAATATCGAGGTAAAAGCGTCAATGCCGTCGAGGACGAGGTCGATCGATCCGGATCCTTCTCTGATGACGATCTCATAGACGAAGAGGAGGCCAAGCGATGGGCCCGTATGTATGAATGGAGGAAGAAGAATAACGAGTAGCGAGAAATAATATGACTTAGCAGATTATTCCTTTGGATTCACCATGATTTTCAGATGACACGTTTCTCATCTTGAGAGTTTAACGCTTTTCCCTAAATTTGAATTTCCTGGAAAGTTCACGAAAAACGCCAATATCATTGATTGATACATATGTTTTTACCCGGCCTCACACGGCTAATCTAGCGAAGAAAGTGAGTCATCTCATTTCCATTTTTGAGAAGTGAAATGGCAGTGAAAGTAGAACAAGTAATTAGCCCTCCAACCACCCATCCATCCACATAATGTAGCTGCCAATATACATTCTGAGAGGACAAATAAAAGTGTTAAAAATTACTTACTTGTGAGTTGTCATGCCTGGTCTCATGCTTCTTCAAAATTTCAAAATTGTATCACGATTTCAATGCCATCTGGACTTAGACTGTGATGGAATGAATGCCCTTTGTGTGCAGAGAAAGGGGCAGAAGTGAAAACAAAAAGGCATGATGATGATGACAAAGGTCTCGGGGATACAATTATCTCTACACGATGCAGAGATGGCTTGCACAATGACGGTTTCACGAGAACTTGGATACGATATGTCCATTCCTCGGTTGAAAGTGCCATATTCAGATCACACTTTCGGTAGCGGTCAATGCTCGCGACTACGTCAAAAGATTGGAAGAGTATTTCGTTAGTGAAATGCCTAAACTGATATTCAGTTCACGAACTGCAATGAAGTCGTCAAAAAGGGAATGTTTTGGTCTTCAAGTAATCTTGAGATTTTGACTACGTAGCCTTGCAACCCGCAGTTAAAGCATTTTTTTTTTGTTTTTCAGAAATCATTTAGGCTCAAAAATGATTAATCATCATTGTTAAACAAACAACGCTCTAAAAGATGTCTTCAAAAAGAAGCAAACAGAAAATAATTTCCTGCCTCCATTCTGAAAAAGCTTGTGCTGATGGTGATTTCAATTGAGCTTTTCAAAAGTACTTACAACGAAACCTATCGATTTTTTTTGTTTAAATCTTGGTGGTGGCATAGGTTAGGATAACATGAACCACATTCAGTCTTCACAACGGCGTAGATTGATTCTAAATGTTGATATGGCGTTGTTTAGACGAATGTAACAAAATCAATCGCATATTGGGTGGACAATTTAAAACTTAGCAAAGAAATTTCGTTCGAAATGAAGATTATTTACCGTTTTTTGGACAAGGTATGTTACCCTGGCTTTTGAAAACTTCAAGAATAAAATGTTCGACCAATGAACAAATTTGTGACTTTTTTAAAATCACATACTGTCACAGTGACGCGCACATGGTTTACACTAAATTAAGGGTTTGAGATCCTTCTTCTCTCAAGTTCCAACGAGATTTTCCTTAAAAAACAAGTTGACCCATTTTAGCCCCATTAAATCTGGAGTACTGCCAGGCTGTTGTAAAAAGGATTCTAAAGTTGAAGCAAATTAAAATTGTTCTTAAAATTGTCGAAAAATATTTCAAAGAAAGGTTTTTACCGAAAAAATATCCAGCTTGTAACTTTACTGATTGTATTTCCATAAAAAAGCAGAAAGAAAACAGTGATTGAAACGCGAAGCTAGATTCCTTGACAACTTGCACAACTTTTGTGGAAAAGGAGGAAAAGGTGTGCAAGATCAACTACTCCAATGAATGGGCCCTCAAGAGTGCTCTGGTATTTGGGTGGGATGAAATCTCTATGAAGACTGTCAGTGCCATTGTTGAGGCCGTCCGAAAGAGATTTTATCACATATTGAAGGCCAAAGGAAGTCCCGTTGAATGGGGTTTTCAATACATGATGCAGAGTTTGGAAGCATAGTTTATAAAATATGAACATTTCTAGTTAAATGGTTCCAATCAACGAAAAACGCATTTTGAGGGTGTCACGGGCAAAAAAAGAACATATGTTTTGTCTCCAGAACGTACAGAAGGTTACATAGTTAACAAACGTATTTTTTTCAAATTTCTGGATTAATATGGCCTTTTAGATTAAATTGAAGTTACACATCATTTCCTAGACTCCTGTTTTTGAAATACAGCTATGAATTGAGAAAATTCGCGAACGTTTTGAGACTCGGGAAGTGCATTTGCTTTCCCAACATTCAAAATGGTACCAAATGTAAGCTTAAACATCCATGCACCATAATTAAGCAAAATTTATGCAAAGTGTATACAGAATCATAACAAAATTGTTCTTTTTAAAAATCCACTTTTCAAGCAACCAATTGTTCTATTGATAGATGGCGGTAGCAAGACCTTAATTTCAGAGTTGGTAACGTTTTCTTGAAAACGTTCATCCGTAATTATAGTTTTCATTTTTACTGAAGATTGTTATTCTTTACTATCCTACTACTTTTGCCACAACTTATTGGAAAATTGGAAACAATCTTTCTGTGCATGAAGAGGAAATTGCACTTATCATAAACAAAATTTAAAAAGCCATGTCAACGGTGGTAATCAAACTGACATGGGTAGATCTCACCTACCGTACGTTTTGAGAAGATTAGTAATTCAAATCAAAAAGAACAAAACCGCTTTCTTTTTGTTTTTTTTGTTAATTTTTCGTTCGTTTTTCGTAATAAGGCTGTCAAATTTGCAACCCATTCAGATTGGCAGGCAAAGAAAAAACTTCCAGTCAACGATTTCCTCTTTACCCAAGAGGCCTACTACATATTGACAGTCGAGAAAAGCGACCTCAAGCGGCATTTATCGCATTTCGTGGTGTGTCGAGGTAGAAAAATGCCTTCACTCTGCTAAGTTTGAATGCCTCTCATACATCTCCAGTGATTGATTCAAAATTGGTAGCAGTTAACAGCAAGTTGTTAGTTATTGTATCAAGAAACAGTCTTAAATTTTAAGGACATCAAGATTTTTGCATTATTAAGTTATTACAGGTTTAAAGTGTCAACTTCGGTTTCAAAATAAGTCACCCTTAACATATGATGAACGAGAAAAAAGGGAAAAGGAGAAGGCAAGAGGGGCCGTCAACCAAATCAGAGCGACCAATTTCAGACCTTAAAAAGGAGTTGGGGGAAGGTTTCAGACTTGTGGACTTTTGAACACCATTGTGACAAACCAATGCAATTTTGGAGCATTACAAGAACACAGCATTTGAAGTTAGAATAAGTGAATCTAGAATGAAATGAAAAAGAAACACCAAACACAGATAAAACTTGCATAAACAGCGAAAGAAGTTACTACACAGACCGGGTCTCTTAGTACTGTGTACACTCTACGTTTTGAATCGCGAGACTCAATAGCATGTATTTCTCAAAAGGAAAAATACTTTTCAATGGCAATTTAAGGTGAAAAATTTAGTTCCAACTCACGGATCAAAAATTGTGAGCCTATCCCAAGTTATCCAAGGATGGCTCAAGCCAGGATTACTTTCAAATTACACCTTGGGTCCAATCAGTACAATGGAAATTCAAGGGAACAATATATGTGTTGCAAAAACCTTCCATTCAGTTCAATGAACGGACCCAAGATGTATTTTTGAAATCCGCCTCGAAGCACAGTATCAAGCGTTCCAGCCCAAGAAGAATAAGATGAATGAAATGCCTATCAAATTATTGAAACTTAGCATGCAGAATACTTAATTAAGAAATGAAAACATTGAAGAACTCTTTTTTGCTTCCAAACAGTCATTCTTTATTTGACAATTTATGATATCGATTTGCAACAGTTTCACTGAAGTAATTGTTACAAGTTCAATGTTATAGCATTGTCGCATTAGATTTGGCGAACTAGCAAATTCATATTCGACTTAACACTTTTTCTTACAACGGACCAAGTAAAAGAGTTGGGCTTGAAACATTTCCTACTAAATTTGGATGACAAAACATAACAGTGTATTCAGAGGGAGAGTCTGATTGAATAAGTAATTACGTAGTCGCCTCAAAATCTGCCGAAATGACCAATTCGCATGAACCTAATTAATTCCTCATTGAAAGAAAGACCCCTGATTACGAGCATTTAATATTCAATTAAAACTGACGAAATGTGCATATTATCTACGTTTAATTTAACCTGAAGTTTTGCAAAAACTTGAGTGAGTTTTTCTCTCCCTCACTTAATTTTGTCTCCAAATACATCATGTGCAAAAAATCACAGTTTTTGACCTCCATAGTGTTCAAGTGCAAATTAGCTTGACCAAAAGGACTCCTCTTCTGACCATAACAAATAGATCAAGGATGTACGATTCTGGTCATGGTTTTGCTGCTGACTTCACTCTCAAACATTCGATCGGGTCACGTGAGTGAGGGTTTGGTTGGCAGAGCTCAAAAAATGCACCATCCGACAAATACGTTGGGCTACTTGGTGGATCAGGTGGAACAATTAGATTTGTCATCTCTCAACTGTGTACAATCATGAGGTAAGAATCAAACTCAACCAAGTACGAAAACAAAAATGCACAACTCAGAGCAATTTCCTTCCCCTTAACCCCCTGAGGTGTGATATAGAATTTTCCCTCCCAACGCCAAGCATAAAAACAAGACTGAGAAAGCTTTGTATCACCAAGGTTGCATGGGCCTTGACCGACAGACCGACCTTTGTGTGCGTATTCAAAGGCTCTCGTGGAGGGATTTGAAGCATGTAAGGAATATTGCTCTCAATACCGATAGTTCATTACTCGCCATGTCATCGTCATCATCATCCCGGAATTCGTTGCATCAAGCCTTGGGCAAGTCTGCCCTGATCCAACTGATTGAACGACAACGGAAGCAATTATCGGAGTCCGAGAAAATGGAACTGACCAAGAAAGTGGAGTCATCTTGCAATCGCTTCGATCAGACGGGCAAAGGTCGTTTGAGTGTGGATGATTTGTACAACGTGGTCAGACTTCAGAACAAGATTGATGCCACCAAAGACGATATTCGATCGCTGGTACAAGATTTGGATATGGATCGAGACCAGACCGTATCCATTGAGGTGAGATCAGGTCATAAGAAGCAGGTTGGGATTTTTCCAGTTTCGTTCAAGGCTCTTGGGATGGGATTGCACTTAAACGTTAGTGAGAGACAACAAGAGCAACGATATTTTAGTGCACTTTGTTGTAGCCTGCAGAGAGAGGGTCGTGCTTGAACTTTTTCGTGTGTCTAATTTCAAGGATGATAATCCAGATTCGGTCAAAGCTAATCTATTGACATTGAACTTTCAATTGTAAATTGGAAACATGGAGTTCTGAGAGTGAACGAATTATTTATTTCATCGACTATGACTACTTCAATTAACAATTTTGGTCAAGAATTTCAAGTTGATTTGTTGGCACACCTTTAGTCACCATGGAAAACAATAAAAATGACTTTTCATACGTATTGGGATGAATGTTGTCAAGAATTATAAAAGTGGTAGTTTATTAAAACAAAACCCGCACTATCAGGGGATTGAAAAAGGATTCTAAGATGCGTAGATTATTCCAATCTACTTGAATGTGGGAACTCCCCACCACATCTAAAGCAATAATCATTTCGAAGTTCATGTTTGGTTTTTTGATGTGTTAAAAAGGTTTTAGCCATTTTATAAATCGTTCTAAAATAAAATAAAAAAATCATTTCCAGGATTTCGTGTACATGCCAATAATATCGGAGGCTGTGTTTGCCGCCATGGACAAAAACAAGGATGGTGTAGTGTCCAAAGGTGAGCTGAAAATGGCTCAAAAGACCATGACCATGAAAGAATTGAAAGAGATCATCGACTCAATTGACGAGAACTCTGATGGCCTTCTCACTTACGAAGAAATCAAGGCCATGTCAAAGCGAGCATACACCAAGAAGAACTCCAAGCGATCCACAGATAAAGATGCAAAATCTAAAAGCAAGAGCAAAGGCAAAAGTCGAAGTAAAAATCGAGCACCCAGGGACAAATCCAACTCTCAAAGATGATTATGCAGTTGTCCTATGTTGATAACAAAATTTGTCTATGCTGTTGTTTTTGTTGCAAAACATGAAACAAGGTTCATGAAAGTGAGCTTTCTAGTTTTTTTACGAACAACTGTTGTTTTCATCGACTTTCAAGATTAATGAGAATGTTCTAGATCAAGGGGGTTCCTGCTGGTTCTTGCTATATGTCAACTTCATGGATGGTTTTCGGGACTCGACCCCTAGATGGCAATTAAAACTCTTTTAGTTTCATATGTTGATTGAAAAAGACGGAATTGAGATTGATTTGTAAAACTACAAGAGTTAGAAGATAATCCTTGTTGTTTCAGAGTCATTTCAGAAATATGTTCCGAAGGCACTCAGGTCATATTACATTTTTGATTGAATATATTTTGGTAGAAAAAACCATTTTTATCTAATACATTTTGAAGCTGCAACGTTAACATGTGTTATTGTCTCGTAAGACTTATTTTATTTGCGGCCCTAACTTTCGAGAAAATTTAACTAGTTCACCTTCTGAGAATTCGAAAGATCACAAAAAACTGAAAGATTGAACTCTTCAATAATTAAGATTTTACACACCTGGTGCAGGTCTGACTTGGAACAAGTTCGATCCCAACGAGTTCCTAATCTAATGTACAGTTAATCTATGATCGCTTTTATTCATGCTTCAAACTAGGAAAGCCTTTGCTTAATCGACTCATATTTTACTGCAAGTAATCGGTCCCTTTTAACTGTCAGTGTTACTTGTTTGTACCTGAATTCCTATTTCAAAAATAATGTTTTTACCTCGGGAGCAAACAAATTCGAAACCATAGTGCTGTCAGTGCACGCGAATGCTAATTATGGTGCAAACCATGATCATCTTAGCGTCAAAAGTTGCCAAATGAGCTGGATTAAAAAAAGTTACGCGGACCCTAAGCCATGAGAAAGCTTCGGGTTTGTTCTAAAGGATAAGTTAAATTGGAGGGTGCATAGCGTATGATTGTCATTGGCCACTTGACTACGAGAGCAATCAGAGCCCATGTGAAGATCTCTCTAAAATTGTAGTAACAAGCAAAATTGACTGATAACTCCTTTTGTGAACAATGGCGTGTTCAAATATTTTGGGAACTCCAGCCGTGAAACAAGTCTTAACCCGACTTCACAAGTCCGATCAAGAAGAGACCCAATTGTTTGATAAGCTGCATAAAAACTTCATCCCTTCAACGTTATCAAAACTCAAAACAAAATTCCAATCGAAAAAGATGAGGTAATGACTATTTTTTAACATATAATATATATATTGTGAGGGAATTGATGTGCACTTGAGAAAGCTTTCAATGTCTGATGTGTCATTTTCTTTCCCACAGCTCAAAGCAATCCTTGAGCCACTTCCTAGGAACAAGGAGGGCAAAATCAAAATTCAAGACTTCTTCTCTATCGATATTCATTCCACTTCAGCCTTTAATGTAAGTCAAATCATTAACATGTGATACCAACAGCTCTCTCAAAATAGATCTTTATATCATTTTTGCGGAAAGTTGATCCTTGCTTATCACGCAACCTCATCTCTTTGTAGACTTTGGACAGAAACAAAGATGGTTTCATCTCCAAAGGGGAGTTGAAATTATCCAAGAAGAGCGTTCCGCTCAAGGATATTGAGCAATGCATCAAAGACGACCTCGATAATGATGGGGTGCTTAATTTGGAAGGGTTCCAAAAGTCAGGCGAAACCAACAAGAAGAAATAAAGTGTTCTAATTGAATCTCATTTGCGTGTTTCTCTTTTCGTCGATCTTTTTGAAAAAAAAATCAAGCCAATGTTTTAATCAACCAACCACATTCTAGTCGAGAAAAAAAATAACCCGTCATTTTCATCCGCAATGACGGAAATTGCTTTAGGGTTTTGCGATGACTGTACGCCCTCTGATTAGTTGAGTTTCCTAACGAGTCACATCAACTTTGAAAGAATTTGAGCGCTCCTTGACATTTGGAACTTTCTTGAGGATCTCACTTTGACATTTCCAATTTAAGGACAGTAGATAGTAAATGAGAGTTCCAACCTCATTTTTCTGCATTTTGTGACCGACACCTAGATCTCTCATTTCATCCCACCTAAATCCATTTTATCCACTTTTTCCAACTCCAATCCCAACATTCACCCAAAACACCCATTTTTTCAACAAGTAAAACACCAAGTTTATATCACCTCAAATCCATTTATTTCTGATTAAAACACAGTGTACACAAAGTAAATCTAATTCATTTTCCCCATCACCTTGATTTTGACAAGTATAAAAAGGTAAGTTTAATATACAAAATATACAGGGTATATTCACTACGAGCGACTTCTGAACTGGGCCTGACAACCATTACGGTTAAAAATCTCTCCCATTCATTCGGCATGTATTATATAATATATATATAGTATATTGAGTGAAAGGACCTAAAAATGCATTGGGATGATATGTGCTAGAAAAACGTATGTATTTCCATACATGAAAATTGTACATCGTCTAATGTTTTATTAAATTACTAGCTAGTCTGGATGTATCACTTTACACATCTCAAATAGAACATGGTTCACTTTTATACAATGATTCTCTTTTTAGCTCCTCCTGAAGTTTAAAATTATGTAAAGGTGAATCAGCTCGATCCCATATGTATAGATAGATTGTCGATTGCCCTTTAAATCGGTCCATTACGTAGTTAAATGATCCAGCCACCGTGCCGAAGGGAATGACGACCTTAGAACCGTCTTGGTCAATGTAGAACAACGAATATTGCCCAAGCTGCAAGTGAATGCGATAAATTCAATTACCTCCGAAGCTATGTTGACTAGCGACATATCGATTCCAGGCATAAACAAGTAAAGGCACTTAAGTACAAAGTATTTAATATGCTTGTAATTACCTGTGTTTGATATACTCTCTGAACGAAATTAAAAATTTCTTGGCGAATTGTTGCTTCGGGCATGTTCAAATCAACTTCTAAATAAGTCCCGTGAAGAAGTTGATATCCAATGAGGAAACGAGAGGGCAGGGCCCCATTCTGCCCATTTAACGCCTGATAGAAGTGTCGCCGTGGCATTTTCACGAGTTTCAAGTAGGGTGAAAGATTTTTCTTTCCTATTTTTTGTTGTTTATGTTTTGACGTTGTTTCGCAGGCAGCTGAGCAAGCAGGGATGCCAGATCTGAGCAATCAGAAATCGCCAAATTGAGTGACAAAAAAATCGCGAAAATTTTTGGGCAATTTTCTATGTCATTTTAGGTCTTATTGAATGCAAAAACAGGAAATCTGTTAAATATCAAAGTCACCAAATTCGAGGGCAACTCTGGTAGCCGAAGAGAGGGGCAAATGTCCGCTGACTGCCAAAACGGCCGAACTACGTTTGAACTTAAGGCGGGAAACCTAACATGAAAGGCGAATTTGGTTTTATCCATAGACAAAAAAGAAAATAGACTGCTCACGCTCCCTTTTCGTTGCATCATTCATTCAGCTGTTGAAAATTTCTAGGAGGTGGCACTTATCAAGGCTTCACTGTAGTAAAACCAAAAGAAATATGGACATTTATAGAAATAACACATTATTGAGACAATTTCAGAAAAAAGTTACTTAGATTATTTCTTGGCGTGAATCTTATCTTTAATTTGAGACAATTGTTTCATTACGAAATATCTCCATTATCAATAATTTTTGCCTTTAATTATTGGTACTATTCTGTTTTTAAATTAAGAGAGTACTTGTTTGGCAAGCCTGATGAAATTCATCATATAAACTAGAAGGAAATGAAACAGAGTTGCCAGGTGGTCGATTTTTCGGCCAAATTTGGCTTTACACATTTCTTTATGTTTTTTTCATTTATCATTTTTTCATTTATTTTTTTAATCGGAGTACGAAATATCAAAACTTTTTACAAAGACAGGCAAAACAGTCTGTAGCATTGTCGGCCTGACGGCTGCTACAAATGCGCAACTTTGCCAGGGCTGCCAGACAATTGCTTAACAAAAAAGTCATTTCACATGATAATACAATAATGTGCACAAGAAAAACGCTCAAATGGCTACAGTTGACGTTCTGAATATACACCAATCAATTTTGTATATAGTTAGATTAAGTTTTCTTAAGAAGTAAGAAACTCAATGCAAATCAGCGTGTGTTGTAATATGCTCGCGTATGCCTACATTGCTCACCGAAGTGTCCGATTCTTTTACCAGAATAAAGACAGT
The DNA here is from genome assembly GCA_010645155.1 of Tigriopus japonicus. NCBI lineage: Eukaryota > Metazoa > Arthropoda > Copepoda > Harpacticoida > Harpacticidae > Tigriopus > Tigriopus japonicus. The sequence continues at coordinate 11,671,013 of CM021323.1, forward strand.
TGACATTTGGACTTTTATTCGAGTTGTTTCGATTATTTCCTTGTGCGTTAACTCAACATGGCGCAGTCGGTAGGATCTCAAAATTGACCGTGTCAATGAGATCCAGAACCGTGACTGCAAGTCTAATCTGAAGAGACCCACCTGCAGGGGATTAGCAAAATGCCTACCAAAGCCGAATTAGAGGAAGAAAATGCTCAACTTCGGAGCAAAATGGCACAACTTGAAGCTACCCCTTCAAGCAGTGATTCTACAACGGCAGCCCTCCATAAGTTGATGGAATTCCAGGGGGATCAAATGGCTAAGCTTTTGGAACGACAGAATCTGGAGTCAGAAGCTCGATTTGAACGATTAGTGGAACACATAATTAACCCACATCCAAGCAGAAGGGAAATTCCTGATGCCAGGGAGATGGCAACGAGACTTGATGAGAGACGACCAGTAGTACCAAAAGCCATCGCGAAAACACCCCCACAACTTGAGGACGCAATTGATTATCGCCAATGGAAGCAATGGTTATCAGCTTGGCGAAATTATGCCTTGTTGATTAAATTGGGAGAATTTCCCCGTGAAGAGCAGATAGCCTCGTTCCGCACGTTTTGCTCGCCCAAATTGCAATCAAAAATGGAACATTCAATGAACATACCCATCATAACCGAACTTTCCTTAGACGAAGTATTCGAAAAGATATCAAGATACCTTAAGGAGAGACATAATTTGGCGTTAGATCGGTACCGCCTATTACATCGCCACCAAGAAGAGGGAGAATTGTTCGATGACTTCTACACGGCAATCCAAGAACTAGCTGCAGATGCAGAGCTTAGACTTATGGGTCCCGATGATTGGGTGGCCGTATTAATCTTGGTAGGAATCCAAGATGATCAAGTACGACAGAAGTTATTAGCCCAAACTCCTCATCCAACACTGCTGGAAACCATCACGAGATGTCGTAATGAAGAAAAGGGGAGATTGGGAGTCAAAGATTTGAGAAGTCCCGATTTGGTTGTTGCTGGAGCCAATCGTCATCGCACACCATATCAAAAGGAAAGGAACGAGAAGAGGGCATCTCAAATAAGTGATCAAAGTGAAGAAAATAACAAACAAAGACCTGAAAAATGCCGAGATTGCGGATTCCGACACGTCAGAGACAGGTTATGCCCAGCCAAGTCAGGTTCGGCTAAATGTCATAAATGCGGAGGCATAGGTCATTTCGCACCAGTGTGCCATCTCCACCAAACAGGAAGTTATGTGGATAAGTCGCTAAATGCAGTTCTGATTGCGGGAATCGGGCAATCACCTCAAGTGACAATAAAGGTATTGCAGTGTGAGACAGGTCACGAATTGGGGGAACTTGGATTCATCCCAGACACAGGAGCGGAAGGCACTGTGGCCGGCCTTAATGCATTGCACGCCCTTAATTTCGAAAGATCGTCTATCGCTCCCGTGCAGACAAAAATAGTTGGAATCACAGGGAAATCACTGCGACCGGTTGGAGAAGTCAAAGTTAGTCTTCAGTTGGGGGAAAACGAGGTGATTGAGAAGATTACATTTTGTAAAGAAGTGAACCAGGCATATTTGTCATTGAATGCTTGCAAGGGATTAGGAATAATCCACGACAAATTTCCCATGCCAATCCAGGTTGCTACAACGAAAGGGGAGAATCTGGAATACCAAACAGAGTCTGTTTGGGACGATCTAAAGTACAACATATCCACGTCACCAACACATACCGATATTGCGGAAATTAGGGGTTTATTGCTGAAGTGCTACAAGGATGTGTTCAATCAAGATGAAAAATTAAAACCCATGACTGGACCGGCCCTTCGAATAGAGTTGAAAAGTGGAGCAATTCCTTACGCAATTCATGCGGCACGCCCCGTCCCGTACGCCCAGAGAGATGAGGCGAAAGCTTTGGTTGATAAATTGGTCAGAAATGGAATATGGGAAGCAGTTGGTGATCGACCAACGGAATGGTGCCACCCGTTAGTGATCCAGACTAAGGCCAATGGGACATTGAGATTGTGTGGCGACCTCAAAAAACTGAATGATCAAGTGCACCGACCAGTTCATCCCATGAGAACACCTCAAGAAGCCGTGTCGCAATTACCGACAAACGCAAAGTTTTTTACCACTTTGGACGCAACATCGGGATACTGGCAAATTCCATTGCATCCGGAGTCAAAGGATTTGACCACAATTTTGACTCCTTGGGGTCGTTTCGTCCATACACGAGGACCAATGGGAATGATCTCGACAGGGGATGCTTACAACCTACGCGGAGATCAGGCATTGGGGGATTTGCCCAATTTAGCCAAAGTAGTGGATGACATTTGCATTGCCAATGAAGAGTTTCCCACCCATGTTCAATCCGTTGCACAAGTCCTGGAGAGATGCAGGAAGCACCAAATAACGTTGAACCCAGACAAATTCCAATTTGGGGAAGAATCTGTGAAGTTCGTCGGATACATTTTGTCTCACAAAGGAATCGCTGCAGATCCTCAAAAAGTGCAAGCAATTGCCAATTTTCCCGAGCCCACCAATCGTACAGAGCTAAGAAGCTTCATGGGATTAGTAAACCAGTTGGGTCAATTTTCGGCAAAGATTGCTGGGTCAGCCAGTCCCCTTCGGGAACTTATGAAGACCAGGATGGAATTCGTTTGGACTTCAAACCACACCGAGGCTTTCCGAGCAATAAAACAATCTTTGATCGAACCGCCGATTCTGGCTCAATTCGATCCTCATTGTGAGACGATTCTACAGACAGACGCTAGCAGAACAAAAGGGCTCGGTTATGCTTTGGTTCAGAAACACGGGAATCAAAATCGCCTGATTCAGTGTGGGAGTCGATTTTTATCTGGGGCAGAGTCGAATTATGCCATGGTTGAATTGGAAGCATTAGCCATAGCATGGGCAATGAAAAAGTGCCGAGTTTTCTTGTTGGGGCTCCCGACTTTCAGAGTGATAACAGATCATAGACCATTGGTGACTATTTTCAATTCATACACGTGTGCTCAAGTCGAAAATCCACGTTTGTTGCGATTCAAGCAAGCAGTGGCGGGATATCAATTCAAAGTGGAATGGGTCAAGACCTCAGTGCATTGCATCCCTGATGCTCTAAGCCGCGCACCAGTGAGCGACCCTGTTGAAGACGAAGTCCGCGAATTCTCGGGGGAGTGTAAGATGGAAATGGCGTCTATTGTATTACAAGCAATATCTGCTTTGGATAACGACATTCCAGTGACGGACGCTTATGATGAAAATATCAAGGATCCAATATTGGAGAAAATTCGTCTTGTAAATGAAAGTGACGGTGAGATGGAAGAATTGAAGGCGGCAATAGTCACAGGATCGGGATTATCTCGAGCCAGATCATTCAAAGGAATTTTGGACCAATTGATTGTTCAAGATGGATTAATTTTATTTGGATCCAGAATTGTCATTCCATCATCATTGCGACGAGAGGTGTTAGAACGTCTTCATGATTCCCATCAAGGAGTGTCAAGAACAATGAGAAGAGCACGTCAAGCTGTGTATTGGCCTGGGATTTCATCCGACATCAAAAACGTTGTTGAGTCTTGCTCAAGATGTCAGAATCGACTTCCAAGTCAGAGTCGAGAGCCGTTGCTTCGGGACCCTCCACCACAACGAATTTTCCAAATAATGAGTGCAGATTTATTTTCATATGGAGGGAAAAGTTACTTAGCTGTGGCTGATAGACTGTCAGGTTATCCGTTCATAGCTATGTATAATCAAGATCCTGATTCATGTGCAGTGGTTTCATCCTTGAAGTCATTCTTTACCATCGCTGGATGTCCTCAAGTATTGGCCACAGATCAAGGACCGCAATTTTCTAGCCATCAGATGCAAAAGTTTCTCAAAGATTGGGGTGTAGAGTGGCGTCCATCCTCGCCATTTTATCCGCAGGCAAATGGTCACGCAGAGGCCACAGTGAAATCATTGAAAAAATTAGTGGCTACAACAAATACGGACATTACCCAAGATGAATTTGTGAAAGGACTCATAGAGTTGAGGAACACACCTCGAGAAAATGGGTTATCTCCCGCAGAAGTGGTTTTTGGCCATCCCATGAGGAGTCTCGTCCCAGCTCATCATTCTTCATTTGCGCAAAGGTGGAAAGGAGCGATGGATACGTCCGATATGTGTTCAAGTGAGGTCAAGGACAAATATTATAATGCAAAAGCGAGGCCTTTAACCAAGCTAAATCTTGGGGAAGAAGTCCTTGTTCAAAATCCAACAACGAAGCGATGGAATATGACCGCAAAAGTGATTGATTCAAATCATTATCGTGCATATCAATTGCGATTTCCGTCAGGTCGGATCTTATGGAGAAATCGTCGATATCTTCGACCAAAGATCATTCGGAATCAGAAACAGGAGGATACAGCACAGGGACCAGGAGTAGATATCGGAAGTGATTCGCCAATTATTCCACGAAGAAGTTTGAGAATTCAAAGACGTCAAAAGACATTCCATGGAGAAGGAAAATGAAAACGAAAAGATGAAAAGATTAATACCATTCATATGAAAAGTTTCAAACCTTTTTTATCTGTAAACATTTAAAATTTACTGTCGGTATGAAACTTGGGAGGGAAATGTTGTAATATGCTCGCGTATGCCTACATTGCTCACCGAAGTGTCCGATTCTTTTACCAGAATAAAGACAGTTGACATTTGGACTTTTATTCGAGTTGTTTCGATTATTTCCTGTGATTTATCCTGAGTTATTCCTGAGATTTATCTAGAGCTGACATTACCGGGTCAATTCATAGCAGCACTGGGCTTGAACGCGCATCGAGGTTTAAGGAGAACGAGACGGTTATCTTCCGACACCCACGGTTTTGGCCAGTCTTGGCCTTCAAAGGCTTAAAATGTCAAACATTATGCTTTCATAAGGTAAGCTGAGATCATGAGCATCAATTTGGTAGTAAATAGTGCATAGGTAAAGTTGCCTCAAACAGGTCGAACCAAGAACTTCAGTACAATGGAACCGATGTCTTGGGACCAAAATGGCACATGCGCGTACTCTTTTATAATAGCGCTCTAGGGTGGAAAATTTAAAACTTAGCAAAGAAATGTCGTTCGAAATGAAGATTATTTACCGTTTTTTGGACAAGGTATGTTACCCTTGCTTTTGAAAACTTCAAGAATAAAATGTTCGACCAATGAACAAATTTGTGACTTTTTTTAAAATCACATACTGTCACAGTGACGCACACATGGTTTTACACTAAATTAAGGGTTTGAGATCCTTCTTCTCTCAAGTTCCAACGAGATTTTCCTTAAAAAAAACAAGTTGACCCATTTTAGCCCCATTAAATCTGGAGTACTGCCAGGCTGTTGTAAAAAGGATTCTAAAGTTGAAGCAAATTAAAATTGTTCTTAAAATTGTCGGAAAATATTGCAAAGAAAGATTTTTACCGAAAAAATATCCAGCTTGTAACTTTACTGATTGTATTTCCATAAAAAAAAAACAGAAAGAAAACAGTGATTGAAACGCAAAGCTAGATTCCTTGACACCTTGCACAACTTTTGTGGAAAAGGAGGAAAAGGTGTGCAAGATCAACTACTCCAATGAATGGGCCCTCAAGAGTGCTCTGGTATTTGGGTGGGATGAAATCTCTATGAAGACTGTCAGTGCCATTGTTAAGGCCGTCCGAAAGAGATTTTATCACATATTGAAGGCCAAAGGAAGTCCTGTTGAATGGGCTTTTCAATACATGATGCAGAGTTTGGAAGCATAGTTTATAAAATATGAACATTTCTAGTTAAATGGTTCCAATCAACGAAAAACGCATTTTGAGGGTGTCACGGGCAAAAAAAGAACATATGTTTTGTCTCCAGAACGTACAGAAGGTTACATAGTTAACAAACGTATTCTTTTCAAATTTCTGCATTAATATGGCCTTTTAGATTAAATTGAAGTTGCACATCATTTCCTAGACTCCTGTTTTTGAAATACAGCTATGAATTGAGAAAATTCGCGAACGTTTTGAGACTCTGGAAGTGCATTTGCTTTCCCAACATTCAAAATGGTACCAAATGTAAGCTTAAACATCCATGCACCATAATTAAGCAAAATTTATGCAAAGTGTATACAGAATCATAAAAAAATTGTTTTTTAAAAAATCCACTTTTCAAGCAACCAATTGTTCTATTGATAGATGGCGGTAGCAAGACCTTGATTTCAGAGTTGGTAACGTTTTCTTGAAAACGTTCATCAGTAATTATAGTTTTCATTTTTACTGAAGATTATTATTCTTTACTATCCTACTACTTTTGCCACAACTTATTGGGAAATTGGGAACAATCTTTCTGTGCATGAAGAGGAAATTGCACTTATCATAAACAAAATTTAAAAAGCCATGTCAACGGTCAAAGAAACACCAAACACAGATAAAACTTGCATAAACAGCGAAAGAAGTTACTACACAGACCGGGTCTCTTAGTACTGTGTACACTCTACGTTTTGAATCGCGAGACTCAATAGCATGTATTTCTCAAAAGGAAAAATACTTTTCAATGGCAATTTAAGGTGAAAAATTTAGTTCCAACTCACGGATCAAAAATTGTGAGCCTATCCCAAGTTATCCAAGGATGGCTCAAGCCAGGATTACTTTCAAATTACACCTTGGGTCCAATCAGTACAATGGAAATTCAAGGGAACAATATATGTGTTGCAAAAACCTTCAATTCAGTTCAATGAACGGACCCAAGATGTACAGTGTGGCAATTAAGTATGGGAACCCTACTTTAAAGTGAAATACATCGCGAACCTGTTTAAATTTTGAACCAAAATTTTACACACACCCTCTCTCAACAACTCTTGACAACTTTGTAAAAACAAACTACTCTTAAAAATCATCATGAAGACCGACAATGAGCTCTGAAACACCATCATCCAGCTTCATAAAGTTGGCCACTCCAATGGCAAAATCCGGACCTTGCTCGGAAAGGACAACGTGAGCAAGAAGGTTATCTGGACCACTGTGAAACGTTTTCTGGAGACTGGCACATCCAATGACCGACCTAGGAGTGGCCGTCCAACCACAAAACAAACCCCTAAGACCATCAGGAACATCAGAAACAAGATCTCCCGTGATCCTAACTGGAGCATTCGCTGAATGGCCAAAGAGGCCGGTATCTCACACACCACCATGCAGAGGGTCATCAAAAAGGACCTCAATATGAAAATCTATGGGAAGACGAAGTTACATCTCATCAGTGAGGCCACCGGGGTCAAGAGGGTCAAGCGAGGCCGAGTTCTGTTGCAGAAGCTCAAAGAGAACACGCATGGTCCTGTGTGTTGGACAGATGAAAAAATCTTCACCATCCAGCCAGTCCACAACAGCCAGACTGATTGGGTAATTGGCAAGGATCTTTCCAGCATTCCTTTGGCCAAGAGGGTAGTCTTCCGCTGACAAAAGCCAGCCTCAGTGATGGTGTTGGGAGGGGTGATGTCAGATGGGAAGAAACTGCCGTTGATCTTTGTGGACATGGGTGTAAAAATAAACAGACACAAGTATTTGTCCATGCTTGGGGAGGATGTTGTACCCTGGCTCCACAAGACTTATGGAGATGCCCCCAACACCTTCCAACAAGATAGAGCCCCTGCACACACTGCCCACATCGTCCAAGACTTCTGTGAAGCTGCTTTTCCGTCATTCTGGTCCAAGGATATGTGGCCACCAAGCAGCCCTGACCTCAATCCTATGGATTTTTCTATATGATCCATACTTGAGGGCAGGGCTTGGAAGAAGGTCCACAAAAGTGTTCCCGCTCTGAAGGCTGCCCTGGTTGAGGCATGGGCCAACATTGCTGAGGACACTGTACGAGCTTGTTGTGCTCAGGTTCCATGTCGTCTTTGCCGTGTAATTGCCAACCAAGGAGGCCATTGTGAAAATGTTTGAAACAAAAGTTACAACTATTATACTCATCTACCTTGACACAAAAGTTCAAATCTCTATCCCCAACCAACAAAAAGAAATAATCGATTTCCTCTGTTCCCATACTTAGTTGCCATACTGTATTTTCGAAATCTGCCTCGAAGCACGGTGGCTCAAGCCTATCAAGCGTTCCAGCCAACAAATACGAAAATGGAGCAAGAACTAAACCACATTTATCCTACTAATTATTCCATTGCACACCTTTTACACATGTTTTGCATCTTTGAACAACTGAATAATCTAATTTCTAGGATTTCGTGTACATGCCAATTATATCAGAGGCCGTGTTTGCTGCCATGGACAAAAACAAAGATGGTGTAGTGTCCAAAGATGAGCTGAAAATGGCTCAAAAGACCATGACCATAAAGGAATTGAAAGAGATCATCGATTCGATTGACGAGAATTCTGACGGCCTTCTCACTTACGACGAAATCAAGGCCATGTCAAAGACAGCGTACACTAAGAAGAACTCCAAACTTGCATAAAAACCAATCATGCATTTGCACTAAGTTGAAAACGAAAATGTCTATTCAGTTGTCTGTTGTTTTTGCTACAAAATATAAAACCGGGTTCATGAAAGTGAGCTTTCTAGTTTTTACGAACAACTGTTGTTTTGATTGACTTTCTAGATCGAATAATGAGAATTTTCTGGATCAAGGGAGTTCCTGCTGGTTTTATGTCAACTTCATAGACGATTTTCGGGACCCAATCCCTAGATGGCAAATGAAACTTTTTTTTTGACGAGTTAAAGGAAAAAGATGGAATGAAGTTTAATCTGTTAACATGCAAAAGCCAAGAAAAATACTTTTTGGATTGAAAAGTATATCAGTAATCTGTTCTGAAGGACATTGGCAGTCAGGTCACAATTCATTTTTGATTAAATATGCAAAAACAAACGTATTAACGTTCCTAATTGTAATTGACAAATGTCTTATTTTGTCCGAAGAGATGCTGATGATTTCACATTTCGGGAAAATTTAAACTAAACAAGTGGGAAAGAAAGAAAACGAAGGTGAATTATTGTAGGTGTGCCGATAATTTTGTTGACGATCAAAGCGATTTGTATTACATCAATAATTTTACAACTTTACGTTCCATTTTCTTCAAAACGAGAGAAAAACAATATGCTGACCAAACCTTTTAACAATCCAGTTCACCTTTTGAGAATTCGAAAGATCATTAAAATTGAAACACTTAAAGTTTGCAAAAAAAATGTTTTTTGCACTGCTGGTACGGATACTACTTAGAACACGCTAGACCCTTACGAGTTCCTAATCTAATGTACAATCAATCTTTGATTGCTTTTATTCATCCTTCAAACTAGGAAAGCCCAAAACCTTTACTTGACTGACTCATTTTTTCCTGCCCTTTGAACTTTAAACTTTACTCCTTGTACCTGAATCCGTATTTCAAAAATAATATTCTATCCCTTGGGAGCACTCAAATTTGAACCCGTTGAGCTCTCTGTACACCTCAATGCAAATCATGATCCTTTTTAGTTCCAATAGTTGCCAAGTGAGCTGCATTGACAAGTTACTCTACCCTTAAGCCATGAGAAAGCCTTGGGTTTGTTCTAAACGGAAACGATGGGCTAAATTGGAGGGTGCATAGTATGTGATTGTCATTTGCCCGTTGACTTCGAGAGCAATCAGAGCCCATGTGAAAACCTCTCTAAAATTGTAATAACAAGCAAACTTGACTGATAATCTGTTTTAGTGAACAATGGCGTGTTCGAATATTTTGGGGACTCCAGCCGCGAAACAAGTCTTAACCCGACTTCACAAGTCCGATCAAGAAGAGGCCCAATTGTCGGACAAGCTTCATAAAAACTTCATCCAGTATGACCATTCCAAAACTGGGGCCCTAACCGTAGACGAATTCTTCAACGTTATCAAGACTCAAAACAAAATTCCAATCGAAAAGGATGAGGTAATGGCTGTTGTTAAAAGCTATATATATTTTGAGGGGATCGAGGTGAATTTGAGAAAGCTTTTCAATATTTAATGAGTCTTTTTCTTTCCCACAGCTCAAAACAATCCTTGAGCCACTTCCTAGGAACAAGGAGGGCAAAATCAAGATACAAGACTTTTTCTCTATCGATATTCATTCCCCTTCAGCCTTTAATGTAAGTCAGATGTTTAACATAATACCACGTGCACTCTCAAAAACTAGAAGCAAAAAGTTAAATATTTTCGCGGAAAGTTTAATCTTGCTTATCACGCAACCTCATCTCGTTGCAGACCTTGGACAGAAACAAAGATGGTTTCATCTCCAAGGGAGAATTGAAATTGTCCAAGAAGAGCGTTCCGCTCAAGGATATTGAGCAATGCATCAAAGACAATGACCTCGATAATGACGGCGTGCTCAACTTGGAAGAGTTCCAAAAGTCGGGCGAAACTTCCAAGAAGAAGTGAGGTTTCCAAATTGAATCTCATTTGCGTGTTTCTCTCTTTCGTCGATGGTTTTGAAAAAAGTTTTCAAACCAATGTTTTACTAAACCAACCACATTCTAGTCGAGAAAAAATAAACCATCATATTTGATCATCAATTTAGGAAATTACTTTTAGGACTTTGCAAAGGCTGTACATCCTCTGATTAGAGAAAAAATATGTGAGACGAGTTTTTTGAAGAGACACATCAACTCTAAGGGAACTTGAGCGCTCCTTGACATTTGGAACTTTCTTGAGGATCTCACTTTGACATTTCCAATTTAGGGACGAATGTGAAATGGCTTTCCATGTTGTCTCAAGACGTCATCCAAGTAGTGGTATTATCAATTGAACTTTGAAACTTGTCTCTCTACAAATATTCGATTACTTCAGAAGAAAATCGATGACCTCTTAGATTAAAGAATATTTAAAACGCCAACTAAATTCAATCAAGTATTTAAGAACCAAATCATTTATGAATTCTCTTCCTCATATTCACTAACTTTACGTTAACACTTTCTTAGCTAAATCATAAATTGAATAACACCAAACACTGTCAAGCCACTTATAGAATTCAGCATATTATCATTACTAAACTCTAACATTGTCCTAATGCTGTGAATAGCTTTCATATATGTAGTACTCACATAATAACCGCACGAAACAAATGACGATGCATGTTCCTCATACTAATGGATCACGCCAGAAAAAGTCCGACGAACTAGACCAACCCTTTTCAACGTTCTAGGTGGTTGTTGTTGCCATGTAAAAAGGCCATAGAAACACACATATTTGAGGTTGACGTGTTTTTACGAGGAGACTTTCATTTGGTCTGCCTTCCATCTTGGTCGACAACAATACGTAATGACAGGAACTCGGACTATTCATCCTGTCACACACAGCCCATCATAACAAGTTAGAGTATTTTTTATACATCGGTTTGCATCCGACAAAGAAGACAGAAAAGAAAACTAGCGTGGGTAGAGAATCCTTGGCCTTAGGATTGAGTTTTTGTTCAAAGCTTGGTTTAGAGCCAGACTTCTCCATTTCTAACGAATACAAGAAATCTCTTGTGGGCACGACTAAAAACGATTGGTAAAAAGACTCGACCAATCATTCGGTGAATATTTTTTTTCAAAACCATGATATGTCAATTTCAATGCGAATGAAATGGATTTTTGACGCCCATTTTCAATGGCCTGGAGGAGTTTGAGAAGAGCCATCACCATCTTCGAGCCCATTCATCACTATACCAATCCTCTACCAACTTTACTATGCAAATGAGAATCTAGTCTTTGGCACCTTATCGTTGGAGCTTGATTTCTTGTTTGAATCTGGCGCTCTTTGAGTAAAGAACTCACTTCCGTTTCCAAACAAAGCCGCTCTTATCACACCGCCTCGTGTTTTGAACATGTGCTTATCCACCAAGGTTTTGATTAACTAATTCAGATTGGTGGCAAGATTTATGGAGGCAGTCCCAAATGATGCGAAGAGGGTCGTGGCTTCTTTGGCGCATCCATTTAAGGCCAGAGTCGCGACAGAACATTACACGTAAGTAGTGCATTGTGGGACTCCAAAATTGAGCCCCTAATGGAAAACAAGGCTCCCAACTTTGGTGTGGAATGCAGCATATTGGTCAACAGGATAATTGTTGACTTGAAGTCATCTAAAAGGCCTTATGGTTGTTTGATCAAATAAACCATGGTTGTCATAAAAATGTGGAGTATTAGTGTTTGAAAAACGAAGTCGCGCCGACACATTGACAACCGTTTTTTTGATCCGCCCACGTATTTTAACGTCGTCCGATGTTCAAAGCGGATTCACAATACACAAACACCAACCCTCAACTCGTCAGTGGTTTTCTGGAGGCAGAAACTTACGCAATAGAGCATGTAGGCTTAGAATGCTCCCAATTCTCTCCGGTTCTTGGGTGAAAAGAGAGCTAGATCATTTCAACAATCCGCCCAAGAATACCATAACTGTCGATGACGTAGACCTGTCCAAGGGCGTAGGCTGATATTTTTGTAGGGGATCTCAATGGAAAGCTCAAAGTAATTTAGCTCATCCTTCTTATTTTTACATTCGAAGAGCAAACTCAAGCGCTGGAGAGAAAAGCTCCCGGCAAATTGTTCAATAGATATATATCCGCTCGTAAATTGCAACTCCGATTAATCACTGTGTACTCATCTAACCTGCTTCTAACAGGAGGATATCAAAGGATTTTATGGCAGATGTCATAGTAAACTTACGTTGTGTGGTATTTTTTTTGCTCATCAGTTGGTTGGCGCCTTACGATTCCCGTCTTTTTTCTTCACGGAGCGACAAACTTGTTTCTCGAGGCCCTGGTTGAAGTAGTCGCTCATTTTGAGTGGGAGTGGGCAGATCTCTCTTGACGTTACGTTCGTAGCTCTCTCGCGCACTCAATGACAGACTCAACTTTACGAGGGCAGTGCTGAGAACGAATAGGCTCTCTATAGCATTGAAATAGCCAAGCAGAAAATATCGAAGGCGTTAGTTAGTAAGTGAGTGAGTAGGATTCTATTCTCGGGTGGTAGAGAGTACAAGGATCATGGATCTGTGGCAGTGTCTTGGAATCCCCACGGAAGAACGAGTCGATCCTCCGCAACCATCCCGATTAGTGCGATCTGAAGACCGTGATATCCGTCCCAAGCCTCCAGCTGTTCCAGCAGACATGCGATCCCGTCGACAGAGTCTGCCATCGGGTTCCATGATCCCACCAGCCTCGAAATCCGCCCATTCGACTTTGCCCGGACGAACCCGCCATTTGAGCTCTCGGAGCAGCCGAAGCAATACTAATAGTAACGAGATCAAGCATTGGGGCAGTCAGCTCTCTCTTCGAAGTGAAAATAGTGTTCACGAGTTGAGAAGTCGAACTTTGAGGCCGCCATCGCCAGAAACGCTCCGTCGATCACGTTGCAACACGCCCAGTCGAGGTCGATCTACCACCCCCAAACCAGTGATCCCGGACACAAAAATTACTGAGGCAGTGGCACCTACCTTGGATGATTATTTGAAGAAGCCCCGCGTGGTTAGCACTTTTCAGCACGGAATCAACCCACAGCCAAATCCACCCAACCCATCCGAGTTTCACGCCAAACGATGGGCCAACTATGAAAGACCTCCATATCGCAATCTTCGGCTGGGATATTTTTTGGAAGGTCCGGATGGAGGTGATAGCGAGATCATTCCCGAGATCCTAAGAGAGTACTATAGGGATACCTATCTAACAAACCGTCTGTGACCATAAAGGGTTTGGATCTGCTCCTTGATAGCCAATGTATGGAATGCATGGAGACAGAATAAAAATATATTCGTTCGTTCTGATTTGAAACCTTCAACATTTGATTGTGAGCAAAACCTGATTGAACTACAGGGACACTCCCACGAAGCACAAGATGAAACCTATTCGGTTTCTCGTAGGCACGGGCATCAAATTATTCCACGAGCGTAAAAGCCATTAGTTGTTCTTTTGGGACACGTGGGTGTATTTTGATTGAAAACTGTTTACGTTCATTTCTACCGAGTTTTGAATTCAGAGATTGTTCATCAGTGATATCAGTTCGTTTTGTCCTATCTTTTCCCAAAACGCCTACTCGAAAAAAAGATATTGAGATGTCTGTAAAGCAATGGAGCGACGGAAAATTACTTTTAGCCTTGCCCTCAAAATGTTTTTGTACTACGTCTACTAAGCAGTTGACTGAGACGTCAAAAATCGTTAAAAACGCCCACGAAGGCTACATTTTAGTTTGGTGTCGAATTCAACAAATAAGAACACAATGGCAACATGTTCTCACCATAATGACAAAACCATCAATAGATACCGTAGATTACAGAAGTTGTTTGCAGCAGACGTACTTATAAAATGAAGGCTTCATATCTTTCAGAATTCTACTGAATTAAATAGGCAAGATTCTTGCATAACCGTTTGAGGAGAGGGAGACTACTTTTATGCATGTGTTGAGTATCGGGCCGGTGTTAAAATAAATGCTTTTTCGAAAGTATATGTAAATCTAAACTTGGACACTTGGACTTTTTATGGTTTACCTTTTTTAGTTTCATTGAGAGCACAAGATTCTATGTGAATTAATTTGCACAACTATATGAGAACCAAACTCTACATATCTCGGCTCATTAGAGTGAAAATGGTAAAATCCTACATAACCTCTGAAGATCAATATTTCAATCAAGAAGAATCAAAAAAGCTTTAAGAAATTTCAAAAAAAGTTGACATTGATTCAATAAAGGGGTTTACTTGGCACAAGCTAGATCGTGCACATAACATAGTGCAATTTTGTTACTACTAACTGGAACGTACGTATGGACCAATTTAAAAAATGCCGACATTTCTGTTCCCTAGATGGCTTTCACATAATTTAACACACCTTACCAGAGTGTCCTCCCATGCTCTCAAAATGAACAACTCTCCATCAGGTTAAGGAAACTAAGCTGAGCTTCAATTTAAGAGAGGAATTGACAACTTGGGCCATCTTGTAGTAGAACAAGATGGTGTTTTGGCAAAATCTTTGGCTTTGATTTTATGATTACTGAGTAGAACTTTTTGATGCTTAAGCATAATAACATCATAACTGAATTTAAATGGACTCAAAATATGAAGAGAAATCAATTATAAGACATTAGTCAAAGTTTTGGTAACATGTTTAAGAGAACTCTAAAATTAAAAGACTTTGCCCTTGCTTTATCTCCATCTAGTGACGGCTTTTGAAGCTTCGAATTAATTTCACCATAGAAGTACATGCAATTAACTAATTTTAAAGCAAAGATTAGCAAACAGATTATCTCTCAATTTGCCAAAAGTTTTTCCTGAATTTGAAGAATGTGTGCATAGGCATAGATAGACTTTGCTACTGCTAATAATACCGTTGGTCTATGGCAGAGGATATGGATATTTTTATTTGGAACAAAGCACGTTTTAAAGAGGGGCGAGAAATTGTTGGGACGCAAAGCCATCACAGAAATATATGGATTGTGGGCGTCTTTGCCAATGACAAATTTTAATAATTATTGGTGTTTGTTCTCGCCGGCTTCCGTTTGGTGGGTCTTTTGAGTTGCAATCCGAGTGTTGGCAGCAAAGATTTCACAATCTCTTCAACATATTTGGTGGTTTTATTGTGGAGACCAAGGATCTTGCCCTCATTAAATCAGTAATAAATTGTTTTGTTGCCATGACCTTTTCATAACAATAAATTTTTTAAGATTGTTTGTATAAAGTCCCAGAGTCTAGTTTCTCGGATGTTCTAAATGACACGGAACACAGAAATGTCAAATGTAACTCGTGATTGAGACAGTAATATTGTATTGACCTCTGTTTAATTGCATGTGATTTGCAAAACCTTTAGCTGCAAATGCCAGAAAGCCCTCGACTCAAAATTCAGGTGTTGGTGATTTTTTGTCACGCATGGTCAATTTGGAAAACTTGGGGTTCGCAATTTGGACTCCTTTCGTCCGCCCAAATTATGAACTCGACTAGGGTCAAGGCCAAGAGGACTTGGAGCGGCTAAACCACTAATATTGGATAGATTGCCATCTGTCGCATATTTTGTAACGTGATGCATTTTCGAAGAGTCAAATGGTTCTTTGACAAAGAAGTGTGCCCGATTATGTCGTTATATTGATATATATTTCAATTATTCATTTTATTATATTTCAAAATATTTCATGCAGATTTCATACCTACAGTGAGTCCAGAACAGATAGAAGAGGGTCCATTTGCTTAATTTGATGTCTACCGCATCTTTTTGAACTTCGTATGGGTGGATTGACTTTGCATCAGCTAATTGAGCGCCAGTATCATAACTAGGGACGGGCAGAAAGTGCAAATAATCTTACCCTTTTAGTTACCAAAAGTGCAAAACAAAGTGCAGAAAAATGTTGAAAGTGCAAATAAATGTAAAAAAGGAGCAAATAAATGTCGAAAAAAGAGCAAATAAGTGTCAAAAAAAACAAATAAATGTCAAAGAAGTGCAAATAAATGTCAAAAAAGAGCAAATAACTTGCATTTGGACTTAAAACGTCATTCATGGAGTACCCGCGGCTCCTAATTGAGCAGAAGTCATTTATAAGTTCTAAAGACATTTGAGACTAGTTTGAGGTGAAGAGACAATGCCGCACAAGTAATAGAGTTCTATTAATTAGGTCACTAGCAAAAAGGATATAAAGTCCCTTAAAATATACCAGAAAACAACCTTCTGAATTTTTCATTCCTTAGGTGGTCTCGTGGATGTATGTATCTAAAATATTGTCGAAATATATTTAACAATTGTTTTATATGGCTTTACATCACTCATCAACTGTTCTCAAATACTTTTGGAACTTAAAAGTCATTTCTCCAAGTCAATTAAACAATGTGTACTGCTACACTGATGTATCCTTAGCTTGATGATTTTAAGTTTATAACGGCCTTTTTTAGAAATAGCGATCTTTGTAGGCAGCAAACATAATTCCGCAATCTATATTGTTTGTAGATCCTTCCATTAACATAACATGAGTTTCTTTAGGTTTGCTATTTGTTGGTTGCATGCAATGAGATTCTTTTGTCTAATCTTTAGTTTAGTAAACAGGATGTTAGTTATAGTTAAAGCCAAGATGGAAAATAAAGTGTGAGGTTTGCGTCTGAAATGCAAATATTTCTTCAAGGTGCTAAGAATGGTTGATTGCAAATGCAAGCTTTTTTGACTAGTTCAAAATTTGATCTTGAAACTAAAAATCTTTTCAAAAGCCACTACATTTTCTTAACAATTTGTCAATTTTGTCCAAAAACGTAAATAAAAAGTGCAAATAAAGGTGAAAAGTGCAAAAGTGCAGAAAAATGGGTTTATGTTACCAAAAATCTTTTTACACTACTTGCCCGTCCCTAATCATAACATAACAAAGAGCAATATTGTACAGTCAGCTTTTAAAATCTAAGGGTTCATGTTCCCTGCTTTCGAAGAACTCGTTTTATCAAACTCGTCTTGACTATGATTGAGACGAGGTCAAGCTCGATCGCATTAATGTGCGGTCAGCCTGTGGAAATAAAGACAAGAAATACTGTTCACAGCTTACAGCTGAACACCTCCAAAATTTTGTCAGCTATTTTACGCTGGCCTATTGACAAGCCTAATAAATATCACTAAGTGATATATCACTATACCCTGTTCTTCCTTTTTAGAATCAATGAACAGAGTCTTTTCTTTAAAGTACATTTTGGTTAGTTTCCGTTAAAACGCGAGAGTCAATCACATTATGCATATAAGCCTTTGACTTGAATTGCACTTTAATTACTGAAATTTATTTCATTTAAGTCAAAGAACCAAAAAGGAAATGGACCATTTTTTAGCTCCTTGGTTTGACTTTTGTCGAAACATGCAGACTGGTGTTCATAAACTTGGCTTTGACATGAAGAGATACTAACTAATGTCTGATCAAAGGAACGAATTAGTGTAATTTTGTCAATCGCTCTTCTTCACGTGACCATAGCCTTTCACAAAAATCAATGAAGTGCCAATACTAATTTGTCCTTGAGGATGTCATAGCACATGAGGATCAGGTAAAATCTAAAACATGAAGATTTAAATATTGCTGTCAGGTCATCGGTCTTTATTCATCACAGTTAGAGAAGTCAAAGTTCACTTTCATCGAATCTTTGCTTAGGGGCGTCCACGAGATCTGCCAATTGCAGAGATTCGAGAGTGTCGTCCTGAACCATTCGATTCACCCGTTTTCGATTGTCGCGAAGAGCGGGCGTGACACTCTCCCAATGATTGGAGTAAACGCCTAAAATATCTTCCTGTTGCTGTTTTGTCGGAGGTGGAGAATCCGTTGCATTATTTATTCGCTCATCCGACATAATCCGACCCAAAGAGGCTTGAGTCACACTGACACTCATTTCCTTCTGGTTAACCGACGAGTCTTCGCCACTGGATTCCAATTCGGGCATCTCTATGCTTTGAATTTTGGTTAAAGAGCGGCTTAAAATTCGAGCATTATGACCTTCGGATCGCTCTAAATCTGACTGAGTGGGCGTGCCCAGAGTGGACAAGGAAAATGTGGTCATGGACTGGACGCCGTGGTACCACATCTTCCATAAATCGTCGCTGCTTCGCTGATTTTTTCGGCGGGATCGCCTAGAAAAAAAGACTTTGAATTAAACATCACAGAACCTTTCAACTAAGATTGCCCAAGTTCTTAGCGTTCTTAGACTTTTCATTCTTGGAAATTAAGATCATCAAGATCTGGGGATTTTGCAATCACCCAACCTAACATTTGGTCATCTTTTTCAGGGTTGGTTTAATTCCGTCCTGTCGAAGGAAATCCCGTCCCAGGGATCTCGGGGACGGGATAAACCGGGATTCTCCGGGATTTACGGTATTTTTGATCTTTTTTGAATTAGGGCATGGTTTTGAAAAATTTGATTTGTGTCTTAATATAGATATATTAACAATTGGAAACATATGTTTTGGTAAATTTACAATATCCTTGACAAACATTTATTTCATTTTTGCCATATTAATTTTTTGAAACCGTAAAAACTGCAAATATTTTGGAAAATCCCGTCCCATGATCCCGTAAAACATCAATTTTTGAAAATAATGGGACTAATCACTTGTAATGTCAAATTTGGTAAACTATGAAAACGTGACCAAACCTGGAGATTTAAAATGTTGGTATTGTCATAATTGCATTATTGTACGTTCAAATGTTCAACGTTTTACCCAACAATAATGTAATAGTATATTCTTCACTAAACTTCACATAAGAATGGATGATAGATCTTTTTGTTTAAACATTTGATTTTTGTCTTTTGTAGCATTTTGTCAGATTTTGCCACTTCTTTTGGCAGGAAAAAAGTTCGGAAGACTTGTGTTTCTGATGAGCATGAAACTTAAGAAAAAACGAAGATTTTAACCATGTTGTTGCAAAAATGCCTTCCTCATCTGCACAACTTGAAGTTGGAGTGGCAAATCTTGACATTTTCAGAAAAATAATTATATGTTATTGCTTGTATCTAAAATATTGCTACATAAATTGAAGGGGCTCTTCCAAACTTTTGAATCATGAATGCAAGTCTTGGAATAAACAGATGTCTAAAAGAGACATGTTCTTGTGGCAACCAAGCTTAAAAGGTAATAATTTGTTTAATTACATGGTTCCAATTTCTTCTAGTATTTTGTACTTATTCTGCAAACTCTTCGACATACTTAATCATTAAATTGGTCTTAAATGCAACATTTTTCGAAAATCTGACCCTTGAAAACTCAGGCAATGTTTTGGCAAGCCTAGACTGCTAACGGCAGCATGTCTGTAAATTGATACGGTAATCACTCCCAAATAGAAAATCCCGTTTATCCCTTTTTCAGAATCAAAAAATCCCGTCCCGGAATCTAGGAATAATCCCCTGACCAACCCTGATCTTTATGGAAATGCTCCTGGATTTTTTTCCAAGAAAAATGCAAGTCATGTTGGAATCAAGCCAAGACCGGTTACCCACCTCCATCCCACGAAATGAAGGTTCTTAAGTGTGCCCCATACGGAAGGCTTCATTTTGGTTCCAATCTCATCTGATCCCGACGTTGCAGCCTCGACTTGCTTGTCCAATTCCAATTTGAGGGCTTGATGGCGTTTTTGCTCCAGGGAAATGCTTTCTTGTTGACTGGGCGACAAACGGCCTCGAAGGACGGCCTCGGCGTGCCAAGAAATCTCTGCCTCAATCGTGGCCAAATTACAGAGGATATTGCTGAAAGAATGGATGACACTTATCATTGCCAGATCCCTTGTCACAGACAAATGGGAACTGTTTGAACTTGGAGTACGAATGGCATGTTCTGGAAATCGGCTTGGATTGAATTAAGAGCCACTCAAATGGGCTTGGGTACAATTGAGCTCCATAGAACAATCCCAAAAGGATTCTTGAATGGTAATCTTCTGCATGAATGATTTGTGGGTAGCCTTGGGATGAGTGAGTTGCAAATGTCAAAAATAGGTAGTTTATGATTTTGTACTTTCTTCCTCAAAGTCTCGTATTCAGAGGCTTAGGATCGGTTTGAGAAAAATATTGGTTACCAAGTTTGAAAACTCAATCGGAAACTTTTGGACGAGATCAATCTTGCTGGATCCCTGAGTGGGCAGATAACTTTTCACGGAAGCTTATTGCAAAAACTTCAAGGAAGTTTAATACCCGAAACTCGAATTTCTCACAAACCCAACAGGTTATTTCCAATGGCTCCTTTTTATTAGACTGTAACATCCTTGAAAGACAATCAAACGTTATGAAGCCTATTTAGTGAACCCGGCCTAAAGTTCACATGATACCTTCGATATTTGTGCACTGTTTCAAGAAATATAAATTGAAAGGCTGGCTCGTTCAAAGCGATTGCATTGAAAAAATAATCGTTTTTCAATGTTAAAAGTAAAACTTCTTTAATAATGTGCTTGAATACATAAAATTTCAAGAAATGAAAAGTCGCCACAACTCTGATTTACTGTGCTCGGCAACCGGGTAAATCGTCGGGTTTGGTGGTCTTATTGCGCGCAAAATAAGAGCATCCGCAAAAGGGGGCAAAGGATCCCAGATGAAGATTGGAAGTGGTGGAATTGGAATCATCTGATCACCATCCTGTTTCCCCTGCAATCATTTTTGGTTGCTCTGATTTTAAGTGCAACATGAAAAACAAATGCGACATTTCCCCAAATCTTCTTTAACTCAGTTCCCTCAAGAGCAAATAAGAGTTGAGGAGCTATTTTTATTTCCTCCTTCGACATAACTGTTCTTCCGAGAAATATTGTATTTTAGCATTGGAAGAGAGGGAAGAACAGCAAAATAGTGGTTTGAGAACACACCTTGTCTGGTTTGGTGAGAAATTTGGAATTTGTCGGGTGCAAAAATTCCTTGTTGCATAGAAAAGTCGCTATTTAAAGAATGCCCTCTGGTGGTGAAAAAAGACTAATTTGTTGGGAACTTGTATAAGCTTCACAAAGAAACACTGAATGTCTCTGAATGACGAGGCTAACGATAGTAATTTTGATTTTCAGTAAGATTTTTTTTTTGCAATCGAGACCTTGCTCGTTCTCTCTCAAAACTCACTACATACCTCTATACAAAATGCGCGAACTTTAAAAAAAAATACCGAAAAGGAACGAAATCAGTCATTCTATTCTCTCTTGGATGAGTAAGTTTGAGAAGGCAAAGCTTTTCACTCCGACATTCCCAACGAAAATCAGAATTCATGTCGCTCGCTTCGTTGTACAGAGTTACTTTCTGTGATTCCTAGTTTCAGTAGCTGTTTTTCGGCCCTTTCAGATAAGGATACCACGTTCACCTAGTCACCCAATAATTATAGATCTATGTGCTCTCTTATGTTCTGGCAAGTAGATCTTGACTTCAAAGTAGAGACAAGAATTCGTAATTTTCATATTTCCATATTCAGTTTTGAGCATGATGGGAAATCCATTTAGGGCTTTTAAGGATGATAACTATAATGGAGTCTGTCACAAATATGTCTGATGTCATGATGAAGCGGAAGAGACGAGATGCAACTTTAGTGTTCCCCATCAGTCCCCCTTGTCCCCCTATGTACAGGTCATTGACTCATTTTTTGTGGGAGCATACAGCTTGCAGAGCTCAAAAATCAAAATTGCAAAATTTCTACACTAAGCAACAAACAGAGTTCAAAGGAGTCGCCCTACTACTAACACACTCAAGTATGAGTATTGGGCGATCTCTACAAGGGCTTGTGGCTAGTTCGAAATAAAAAAAAATACATGTATTTTATCATAAATCATTTTAAATAAAGCTACTTCTTACCCCCAACAAAACAAAATGTTAAAGGTTCAATGCTCTATTGATGGTAAAACAGCCGTCGATATCTGGATCCAAATTGCCTTAAGCACAAGGAACATTTTCCAGATAGAAGGAAATGTTTCCATGGAACCAGAACTCTAAACTCAATCACAATCCATCTTGAGTACCTTTCATTGAAAATTGGAGAGAGAAAGAGAGACAAAGTGAGAGAGCCATTTTGTTGCCGTGTTCCAACCTTTCTGATTCCATGGGTTGTTAAGTGATTGAGAGATGGAAATGTTCGATTCAAATTGGAACGATGCCACTCACTTGAATGGCTAAATATAGGCATGAAAAGACATGAAATGTGCTCTCAAACAAAACTTTCCTTCGACGAGCCAAATAAGGGAGGGTTTTAGTCATATTTGAACGTTTAAAAGTCAAATAACGGACAAGAGCTAATCGTTGCGTGTCTTTCATCCAAATTTGGTGGCTTAGATCACTCAAGTAGAAACGTGGAACTAGAGTTACTCCTCGATAAATGTGATAGTCAGTTCAAGAGAATAGAACAACAGGATATTGGTGTGATAGACCATAGCAACTATCGTAACAAATAGTTTATCAAAGTGGAGTCTTCCAACAGTTTACTGGGCAAAAGCAGCGTATAAAGGACTTTTACGGAAATTCAACATTATCATTTTTTCAAGTTTGGTGTGAACACACCAAATGTGAACTATCAAGGGTCCACAAATTTTTGGGTCACTCGAGAATTCGAAAATTCCAACGACATTGATCAATGGATGAGGAAAAGGAAATAATGAGAGAGTGGTTTTGTCCAAACTTTGACACTTAGATGCAGGCTACGATTATACATACAAGTAGCTCCTGATTCTCAAAACTCGAAACCCACCAAAAAAGAACAGAAGCTAATTGGCCCGTTAACCTAAAAGAAAAATCAAGATTCCTATCGTCCTCATTGTTGATCCAACCGTGAACAATAAATGATTCAAGTAATAGTGCCGCTTGTCACAATATTGCCATGGACAAACAATAGCTAATTTCTTTTTATTCTTCATTAAGTACGACGTTCAATGCCTATTTTGGCAGGCTTAAACGGGCCTTCAATGCTCAAAGACAAAGTGCTACTGACTCGAAACGAGTTCGATTTATGCTCTGGGAAAAGAATGCGTTGTCTGAAAAAAGACGGAGATAAAACCGTTCGATATCTCAAGTGCAAGTTATTCAGCATTTTCTATCGAGGACCGTGGTTAAACAAAGTCAAGAGCAACCTGACTGACCGTGCCGAAACCGACAATCGATAGTCGTAAATCTATAAATCCTTTGCTGAATGTTTTGGGAGTTCAGCTTGGTTAATTGCGATTCCGTAAGCTATATGAATTAATCTAGCTTGTGGCAAACTAGAGATCAATGGTCAAGATTGCCTTTCCTGGGCTCGAATCTCACATGTTTGAAAGAGGATGGAATTTTTTGATAGCATCTTTTTCAATGCGAATTACCTAGGAATGACTACGTCCACGTCCAATCCTCCTGAGCCACTTCCACTTTTTTGACCTTCTTTGAGTAATTCCACGAGGTCCGAAATGAGTTGAATGAGGTTGTTGGATATGAAGAAGATATGGGGCCAATCGATTCCGAAAAATTGGACGCTGATATCGTAACTGGATTTCATCTGATCAGGAATGGTGTTCAACACACTGGAAGATATTTGATCCAAGTAAGTAAGGGATTATTGGTATCGAATGTCATTAAGGATCATTTTGTATGAGGCAAGAGAAGGTATTCCAAATTTAGACAGGTTTCGATACAGAAGGGCACTTCAACTCTCGATAAACTAGACAATCGGATTAACTTAACGAGTGCGTATCAAACACTTCCACTCAAGGGCAAAATTGCCTCCCCTTCAATACGTCATGAAGGCTTTTGTTGTTGAACGAGGATGGTTTCTTATGCATTCCCAAAGTGTAAAAATATCCTCCAAGGGCCACTTCAAAATTCCTTTGAAGAGACTAAAATTGGGTTTGATGCATATAAGAAAAGGGATAAGCCTTGCCTTAAGTAGGTTACGTGCTCAAATGGGAACAGGCCTAATTCGAAATTACTGCTCGTCTCAGACGTAAGAACTCAAGATGTCGTCACCGATGAGTTCACAGCAGGGCCCATGTTAAGAGGACTTGTTCCCATTCCCACGCATACTTATAAGTTGAATCCAAGTCAGGCACACTCTTCAACTTACCCAAGATGCTTTTCCAAGCACTTGTGTCGACACAAGAAGAGAACCAATCTCTTGAGAATCCGGACTTCGGTCTCAATATCAAGAACAGTTTTCACGAAAGCCTTTTCCGTCACACTGAACTCTTCGCTAATATTGTCGTTGTAGTCGCTGGACACTTCACGGCACGAATCGGTCAGACTTTGGAGTTCCTTCAAAAGACCATCGATAAAGATGGCCTTCTGGTGTATGGTATGGAGTTTGAGAAACAGCTTCGTCTCCTCTTTCATCTTGAACTTGGGTTTCTGATTGTTGGCTTTCTGGAGTTGTCGGATGACGTCCTCGACATTGACCGCTTTAGCGTTCACGGAGTCGGCAATGGAAGGTGAAGCCTTGGGTGAGGACAGGTCCATGGTGGGATTTCGTCTCGCAATTACGAAACTGCTACTTCGTCCCAAGTCAAACATAGACTTGGGAAAGTCTGGGTGAGATGTGGTGGAGGATTTTTTCACGACAAACGATTTGGCCCGTTCAATGTCCGGGACATTTCTCGCCTTCGATTGCATGACGACTGTCCCGATTGAGCAGGCGTTGAAATTGATTAGCAGACAAGTTTGGATATCTGTTTTTATGTTTTTAGCACCCCGAATCCACGTTTGATGATTCGACGTTGGATGGTCAATGGCCGTGGAGGACTCGGTCAGTTAGGGTCTTTTGGTAATCTTGTTTTATTTTCCCTCCAACCATCGTTGTGCTTCTGCATTGTAGCGCACGCTCGTAAGTCGACTTCGTCTCAAGCTCTTTTGACCGCAATCCTGATATGATGTCCAACAAACCAACTCTACGAGAAAGAAGATGACGATAATGATGAGAGAACTCGCCGAGGCGATTACTTGGCTACATTCATAAACCATCAACCTTTACTCTCCTCAACAGGCTTTAACCTTTAACCCAAGTTCCTCACGTCGCGTTCTGAGAAGAGCGTCCTTGAAAACAAGGCAAGAATATCCGACATCAGATTAGACGCGTAGATCTCTTTGAGAGAATCTTTTCTTTTTAATTCTGCTTCAACTGACAGTCGATCAAATCCACCCATCAGGATACAATTGAAACTGTCCAAGCATAATTGATCATTCACTTGCTATGTGCTTCGAATTAATTGAGACGATTGGACCTTTTGGACTCACTCCGCGCGTTAAAATTGGCCATTGCGATTCAAACGATTTTAACCAATTATGGTTTGCCATGGGAACGAGCAAAAAAAATCTTATTTCGAGAGGCAATCAAAGAACGGTTTACAACTGACAAAACAAACCATTTCAATAGGGGAAATGAGCTCTCAGATGGGTTTATGATGTCTTCTGGGTCGACATTCGGGACCAATGTGCTAAAGTATGCAATATATCAGGGATCCTGAACTTTCAAATGCCCTAGCAGTTTCTATTAAACTGGTTGGGCTAAATGTTGGAACTCGTCACGATATTGAAAACTAGCGTGAGAAGGCTTAGTAATAAAAAGATACCTTTCCTCACAGAAGCCGAGAAACAACGGTGTCTTTGGTAACGGGTTCTACCTCTCATTTCCATTGATCAACCACAATCTAATTCCAGACATGCACATCCCAATTCCGGGCACCTCTCACTCGGACAAAATTAAAAGCTAACGAGCACACATACTGAACCTTCTCTTTGGAAGCTCAGTGGAAAAATAACGATGGCCAAGGGGCCTTATTATTAAGTTACAAGTCAAAGAGAAGATGAAATGTAATAAATCTTTCAAGAACCCTGCTGTGCTGGACCTGGGCTTCGATAGGTGACACAGCTGGAGACGAATGATGTCCTTCACAAAAATCATCACAACATCAATTTTCAGTAGTGACGAATGACGGTAATCGGCGTATTCGAAATAAACAAATCGTCAGGGGATTTAGCATGCTAAGAAGTACATGACACCTGGTGGCAACTACGTAAACGATCGCAGTTCTTACTTGAGGCAGACTAGAATAAATGCCTTGAAGTTGAAATAGCATTTAATACCAAAGGCAGACAAGAAATGTGTATTGAAGTTCAAGTCAAAGCCAATCAAGAAATGGCCCATCAATTCTATCTTGACGGGGGGTTTTGACGCTTTTTCATTTTTTGCTTTTCCGCTTTTTTCCGCTCAAACTTTGTCCTTTTTGCCATTCGGCCTACCTCCAGTATTGATACCTGTCACAATTTGCGTACTTGCATTTGATCTGCTCGAGTTGAAAATAAAGGCTTTCCAATTGCCAAGGCTTCCAAAACCAAATAGTGAATTCAATTGCATCCCAACTATCCAATACTGATAATGGGAACGACTAAAGGCAGAAGGTTCTCCCATGTGTGTTCAGTGACCTCTCCATCTGTCACGTCATTGTTCATGTCCTTGCCATAAAAGGGCAATCGTGGAATGGAATGGGTCTGGTTCCGTCTAATTGATTAATTTGATTAATTAACTCGGCGACTGTAGTCTTATGTTGTGGAAGGAAATGAGCCATTGTCATATGTGAGAGGTAAAATTTTGAGAGCAATTTTTATGATTATTTTCAATTCCATTTTTTTATTCCATTTTCTTTCAATTTCTTGCATAGGCTTTGATGCGCTAAACTTTGGAGGGCAATATTTTTTCACCAGAGGGCTCGTGAGTGCTACAATCACGTTTATCTCCAACAAATTGAGAAAACAAATCATTGGACCGGTTTTTCGGGCCCAGGACTTCAGATGGAATTGAGATTCCTCATGAATTGACTAGGGGGCTCCTTTTGAATACTAAAATAGTACAGAAGCTCAAGCGTCCCTTCGAAGAAGTGTGGATAGCTCGGAGAAGTAGTAATATTGGTCGTTGTACTTCGAGTAGTAGTGGTACAGTTCACGTAGTTTATCTCGAGGACAAAAGTCTTGTTCATCTATCTTTGGCCAACGATAATGGATGGTAGAGATTGCATGAGTACATGTCAATTTCTGGGAGTGGTCTACGTACAGCAGGGCCGACCTCTCTAAGAAGTGGGGCTATTACTCGAAATTGCCCTCAATTTGTCCAGCGATTGCAAAAAATACAAGCTAATCCAATGCCACTTACAGTACACGCACTAGTCCACACACTTCCACTATCCGGAGGCCCGCCGTTCAATCAAATCCGAGTCGGATCACAAAATGCAAACGGAATTTTACGAGTTCAAGTCATGACTATTTGAACAAGAGTTTTGGACTGGTTCGTTTGATGGTTTTCAAAGGGAGAAAGACCCACACAGCCACACTTATACAAAGAGAAAGATAGAGAGCCTACGACAGGAAATGGGACCTTTTGTACACTAAGCCTCCCTCTCCGCTTTCGCTTGCGTACACGAGCGACAATGGGACAAAAATGTCTGAATGTTAACGAGGGCTGCAGCAATCAAAAAGCCGCAGAGTTAAATAATGCCTTCTTCGTTCTCAAAGTGCTCGTCGCTCGTGGACCCCCTCTATGTAGATTGTGGAACCAGTCGAGAGTAGTATCCTGCACGAGGAAGCTTCCTGCAGACGGCCTTCAGGACCTCGTGTATGTATGTAGTATGTGTACCAAGCTTCATGGAGTCATGCTTGCTCCAAACATGCACGGACCACAGAGGGGGAACTCCAGCTCGGGCCACTATCCTCTTCTTTAAATTGCTAGGTCCCACGGCGATTCTATTCCACTATTGCTTTTTATCGCAAAGCATGCACTCGCCTCTTGCGTCGGTAGCAACACCGGCATGTACCACTCAACACGGAGATCCTTCTTATGTGTGTATGTGTGAGTGAGGCTGTAGTTGCTGGCACCACACTATTGATCCATGTGCGAGACACGGTCCAGGAAAATACGAGCACTTGTCGCTTCCTGGGATCTTTCACATGGGGGATCCGAATGGCCCACTGCCATTCGTCTTGAAGAAGAGCAAGAAGATTCAAAGACGTTTCTGGTTGGAAGCAAACCTTCAGTGCGTACTTACCAGAAATACGACGATCAAGGCGAACAAAGGCTGAGAGACCCATCAAACTTTGGACCACCGAGGATCGTCCCAGTGAGCTCTTAAAATATGCATTGTTCTTCCTCCTCGACCGCTATACGTATTAGACGAAATCAAGTGGAAAATTGCTGGATAGGATCGAACACACGCAGTAAATGGCTAAAGGCAAGCAAGCAAGCTCCTCATAAAAAAGCTCGTGATTGGACCGCTCTAACACTCTGTTTGCCTGTGAGGCACTTCATGCTCGTGTGAAAAATGACGGCCAAGATTGCAGATAGCCGAGGCCTTGAAAACGCCATAAGTCATGGGGCCAACGTGGGGCCGAGGCCTTCAATTCTTGATGAAAGTGCAACCAAGAAAGCCAGCAATCATGAAAGGAGCATCCGCATCCTGCTTCATTTCACAGCCTTGGGCTTACTGTACGTTGTGTCTTATTTTTAACTACTTTCTCATCAGTTTTGCGTGGAAGAATTTTGTTTTGAATGGACTGCTGAAAAGGGTTGTTCTTTTTCGTCAGATGTAACAAAAGGCATCCCCCATTCACGTCACATATCCATTTTTGAGACCACTTCATCCCAAGCTGACTGAATACAAAAAGTTTTTGGCAATCCATTGTCAGAATGACTGTGAATCTGCCAGGACTTTGTCGAAGAGCTTGTCGGAAATGGCCTTACAGAGTTCCTCGGAAAGCTTTCTGAAAGCCCAAAGCCCAGTTTGTAGAAGAAAGTTTTTATGGACATACGTAGGTGGAAGAAGTAAATGTTGGCGAGGGCGGTTGAGACTCGCACCATCCTCAGTCAAGACGTCATCAATGGGCCTTTAGCCCCTTGCGTGGAAAGAGCGAGAGCACAAGAATATCTCCTTCAGTTCGTAAACTAAGACCATGGATAAAGGGCGGGCATTTTACGTAGAACCAAGGGATGTGGTGTGGTTTCCATTTTCGCCAAATTAGAAAGGCAAGAAATGCAAGGTTTGATGATTGGCATTTCTTGTATACTTTGTCGTTTCATTGTGGGAGAGTTTTGCTTTGTCATCTTCCAGTTTTGACGTCCAATTCTTGGGTTTCTATGAATCCTTGGAGGCAAAAAATGAAACACAATCCCCCAACTCCCAGGCTGAAATTTCCTTTGGGGAAAGATTCTAACAAAGCCGATAAGACAAAAACTTGAACACTATGTCTTTCCTAAAATGGCGAGCTCAATCCTTCCAAAAAGTGCCCTAAAGCACACATGGTCCCTCTCATGGCCACAAGAAGTGATGACCTTCAACTGCCTCAGGCACCGTCCGAAATGGACCCAAAAAAGAAGAACCTTGGCAGGAAAAGTGAGGTTGCGTGAATTCAGGCGTCGCGGTGTGAGGTTCTATTTTTGTCCTTGTCACTGAGGCAGACGCTGCTAGTAGTAATAGTTGTGCCTTGTGGAAGAATGTTAAGGATGTCTCTTCTGTAAGTTGGGACATGGATGGAACAGAACAAAGAAGCCTAGAAGAGATTCGGTGGAACTTTCCCAGTAAAATCGATTCAGTCTCTATTTTTCTTTAAGAGAGCGCATCAGCTTTGATTACCCATAGATCCATGGATTACCGAAGAAGTCTACGGCATTCAAAATGTACGCAATGTTTACCAAATCCGAAGTATGACGACTTATTTGAAGACCAAAATATCTCTTCAAGATTGTACTTTTACATTCGTGGTATTCCCAAAGAGGAAGTTCGCTTTACAAAACGTTTGTTACCAACTTGGTCCGAAGTTTTTCGGGCCAAGGTACGAGGCACTTGAGCCCACATTGTTTGGGCGGAGGATCAGAACATTCTGGTGTTGCCCTTCTTTAAATTTCCCTCGGCCTGGAGTCTTGCTTAGAAACTGGAAAAGGATCTCAAAGCAGCTCGGTTCAAGATGAAATGGTCGATGGATACAGACCTCCTCAAGTCTTTGTGTGTGATGGTCGTGCCTTTATTTAAGTCTGGGCTTTTCACCAAGGACCGTTGGGAAAACAGAAAGACCAAGGGGGATGGATAGAACTAGTCTGAACCGACTCACACTTACTCCAAGGCAACTTCAGGCCTTTCTAGAGAAGCAGATATGCAAGTGAAGTGATGTAACAAGAGAACAGAATGCACCGTTTTCTCAAACATGCTTGTGCCAAGACAGGCTAAGTGAAATCATTCTTGGCCTTGCATGTTTTCTATGAGTTTTAGACTCGGGCTTCCTCAATACGAAGAATGGATCGAATAGCAAGTGGATGGAGACCAAGTGGATCATCAGTCTTCGGTCGAAAGAGGAATGACACCATTATACACTTGTCAGTTGACAATCGACGTAATGGATGCACTCACCGTTACCAACGGGATCTTAAGCCGGACAAGTCTACCAATTCCCGAAATAGATGGAAATGGGTAAACGAGAATATCGGGTCAACAAGTCGCTTTTCACGCGACCACAATGTTGACACACCACAACCAGATCCGATTCCAATATTCAACCAAGGCCCAATTGACAACGGATTGTTTGGCTCACTCCTTCCCACGGAGATTTACTCGACGACCACGGAACATTGTTATCCGTGAACAAACACGAGCTTTGTAAGACTTGAGGCGAATCTAACGTATATTGTTTAGTGTCCTTGTGGTTGAACCATGATGTTCAGCCAGAAATTATGAACTGGGACATTTCGGGTCGTGTTCAAGAATTCCACTTTCCTCTAACAACAAAGGCCGAAAGCGAGTTAACCATCCGAGGTCCCAATGTTTTGATGTTATGGCCCACAATCTGAGATAGTGGAGTTCTAAAAATAGACCCTCGAGCTTTGCCAACAAATACCCACTATTGGGACTACAGATAGGGAGAGAAAAGGAGTCTGGCCCGCTAGATGCTCGGCTGGCGGAGTTTGAGTGTGACACATTGCTCAGAAGCCCGAGCATCTTAGGAGGCCTACAAATGAGGAACTGAAATGGTGTGGAAGTAATACCAGTCCATGAATCATCGCCGGAGTTCCTCGTCGAGTGTTTGAGATCCTCAATCCGACTTGAGCCGAGAGAGCCGGGCTGATAATGGATTTCAGACTACCACTACTACTACCACTACTACTCGTCCGACTGTAACAGCAGTGCCAAAAGAGAGCGGGAAAATGAGATAGACACGCAAATATGATCAATGATTGGCCACTAGAGGGTTTTTATGACATATTTTTTTTGGAGAACATTGCCACGCGGGCTATTTGGTACTAACTCTCTTTTTAAAGAAGCAGGGTTTCCCGACTTTCTTGTTTCCGCTCGATCCTATCTACGAACTCGGCTTGCGTTACTTGTACCCGTACTTCAAGGATGGAAAAAAAATGTTTTTCTTTCTTTTCAAAAGGAGCGTCTCTCCCGATCCCTTTCAAAAATCAATCAAACCACGAAATGGAACTCTTGAAAGCTCATATGAGAACTTGGACTCAGAGAAAATGCCACTCTTGGCGTGTGAAATGACTAGAACCCCGACAATGCGATAAAATCATCCATCTCCGGAAAAGCGAGGACCAAAGAGCTCCATAGCAGCCAAAAAAGCACCTCAAACTCAATGATGTTGTTGATGGAACAATGGCCAAGGTTCTCTCTCGATCAAGATAGGAGCTGAACCTCGTCCCAGTCAAACTAATGAGGCGACGGTGACTTCTTTCAGCGCTGCACAATTGTTCCCAGAATGTTGGAACACCCTCCTCAACAATCGAGAGTACACACAAGAGGTCTCTCTGTCATTTCACCTTTGTACGCCTCGAATGAAATAAGAGCACATCTCAGTTGACATTTGACTGGAGACGTCTGATATTGGGATTGAACTCTTAATTCAAGATTTTAGAAAGTGCTTTTCTCGGAACTCAAGTTTTGTAATTTCTCAAATTTAATTAATGGCATTCTAAAGATGTCATGGATGTTGCTATAGGTATCGGCGGTATGGCTTTATCACGGGTGTTCCACAAAAGGTCCACTTCCCCTGAAGGCATCTCATTCGAGTTGATTGAAGGCAGCGGTGATTCTTCATTCTGATCGAATGTACGTTCGGCCTCATTTTTGTGGTGTTCCCCCAAGGGATTGCCACCGGCCTGATGTCCCAGATTCTTCAAATTGAACAGTTTGTTGAATTTCATGGACCCCAACAAAA
Source organism: Tigriopus japonicus (assembly GCA_010645155.1). Lineage (NCBI taxonomy): Eukaryota > Metazoa > Arthropoda > Copepoda > Harpacticoida > Harpacticidae > Tigriopus > Tigriopus japonicus. The sequence continues at coordinate 11,703,577 of CM021323.1, forward strand.
GTTGACGAAGTCGAGGGCCAATTTTCTGCGAACTGCCAGCCTCCACGCTCATATTGTTGTGATCCTCCCTCGAGCTGTCATCCTCACGATCTGATCCTGAACGAAGGGTGAGGAGTTGCAGGAGATCTCGGTGTCTGTGTTGGGCAATCCTAAAGAAAATAAGTTTAATGAACTGTCACTAAAGGGTTGAGAATTGAAAACTGGAACATGAAGAAGAAGGTGACAGAGGGAGAGGGAGAGGGAGAGAGTACATGTGTTGAGCGTGCAGGGCACAAAGAAGAAGACTTGCCAAGACATTGCAGAGAACAACCCAAACATTCTTGCTGACAACTTGAAACAAGTGTACAGTTGACGTTGATTGAGATCGAATGCGCCAAACTCAATTGATGTCAAGTGATCCGCAAAAGTGGAAAACAAAAAGTCGCGTATTTTTCCTATAATTTTGGCCATTCATGACTTGTTACAGCTAGCTATAATATTTCAGAACTTGAATAAGAGGATGGATTAGAACTATTTTTAAAATTGCATCACATTAACCAAAGTAATGGATCAGTAAATCGTTGCCAAGGAGGATAATTTGATCAGGCCTCTTTCCAACCATGATCCATGTGAATGAAGATTTTTGCTTGAAATCGTGATCAACCAATCAAAAATATATACCCTAAGGCACAAAAAGTAGAAGCGCCGCAAGCGGAGATGGAGAATCGAAATAATTAACCCTCCTTTCTGGAAAATCCATGGTTCTACATATCATACAGCGATGACGTCAATCGAGTTGAACAGAATCGATTTCAATTAACTTCGTTTCAAACGGACCTTCCATGGGAGCTGCATACAGTACAGTACATATGAAATCACTCACCTCATATCCTCGCGCTTTCTCGTGTTAAGTCGACCTTCAAGGACTGCTTCTGCGTGAGACATGACGTCACTCTTGATCTTGTTCAGATCTCGAACCACGTTGCAAACCATCCGGAGTGTGAAAAGAGGAGCGTGATTATCATTCCGACCCAGGATCTCGCTGGTGACCTCATTCACGTGCTTCTGAAGACTTGACATGAGGACATCCATGTATTGCCAATCCAGTCCCAAGAACGGAATACTGATATCAGCTGCCGGATCATGTTTGGTACTTATGCTTTGGACTTTCTTCGCTTGCTTGGAAGACAAACGTCCGGAAGTCACAATATCGATGTAATGGAGAGCCCCATCGACGCAATCTCTGATCCTGAGAATGGTTTTGGCAAATTGCTGCTCCTCTGAAATATCAGAGACGTATTTTTGTTACTAGGGATGGACCAAAAGCGATTCGAACAACACCAAAATCGAGGTTCGAGTTCATAAAAAGCCAGAAATTGCATCTTTGAAAGGAATTACAATTCAAAATGTGATCCTTTAAAGAATATCTCAAATGTGTTTAGGAGTGAAATTTTGCTTCTCATTTCCAACAAATGATTGGTAATTGATCTTTTTGATGAAGGCATCCAAGAACAGGAGAAACACAGGGCGGACACAATTTAACATTGTTAGCTGACAGGTTTACTGTCCTTTTTGGTAGGGAATTTAGTAATGACCACTGGGTGTGACGCCAAGATGCAATGACGAGGATCATAGTTAAGGTAATTAGATGCAGGGTGCGAGAACGAATCTCGAACGGTCTTTTTGAAACATTTCAAGGATTTTCATTGAAGATATTCCCTCAACTTTGAAGTATTTTGAAAAAGAAAATTTTGATACGGCCATCAACTTGGAGCAAATTTTGAATTGGATGATGTTAGATAAGACTTCTGCTATCTTAATTTTCCCTCCCGCTTTGGTAAGCACTTTTCGCCCACTGATTAGGGAAATAAGTTAATTCATTTGTAGTGAAAGTGAAATGCAGATTCGTTTGAAGAAGTATCGATCTAAACTGCAAAAGTCACAACACATTAAATATGTATATTCTCCTTTCCTTAAGGGTATTTTGTATCAACACTACTCGATTGACAGGGAGAGTCCCTGCAAGAGGTTGGGATTTGTTTCTTCTCAAGAAGTCAACAACACTAAGTCGAAACGATGGCTGACATTTATCCTGCTGTATCTTGCAATGCTATCATCTTGTTCTATTTTGGATACTCCATATCTAGCAACAACACCAATATTTGGCATTCTTTTCGAAATATCAGAATTCCAATGCATACATTTTCCTATGCATTATCTCAAGACTCACCCGGCGATTCCTCTTGAATCAGAAAATCGCTCTCGGCCAATTCTTTGGTTTGTCGCTCCAAGTCAAACATTAGAGTGCTCAAGTTCGAGACCTTGTCTTGGATGAACTGAGTTAGAATGATGTCACTTGGCAGTCTCATCTTGTCCCTCCAGCCTTTGTTGAACTCCAATAATGCATTCAAATTGGGGTCGGACCTTGAAAGACCCAGACTGGGTTTTCTAGGAGAGGAGGGTCGACATTGGTTGGACAAAACGGGCAAAGGACTCAAATCACTCATGGACATGATCGACCGCGTTCCTTCAATACTTTCACGCACTAATATGAGTTTTCGAACTGGCTGAGTCGTGAATTGATCTTTGATGGCCGGGATCATTTTCCCTCCACTACGGAAACAAGTTTGCCACAAGACTTGATATCGCTCGAAGGAGTCTAGATCACGTTATCGAATCAGAAGACAAGAATCCAGTTGTTGTTTAGAGGTAATCACCTAGTTCTCGGTAATATAGATTGACAATGTCCAGGTAGCTCGTAATAATATCAACAACATCACAACAACGACGAAGTTCTTTGCACAGGTTATGTAGTGGACACGTACTGTACGACATAGAATACCTTTGGAGTCAAAGAGTCATCATAATCCTACCTCAGGTGCTCCAAAGAGGGCACCCGAAGAACAATGCCACCCGCTATGATCTCGCTGAGTTCATGATAAAAGCTTTGTTTGAATGGAGTTTGCGCCCGGAAAGGTTCGTTCGAACGTGCAATACTACTGCACAGGCAAACAATCGCATCATACTATTATCCAGTCGGTACCATCATATTCCACCTTCCGAGTGCCCTTGACTCGAAATAGAGGATATGGGATAGATAGATACATATGCCTAGTGGGCCTTCGGACACACGCTCACCACCTGATGATCGCCTCGAAAACCCTCTCGACGGTGGATGGTAATTGAATGACTCGTGAATAAAGACTCACAGGTTTACCTGTTGAGTCAGAGAATGTGTGACAGAGTTTATTTAGATACTAAGAGATCATGGAGGAAAAAAAAGTTTTTTTAGAGGGTCGGTCAGAGATATTTGAATTTGTATTTTCTTTCATGTGAAGCGTTTCGTTTCTTGAGGAGGTGAGCTTTCGGATGACTGAGAGATCAATCACTTATTTGAGATTGGCCCTTTGCGTCGCAGATTAAAATTTGTTTTTCATTTTGGACCGACGAAGTGATATTTACGTGGACATTTACGCTTCGAAACGTTTTCTTCTTGTTTATTTCTTCCGAAAGAGGTGGAAATCATAGCAGATATGCTTATACTTGTAACTTTTATCCGTTTGTTTAAGAGAAACAACAATGTCAAATTGTTAACTCATTCAGATACGGGCTTCAAACCAACACGAAGGGCAATAAGCTGATTTCCTTGCCCAAACGTTTTGCCGTCATGAAATCAATTGAAAATTGTTCCACAGATCTGTGAATAAAGCTTGATTTAATTGCGTTAAATGACGTTAGTTTTGCCCGGAATGGGATTGGAGTCCACCCATGGGTCATATAATGGCATTATATGGTTTGTGATTCCAGTAGTAGGTATTACATTTCTCACTCTCATTCTTTGTTAAAATCCTCTTGGGACTTTAAAAACACTCAAAGAATTTTAGAAGTGCTTGAACAAGGACAAAACCACGATATTTATTAATTCTATGGAACAGATGATCGAAAAGTCACAATCACAAATCATATAATGTGGTCTCTAGTCACAACAGATATGTAGCCCCCTCCTAATGCATATTGATAACAGTTAGGCCCATTCCCCAAATTACTCAATCTACTTTAAGTATGGTAAGGCTTCATTTTTGTGTCAATGTGGCTCATTTTGTGGCTTTGTTGAAATTGTTAGTACACTTTGTGCGCTTAAAGGAGTCCACAGAAGAAAAAAATTGCTTCATCATACATAAGATTGTTTTCATTCAAATAATTAAAATTTTAAAAATATGTTTTGCTTAACTGTCTAACCGAGTCTGATTAGTAAGAGGGGTCCCTGGGACACGCCATTCATTAAAATATCTGGCAAAACACGATTTTCTCTTTCATTAGTGTGTATTCTAAAACCTCTCTGACGACATAACACTTCTGCAAAACTCCATGCATGTTTTTTTTTGTTTTGCTTTTTCAGGTCGTGCAAATTATTACTGAGACACAAACACAAAGGTTGAAAGGCAACCCAACAAGGGTATTGTGTTTGCGAGTATACGAATGCTCTTTGAAATGAAAACTGCAAAGCAACTTGCATCTCCTTGAATGGAAACGGTGTTTCTCATTCTTTTCTCGCCTAACAAACGATGCATTTCCATCTTTCGAAATGGCCTGAATGAAATAAATTGTTAAGGCAAGTCAAAAAAGATCATCATCATCCCCCCTCTCTCTTACCGTATTCATCTCGCCCTTTTCCTCCCCCATTTTGTTCCCATTTTGCCTCGGGCAAAGTTTATTTTTCTCACAGATGTGGAACACAAAGTTCATCCAACTTGAGAGGTTCACGCAACGGCTCTTTTCAAGTTATATCATTGGACTTTATTCCTTTAGCGACGCTTTATAAAATTATGACAAGTTCAACAGCACTTTTTGATGTTTGAAAATTAATTTTGAATTGCCCGCTCAGCTCGTGAGGTTTATCGAATGTTTTTGAAAATTGACGAAACATTTTGGATAAAGGAGGTCTTGCGTCTGGGTTCTTGCAGCACTTCTTGCCATTCCTTGTCGATACTTTTCTGGTCACGTTCGTTTTGATGGCCACTGATATTGCCGGTCGTGACTGAAGGGGTGAGCTTATTGAAGTCGGTGGTCTTGTTCTTCTTGTATCTTTGGACCTGCCGGACCTTCTTCTGACCAGTGGTATCTCTGAAGCTTCGGCTTTTGGCCACTTTGTGGTCGAGTCCAGCGGGATTTGGCGGAGCCAGTGAGCTGAAACGCCTCTGTTCCTGTTGAATGAGCAATTGCTGAGATTTGGAGAGACGGCCGTGGAGGACAGCCTCACAGTGAGAATTCACATCCACCTCAATGTTGGTCAGGTCCTTGAGAATGGTATTGAGCAAGACTAGATCGAGACTACAGCCATCGTCCATGGCTTGTGTTCGGAAGATTTGCAGATTCAGACTGAGCGAGAAGCACTTGCCGAAGATTTGTTGCCAATCAAGGCCAAAGAATCGTACACTAGGGTCGATGGCGGGATCGGCATCGGATTCTGTGGAGGAATTGATGAGTTCGAGTTGGCGAACGGAGACACGAGGCTTGCAAATGGCCAGAATGAGGTCTTTGGCATCTTGGATTTCTGTGCTCACTTGAACTATTCTCCGGACAAAGATCTGGAAAAGAAAGAAGTTTTTGAGAACTCGTCTCAAGAATCATTAACTAACAGTTCCTCCTCATGTCAGATATAGATTGCAGAAAAAATAGCTTGGCTTCCATGGTAAGTATAGAGGAAGAGGGATAAGCGCCATGGGATTACAACTGTCATATTATGCTCTTTAATCTACCGCCCCTTCCCCCTCCAATCAATCCAAATTTCTTAGAATCATTACCAGTTGTCTCACCTGTTTTTCTTTGAGATCGTCGGGCGCCTCCTCGCAAACGGGACTCAAGGATTTGAGTTCGTGGACGAATTTGTTCACCCTTTTGACTTTTTCGTCCACTGTGTTCAGTTGATCCTCCAAGTCCATTTCCAAGAAATTGTAATCCCCGGGGGTTGAACTGGTTGGCGAGTCGTCACTGTGGGCATTGGCGATCATTTTGCACATCTCTGAAAGCAAAGGAATCACTAATTGTAATAAATCGATTGGAAGCGATCATGTTCAATCTCGACGATCGAGTTAGCTCTGTTCGTGGGATGTTGAAAATACATTTGCTTATCCAAAGCACGCGTCGTTAAGTGCCAAAGATGTAAACAAAATTGTCCCGCGATTAGCTCACTTGGCCATTGACAAGCTTAAAGGTCAAGCTAGCTTTGCCGCCGTATGCTCACCTTTTTGACTGGATGTTCCTAACAGATCACTTGTTTTTGCGAATCGAACGAAAGTCCTTGGTCGTATTGTACTTTGATGTTTGCACCGAAACGAAACTGTGAATAGGTCTTGTTTCCACTCTTCCAACTTTATTAGTGTCGGTCCACTTTGTATCAAAGGCCAGATGAGACTGATGGCTTTGAAAGACTCTCCTCTACTTTTCTAGGGTGTCGGACTTCGATGTTCTGGCCATCGTTTGCTCTTTCTCCGAGAATATCAGGCCACTTTTCCGAGAAGCATCGCATGAACCGCTTTCGGCGGCGCTTTCCGCTGTCGAGCTTCAAGCGACGCGCTTCTCTTGATTCTAGAGCAGATAACGAGCCTAACCAAAATCGAGTTTCTTGGGTGTACATCGTATGTATATATATAGCAGGTCCTGTTGTTGTTATTCTTGTTCATTTCCTTTAGTTCGAAAAAAGTCTATTTTCCAATGCTATTTGATAGCTCCAATAGGATGCATAAGTTCTTAGAATCGACGAGTAAAGGACAGATTAATCTGGACGAGGTAATAATGATCGTTCTCGGTTTGCATAGTTCCGGGAAATTTCCCTGCTCTTGGGCCAGGAGTTTTCCCCCGAAGAATCGTATGTATGTATGAAAGGAAGAACGAAGAAAGTAACCGATTGTGGGGAGTAGTTCGCATGCACAAGTTACTTTTTTCCCCAATGGGAAACTGACGTCACGAGGAGTACTTCGTGGAACAAGCAAGTTTCAGCCATGGAACTTGAGACTGTATCTTGAATCACCGACGCATGACTTCATTGAGCCATTATGGTCTATTCATATCCATGAAACCACACCATCCATTTGGGCTCTTGGGTAGAAATACTATTTGTAATCATTGTTGACTTACAAGCGGGAATCGAATTCGTGCATGACGCGTTTTTGATGGGATTTCCCGACGATCGTTTTTCTCGGGTTTCTGTCTGGCCCCTGATTTCAAACGCACCTGTGAACAACGAGATGTAGGAATAGACAGACGTGTGTTGATAGGCTTATTTCCATGAGTGTGAACGTACAAAATAGGTGCTGGTGTCAGAATAACTGGGGGAAACTCCAAGCGAATAGAATGAATCATTTTTCTTTTGCCACAAAAAACGAGTCAATTTAACATCTGTTGCCTCATGGAATTCACCGAAAGATTATAAATTTTGACTTTTATGGACCGGATCTTGAAAGAAAGAACAGGACAGTAATGAAACTTTTTGCCGGAAATGAATATGTGGATGATGTATGTTTTCAAGTTATTGTGACGTGAGTTTTTGCCGCAATTTCAAACTTTAAGGATTTGTCACATTCTCGTTCATTTTTATGGTCGAATAGTGAGAACATTACGATCGTTGTTCACCGAAACCAGAAGAGACAACATTGGTTCTGTTTGGGGAATGAATAGCATGATATGAAAGGCCATTTGTGTCCTTTGAAACGACCTTGATTGCATTCTGCATCGGCCTCAATTCAAATTTGCGTCCTGAGACAAAGACCGACCCAATCGACCTGCAGAGCTATTTATTTCGTCACGGTTTATGTCAAATTTTAGGACGTCATTGACGTAGTCTATTGTGTATGTGCAGATAACTCTTTGAATGCTTTAAACGAACCTAAAGAGATATTTGTAAAGATTTAATTTGTATATGTAGGCTAACTTTGTTCAAAACTAATTTTCATATGGTTCTTATTAGTATTAGAATGAGACATTTCTATCAATAACAAATCCGATCATTTCCGTTCCATTTTCTTTCCCATGAGATATAAAAGTTAACAACAAATTCTGAGAAATAGAACAGGGTGTTCAACTCCAGAACTATTCAAAAATTAGTCACCAAACACCAACAACGTGCGTCGATGCATTTTTGTGCTCAACCGCACGTAATACCCAATCAAAATAGCAACTTGCAAATTTAAATTCACCTCCTTGTTGAAACACCCTGCACTCGTTTTCTGACCATAACAAACGTCCTTTCGCAGCTACCAGCTAATCAACACCGCGCTGACCCTTTTGTTCATGGCGTTCCTCAAGGAAGGGGGCTAGCGAGGAGCAATTAAATCCCAAATCTTGCTCTGCTCGCGTTGTTACAGTTCTCCACATAGTTGTTTCTTGAGAGTTAGATCAACCAATCGATTGGGTATAAATTCTCGAAATGGCACCCAAAGAAATCAGTTTTAGTGAAATCATCGAACAGCCAACACTGTGTCTTCCTATTAAGAAAGGGAACTTTGATTCACGAGTGCCGTTGTAGTGATGCCACCATGACTAGAATGTCACTCGTGCCTTGATTTTCTCGCGTGTCTTCAATTCCTTAGTGGAAATAGGGAAATGGACCACGGCTGCTCTTCCTGCGAAAGGTTGGATAAATCACTATCACAGTTCGAGTAGCCGAGGAACGTTTCTCTTGGTGCATCCTGACCAGTAAGTTGAAATGATAAACAGTTAAGAAATGTGATTGTTCCGATTCGGGGGTACAAGTTATGTCATTCTTAAATTATGATTAATGACTAGACCTGTACTCCTGCATTGTGACGTTTTAGTTCCTGCCTGAAAAACTCTCCCAAAAATCCTTTAGGTGAAATATTCCTGGTATCCCGTAGTATAAAGGGCACCAGGTTGATTTCATCCAGTAGGATATTAAGAGCCCGATTTTGATGTGACAATGAATTTAATTGGGGAAAGAATAATGATTTCATCTGTAACTTAATACTACTTTCAAAATGAAAAAACTGAGCTGGGCGATATGAAATGTCTTGGCAAATGAAAGAAATTGACCCATAGTGATTATTTGAGTGATTTCTAGGGCTACACCAAGGGCTCTCGGATATTTTTGCATGCCCATGCAAATAGAATGGACCAGGATGCAAGTCCTGATGTAACTATTGTGGACCCCTTAAACCATTACAGGGGGGTGAAGCTAAATTGAAAGCAAGGTAGTAATTGCTTGGACATGTCCACCCTGGGCAGCATATTAGATAACTTATAATTCTTAAAGTTATTTTGGGAAGAGCAAGGTGGGGCGGTGTAGATTTACTAAATGAAAATCTAAAAACTGTTGGAATTCAGGGGTCCGAGGGCAAAAATATGCAGTGAGAGACGAAATTTACGAAGCCACCATGAATTTATGACCACTAAACATGGGTATAAAGAATATTGGTATAAACCTAAATTAAAATTTTTTTTACAATAAAAAAGTATTGTACATGACTGAAACACTTCGCACCACTCCATTAAAACATGTTATTGGACCTTCAACCAGGGTAGCAGTGTACCTCGGGAACTAGTAGTACTCGTGGGCTTCTTCTCCCCGACCTAAAAAGAAAGACTTCTTAATCTTCCCGTCGCTCGCCATGACCCTGAAAACCCCTTTGACTTCCTCAGTTGATTCGGTAGAGAATCAATCACTCCACCTGTTGTACACTTGATCATCTTGTCAGAGATATTGTTACAATGGATCCCCGGCGCTTAAACCAGAGGATTTTTAGTTTCTCCACGCCATTTCGGCTGATAAAAGGTCCCGACATAAAATAGGAGGCCCAAATCTTTCTTTGCGGCCTTCCTCACAGTCCAATTAGACACCTCGAGATCGTTGGCATGCCTTGCGATGCCAAGGTTGGGGTCGGCCTTGATCCGGTTTGCGAGGTCCTTAGTGAAGCCAACATCTCTCTTCCGGTTGTGACCGTCACTTCAGTCTCAATTTAAAATCAATTTAATTCTTCTTGGTACTTTTTTATTAGGGAAAAGAACTTAAGACGAATTAACTTTTTCCATTTTTTTCATCTATTCCCTCTTGACCTTTATTCGTCGCAAAAAAAATCTCGTCTGATTGTGTTTTTCGTTAAATCGGGCAATTTTATTTGTCTTCTCGTGTAATTGGCAAGAAATTTGGAGATTCTTGGATTTCAAGCTGTTAAACAGTTTTTTTGTTTAAATTTCGAAGCAAATAAAATTTTTGAAGAAAGTTCACCCCCACCAATTACGCTGATGTAACAATTTGATTGTCAGTTGCAGTTTTGCACAAAAAATGAATACAATGCACACTTGTATTCCCTTTAACTTAAAAATGACTTGTATCATTAGGTACTTTTTAGGTAATTCTTGATTTCGGCGTTTTGCACAAGCAGACCGATTGGTCCCTATCAAAAGGGACATACATTTCGTCTTTTATGTGGGAGCAGTTTAAACCTTTTTTTGTCTGTTCGGGCATTTAGGTTTTCTTCTTTTTATAAGCCAGTTTCATTCGCCTCTGTGGGATATTGATTCGATTTAGGTTTTAAAAGTACTTTTCCGTCTTATGAAAACTTTTATTTGCCTTTTTCGTTTAATCAGGCAATTCTATTTGTCTTTTTTCGTTTAATGTGAGTTTTATTCGTCTAAACTTCCTGTCCCAAATTAATATATTATAGGTCATCAATTTTTTGAGGTCACTTTAAGAAAACCGCGCCAAACTTAAAAAAGCGACAGGATATTTTTGTCCTCGGACCCTGTTTGTATTTTGGAGTCAAAAAAGAATAAGTCCAGAAGCTTGTCACACCTTCTGGATACATGGTAAACATGCCAAATTAATGTTTAACGGTGTTCTATCAATTGAGTCAATTCAATTAATAGTTGGTTCTTTTGCCACTTAAAATAAGAAAAGACTGCAATATTTATAATAATTTGATTATATTCAAAAGATATCAGTTTTTAACTTTTTTATTATTCTAATTAGAGCACTGAAATAAAATCATAGTGCTTCAATTACAACTATACTATTTTCTGTATTAGTGAACCTTACTTCCTTTTCCATTTTAATACTTTTATGACGAATCCTAACTCATCGGACGAGCAAAAATAGTTCCACCGAACCTACCTTTGAATCTACTTCAAGGGAAGAAGAATTTCCTTCGTCATTCCCATTTCTTCCTCCTACCTCTTCATAACTTTCCTCCTCTATCTCCAGGGTGGGTACCATTATCAACTTTTACTTTATTTATATTATGCCTACATATATATTGTCTAATTCTATTCAGGTTTTTGCACTCGATACTGGCGTTCCTTTGGATTCTTTACTCTATTACCATCATTGTGATGCTAGAGTGGACGAGAAACTCAAGCTCCTAACCCCTGTTAGACTAGTTCTAATGCTACCATAGATCGGAACCCCTTTCTCTTGATGTCTGGTTTTAGTCCTTACTTAATAAAGTCAAATTGATCAACCAAAATTTGACTAACCTGACTTCAAAAGTGTTCACCCTTTACAAAAACGATTACCAAGAATTATAAAAACGAAAAAAAATTGAACTTGAGAGAAATGTATCCGAATATCAAAAAATGAGTCACGAAATGAAAATATAGTTTATCTATAAAGAACAGGTGCTTATTGAAAATCCACACCGTATATTTTAAAATGTTTGGTAAAAGGAAAATGTGAAAGTTTTGCAAAGAAACAAAATTGTTGTGCGAGCCATACATTAATATGCCAGAGCAAAAAGAAGGGCTGGAAGCAATGGCCAAGTCATTGACATGGATTGAAATTTAAAAGGAACAGAGTTTCATATGCACGAGATTAAAATTTTTCAACGCAACCTCGATTTTGCATTCTTGTAACATGTCTCTGGAAATTCCGTCCCCTGAACTTTTTGACGGTCAAATGAGTGAAAAGTTATTAAGAAAAAGTCAAAGAGCCACGTATGCTGAACACAAATGAAAAGTTGTTTAATTCCAATTGGTCTTTCGAAACTTTTCCGTTAAATTACTCGTTCTTTTCAAAAATTAGCCTCTTTCTTTGCCGGAAGTCTTTTGTCCTACGTCTAAAAAAATGGCTTTAACAACATAAGTATAATAACATCCTCTGTTTTTTAAGCTGCCCTTAAGAAAGTACAAATAATGTTACAGTTAGAGCATTCTTAGGCCTCGTGTTACGTAACGTTTTGAGTACAGCATGGCTCATATACATCGAACAGCAAGCACATGCATTGCATGGATGGATGGATGAAAGCCGCTCTCTCATTCACCCACCTTGTTCAGAGAAGCAAGCGAATTCCTAGCCAGGATTGATTCAACTATCGCTTGGTAACTGGAAGCCATCCTTCCAAACGTTTCTGCTCAATGAAGGAGTGGCGGTGCTTGGAAAACTTATTCACTTATCGCAGGTGTCCCTCTGAAGACCCAAGATAAGAACTTGGTAGCTCAACTCTTCGATTCAAAATGTCCTCTTCCGCTGATATGGCTCGATTGGCTTTGCCACTAACCGGAGGTTCGATTCCCAGTGTGGGTTTTGGCTGCTGGAAAGTGCCTAAAGACACTTGTGCGGAAGTGGTGGAAAAAGTGATTCGTGCCGGTTACCGCCATATTGATTGTGCTTGCGATTACGGCAATGAGCAGCAAGTGGGTGATTCTGGTTCAAGACACGTGTATTAGCGGAAAGGTCACGTGGCTTTTGGTGATTTCAGGTTGGTTTGGGGATCAAAAGAGCGATTGAGGCTGGCATATGTAGCCGAGAGGATCTACATATTACAAGTAAATTATGGAACACCTATCATGCCCCAGAGCATGTCAAACTGGCTTGCCAGAAGAGCCTGGATGATTTGGGCCTTTCCTACGTTGATCTCTATCTGATCCACTTCCCGATTGCCATGAAGGTAGAAATTGATCCTGAATAATTCTTTCAAGATCTGGAAACATGAGGTTATTGTTTTGATAGTTTGTCCCGTTCGAGAAACGTTACCCACCTGAATGGTTCCATGACCCAGATGCGCCTAACCCAGGGATTGAGTTGGCCGAAGTTCCGGTGTACGACACTTGGCGGGCTATGGAAGGGTTGGTGGATGCTGGATTGGCCAAGAGTATTGGCTTGTCCAATTTTAACTGCCAAGGATTGCGCGATGTGTTCAATTATGCCAGGATCAAACCTGCAGTACTTCAGGTAATTCAATATTTGTTGGTGAAGGGACTTTTGAAATGAAACCAAAGGCACAGAATTTCCAAATTATGTACCTGCATCATTCCATAATTCACTTTGACCTTTCAACTGTTCATTAGAATAGAGATATTTATCTTGCAAAATGCACTTTTGGGTTTATCGGTTTTAAAATGACAAAGTGATTGCTTGGTTTCCAGATTGAAGTTCATCCATTGTTGCAACAAGACAATCTCATCCGATTAGCGAAGACCTTGGGTGTTCACGTGACGGCATTTTCGCCCTTGGGGCATGGGTCGTCTTATTGGGACCCCAAGACATCGGCTCTCTACAGCCCTATCGTACAAGGGATTGCCCAGAAGCATGGTAATTTGAGATACAATTTCGGCTTCACACGAGATTTGGAAAGTAACCGATAATTTATGCTGTTTCTTTTTTTTCATTTTTAGGAAAGACCCCGGCTCAGGTCATCTTGAAATGGGGCATTCAACGAGAGTGTTCCGTGATTCCCAAGTCCGAAAACGAGGACAGGATCAAAGAGAATATTGATCTCTTCACTTTCGAATTGTCCACCGATGACATGGAGGCAATGAAGGGTGCCAACATAAACCACCGGTTCAATGATCCCGCTGTTTTCTGCGAGAAGTCGTTCAACACGTTTGTACCGATTTTCGATTAATTCTGGAATAACAACCTTGTAAATATGATCAAAAAAGGGTCTAAATATAATCAAACTTGGTTCAAGTTCTTAAATTTGCAAATGAAGACGTGGTTATCCGAGCTTTCCCGATTACTGCAACGTTGTCTTTCTCTCCTTTTGCGAGATCAACTAATTTCTGAGGATTTTGCCACTATCTGCCTACTTATGTATTTCCCTGATATATATTTCTTCCCCAAAGTTCCAAGTCTCTTCTATTTATTGTTTGACCATCACCTTTGCTGATATTTTCTGAATTTCATTTAACTTGAATGATTGCATAAAATGCGACATAATGCTGATGTTGACTTCCCAATCACAAGTTACAATTCCACTCACTGATTTAAAATCAGCGGTCTTAAAGAACGGAAGTATTAAATTGATTTTGAATATGGACCCTGAAACCGGAAAGTGGAGCGAAGTGACTTGGAATCTGGTGTTCACCGTCGTTATCATCGGCTTTGGATCCGGATTTCAACATGGTTACAACACGGGCGTGTTGAACGAGATCCAGAATGTCACGACCACTTGGATTCGCAATTGCGAGGAAGCCTCTTCATCAATTTGGAAGACTCGCGATGTATGTGACTACACTTGGTTGGAAACCACATTTATTTGGGCGCAGATCGTGTCCACATTCTGCTTAGGAGGCATGGTTGGAGGTTTAGCGGTCGGAATCATGTCCAACAACTGCGGTAAATCTCAAGTTCTTGATACTTTAAGTGAAAAGAAACTCCTCTTAGCAATTTCTTTGGTGACTTGTATTTGTGAAAAAGTATAGTACTAGCATAAATACAGATCAACTGGACCATAGATGCCCTGACGAAAAATTTGTATACGGAATTAAATGTGAGAAAAAGAACTAAAAACTTTCTGTCCGAAATCGAATACGGAGATGCTCAAAGTGGGGTACGTTGCGTTGTGTCGTCTTTTTTTCTACGTTTAGAACAGTTTTGAAGACATTATGCATTGCGAACTCGAATACGCACTTCACATCATTGCACAACTTTCTAAGAGCATCCAAATCTTCTTTTGTCTTGACCTGAAGGTTATCCATTTTGTTTAATGGTCATCTTCGTCCATTGAGAGTTAAAATTTAGCGGAAAAAGAACGATAAAATAGCATGTCAATATCTTGCAACATCAAAAATCAAAAGCAACAGGTCAAAAACTTGAACAAAGTAACACATGTGAAAATCAGGTACAATTCAAAAGCAATGTAAACGGCGCACTTATCATGTTAACCATCCTCATTAATTACAGGAAGAAAGTATTCACTGTTGGTGAACAACGTATTTGTCTTTGGAGGAGGCCTGTTGATGTTCTTTGCACAAGGACAGCAATCCTATGGCATGTTGATTGGGGGTCGGTTTCTGGTTGGCATCGCGGCTGGAATCGCTGCCGGAATAACTCCCATGTACTTGTCCGAAATTTCCCCTCGATCTGCTCGAGGTGCGATCGGCACCGTTTATCAATTGGCCATCACGGTCACCATCCTCTTATCTCAGATCCTTGGCCTAAAATCCGTCATGGGTACTGACGAATTATGGTCTTTCCTCCTTGCCGTGACGATTATACCAGGGGTTCTTCAACTTGTGGCCTTGCCTTTTTGTCCGGATTCTCCAAAGCACCTTTATTTGGACAACGATGACCCAACAAAGGCCAAAGAAGCACTTCAATGGCTACGATGTCGACTGGATGTGTCCGAGGACCTCCAAGAGTATGCCAACGAAAAGGATCGTGAGATTGGATCCACCGAGGAAAGCCAGATTTCGATCAAGGATCTGTTCACCAAACGAAGTTGGCGGCGTCCATTGTTGATTGCCGTTATGCTTATGTTGGCCCAACAAATGTCCGGTATCAATGCCATCATATTCTATTCTACCGACGTCTTTATCAATGCTGGATTAACCCAAGACAATGCCCAATATGCCACTCTTGGTATGGGATTGGCCAATGTTTTGGTGACAATCGTTTCGATTATGATCGTGGAGCGCTTTGGAAGAAAGACCCTTCTCTTAGTCGGTCTATTAGGTATGTTGATGTGCACTTTGGGCCTATTGGCGTGTCTCGTTTTGAACCAAAATGTAGAGATTGAGGATCTGACCTCAACGGCAGCCTCTCTTTCTGTGGCCATGGTCGTGGGATTTGTGGGCTTTTTTGCCATTGGTCCTGGTCCCATTCCTTGGTTTTTCGTCTCAGAGCTCTTCACGCAACGCGCTCGACCTGCCGCCAATGCAGTCGCTGTGGGCGTGAATTGGGGGGCTAATTTTATCATCTCTTGGAGCTTCCAACCACTTTCGGCCTTACTGGGATCAAATGTGTTTGTGATGTTTTCAGTCCTTCAAATCATCTTTATTTTGTACATTTGGTGGTTTGTCCCGGAAACCAAGGACCGAACCGCAATGGATATCCTAACTCTCTTCGAAAAGTAATGCCTTCTTCTAGAGAACAAACCACATCAATCATTAAAAGGACATATCTTTTCATCAAAGTAGTGACCCCTGAATAATCAAAAAAAAAAACGTCTCAAGAGTTCACCGTATCTTCGCTAGAATATATTTTAAGAAATTTTTTGAAGTAGCTAACTTCTTTTGAAGGAGATATTATCTACAATTTACCTCCTTAATTATCTAAATACGAATGGCAACATACAAGAAATTGACAGGCTCCAGACGCTAATTTGGCCTCCAGTCGTGTTTAAATCATCCGCTGAATTCAGGTGACGTCATCAACATTCAGCAGCGTTGTTGTGAACTTGTGCCCAAAAGCCGTGGGTTCACGATTCAAGTTACGTCTTCCCTCTAAATTTAACATTGGCTTTTATAATGAAAGCCGTGATTCAAAGAGTTTCCAAAGCCTCTGTAAGTGTCAATGGGGAGCTCATCAGCGAAATAGCTCAAGGTCTTTGTGTCCTTATTGGGATCCACAAAGACGATACTCCCAAAGAACGCGAGTTCATTGTCCGTAAAATTCTCAATCTCCGCATATTCGACAACCCTAGCAATGGAAAACGATGGGACAAGAGCGCTAAAGAACTGAACCTTGAAATCCTTTGCATTAGTCAATTCACATTATATCACATCATCAAAGGAAACAAACTTGATTTTCATCTAGCCATGGCCGGTGAGCAATCCAAAGACTTCTACCATCAATTTTTGTCGGAAATCCGAGCCCAATACAAAAGTGATCGTATCAAAGACGGCCAATTTGGGGCTATGATGGAAGTCAACATCACCAATGACGGTCCAGTCACGTTAGAAATCGAATCCATAGCTAACTCGGGATCAACAGTAACAGCAGACCAAGAGACTTCGAAATAAATTAATAAAAGACACATTTTCATCTCAGGAAATCGAACAAATACTTGTATGATTTTTATCATCACTTTACGTGGGCTCATTTTGATACACCTTATTGTAAAACTTCATGGCTTTCTTGCCAGGCACCAGCCCATCACTCAACCCGGGCCTTTTCTTTCTTCTGCCAATACCCTGCGAATCCTCGCCCGTGATCACGGCACCTTCATCGTAACTCATCACGGGTTCTTTGACACTAGCCGGCGCTTGAGTGGCCGCGCTTTGGGCCACATTCTCAACAGGCGTGGGGTCCTTGGTGGTCGTGGTCGTGGTTTTAACATCCGAATCATGGGCAAACGTGCACTTGTGCCCGAACCGACACCGCCCTTTTCGAAAATTCCAACACACTTTACGTCCATCGATGGTTTTCAACTCTTCTTGTTTCGTTGTCATGGCCACATGGCGCTCAAGGACGGCCTTTTTCTGCACTTCACGATCGCGAAACGGATTTCGAAACACCGACATCTCGCCCGCTATGGAAGGATTGTCCCGATTGTCCTTATCGGTAAAGTCTTTGATCTCTTGCATAAACGAAGGCTTGGGCAAAGTTCGAGGAATATTTCCGGACATGAACGGATTCGACAACACCACCGGAGGTTCCGTTTTGGGTGCCGAATCCTCCGGTTCCTCTTCCGACGAAGATGAATCGGAGCCATAGCCCCCTAGTAATCCCAAAGACATGGTTATTTCGAGTCTTCTGAAGGTCCACGAACTTCTTTGCCGTGATGTCCGGGACAATGAGCGCATTCGTCGTCGGAAGATTCGTCACCCGAGCTCACATCCGGCTCACCGGGCACAAATCGACGGGGTTTGACGTAGATACAGCAACATTTACTCTTCTTCTTGCCCATGCCTTCATTGTCGACCGTGTCGGTGGTCCATTGGACCTTCTTGTCCTGATCTTCTGACGGTTGGGATTGGGGTTCTTGAGTCTGACGAAGGCGTAGCGTAGGATTTTCGGGGTGGGATCTCTCGGATTCGACCTGGGTTTGGGACGAAGGGGTGTGTTCACGGGTCGGAAGTGCTGCGGCCATGCTAGTGGGACTTGAAGGGAGACATAGCCGGAGAACCAGGGACGGAAAGAAGGAAATCTAGAGGCACAAAATGTTTCCAAAGTTGGTTGTTGATTTGAGGTGGAAATAACAAGGGCAGGGTGTCTGCTGAATGAGTGAAAATTGTGGCCAACCAAAGTGAGTTGTAGTGATGGGACGAGACGGCATTTCCAATACATGAGACCGACTGATGCCGCTCTCAATTAATACATCTCAGAAGCTGGCATCAATACTGTATCAAGTCTTACGAACGAAATGACAGCTACAAAAGGTATCAGCCACTAGTGATGGGGGGCAAACAAGAGATTGGGCAAGCTGTATTGGCACAATGCTTGGGCTTGCTGAAGCTTGGCATAGCTTGGGTGCTTGTACAAGTACTTTTCCCAGCTAACAGGTTTGCCAAATTTGCTATGAACGAAGAATAAACTTGCCATCCGAATTTCACTAAACCAGGCTGATTCAGTTAAATAGGGCCCATACCTTTGAAAGGATGTATTTTTAAGAAAATTACACACTTCAATTCTCTCACATGGGGAAATGCAAAATATTTTGAGAATACTGAAAGAAGATTTGGCATTTTACTTTTTCATGCCGGCGACTCTGAGTAAACGAGATTGTTCTGGAAGTGTGACTTCTAAATCTCGGTCTTGATTAGCCTCAAAAGTGCATTCATGTGTGGCCTAGAACCGAAACAAAAAAACCATGGTTTTGCAAATGCTATCCAAATTGAAATATTTTTTTTTATCACTTCCACTATTTTTTGCTAAATTATTAAGGTCAAAAGATCATCGAAAATGCAGCTTGACATTTTTTTCTTCTAAGTCACACTGCAAGTATCTTAACTCTTCAAAGAGCAACTGCCGGCAACTGCATCTTCCGATGTTCCTTGAGCTTGGGAAGTGTATTGGTGTATTGCCCAAGTAATGCTTGTCAACAACTTGTTCTTGGGTGTTTGTGATGACTCATTTCTTGCCCAAGTCACATCACTATCAGCCACCGATTGAACCGTTTAACAATTTTGTTAAAGCGTGTAATCGAAATCCAACTCTCTTTTGAGGTATTTCTAATATGCATGGAGACCATGACCTTTATTGACGCCGTATCAAATAGCTTTTTGACTGATATTGTCCGTTTCAATAAGGTTCCTTTGATATTCAAATCTTAGTTGCTAGTCACACTTCTTAGCCAGGTTGACTAGAATGTGGTAATAATGCCGTGATTTGCCACCTGATTTCAATGTTGATGGGCTTTAGCAAATGGAAATTTCAAACAATAACTGTGCACTAATGAGTTAAATAAAATCTTGTGTTGCAACATAATAACATAAGCAATCGTTAAATGAAATATTCTCCGACAATTTGGAGGATGTAACATAAGTTTTTGTGTTAATGAAAAAGATTCCACGTCACACTTTCAGTGGTTCTTCAGGTATTTTTCTTTAAAACTTTGAAGCCAACATGTTATGCCAAGTTGTGGAATCGACGAGATGTTCCTTGATTTGAAATTCTATTGTTTAAGTTTAAAACAACGGAAAAATAAATCTAGATATTTTGTGCCTTCAAACTGAAACCGATCGAACACCAGAGAAAAAAGCAAAACTCAATTAGAGCAATTTTGGCAACACTTCGCATGTCTCACTTGGTCTCAACTCTCAAGTCGGAATCAAGACCAGCGAGACTCTCAATGTATTGGTCTGGTCTCATACTGTATGAGACATTGCTGGTATCAGCCCCATCAGTAGTAAGTTGCGCTTTTCTCGTTAAAATTAAAGAAGTTTTGAGTCAAAATCGATCGATTTTGGCATTTCTGAATCGATTTCTGGAATTTTCATGACAAGTTTATGCAAGATTGCAAAATTTGTCAGAAACATCACAAGCATCAAAAGTTGAAGTGGGATACACAAGGAAGAGGAAGTGCAAAAGCATAAAACTCATTCATATGATACCATTTGGTATACAAAAATATATTTGAGTTTTAATTTGTTGTATTTTAGGCAAAATTGTCATGCACAAGTTCAGTTTTACAAGAATAAAGGTTGAACAAAATATCCCTTTCTTCACAGTTTTTTGCCATTTTTCTTTATATTGAATAGAAAATATATAATTTCAGACACTATTAGACTGAACATGAATAAGGAATAGTATCTAAGTAGTTCATAACCTAATTTATGTTCCCATTTAGAGTAAATGGCATTAGGTAAGACTTCACATTTTTGAAAATTGAACTATGATGCTTAAAATGACAACTTTCTTGTCTTTTCCAAGATGGTCTGAAGATCTAAAGAATTTTCAATTGGAATGGAGAAAAAGGTGTTTCCAAGAAAATATTCAGTATTGAAATTGTATTAGTCATTGGGTAAAAGAGACCTAAAATCTTTTACGGGCCAAAAAAATTGGGCGAGGATCAAACCTCTGACCCTAGCACCAACAATTGAAAAAAATGCTAATATGGAAAGTCTTGATGGCTGCTTGGATACTTTGCATTTGTTTAACTCATTGGACACTCATGAATTAGGCACCTTAGTAGCATTTAAAATGGCAGAAACCCTTTATCCATAGATGCCAATTTGTCTTTTAGAATAACTTTGTGGGAACTTTCAGGTCTTGTTCTTAAACAAAACTTGGAAAGGAACTTGTTGCTCTTGTTGTATTGTTGATTAGCAATAGTTCGTCATTGCTCTTCTATTCTTTCTGAACCACAAGCACAGTTGTTTTCTTGAAATTTAGAGATCTCTCTGCACTGACAAACAATTTCTTGACAAACTGATGGCGTTGTACCATTGCTTAAATGATTCTTGGTCTTGATTATTGTAGCCTCAGTTCAGGAACTCTTTTTCCAACACAAATGAAACCACTGTTTCAAAACTACTCTTTGATATGCCTAAAGCACCTTAGTTTGCTTGGGCACAGCACAAATACTTGTGGCCAAACATCCAAATCAATGCTAAAAGCCAGAGCATGGGGGATTTGGGGCACTATTCACCAGCAAACTTGCCTCAAAAAGGTTCTTTAGAGCCTTTGAATCAATGAGATAATCATGGCAACTTCAAGCACAAGTTTTCCTTCCAACAGCAATTGGGTTTTATATGAGATAACACGCAATTTGAAGCTTTTTCTCCCCTTGAGTGTCTGAACGCGTTCTTCGCCATTGTTTACAGCTAGGCCTAAGTTGGCGGGTGAGTGCAAGAGGTGACCATTCCTTGCTGGAGAGTCCTTGATTAGCCATTGTGCCAACTGACTCAATCATCTCATCAATGCCTATGCTCATTCATGTCCAAGGGCTTCAGCAGGAAAATATGAAAGTTTTCAACTTCTGTTCATTAATACTTTGTGATTTTAAACTGTAAATTGAAAACCGAAAATTGTAGTGTTCATGATAGTCTTACAGGGTCTTATGTTGGCTGCCGACCCTGTTGTTGAGATTTTCTGCCACAAAAGGAGCATTGGTAAAAAAGTTATTTTGTACAATCTAGAATCTATGTGAAATCTAGAATCCTCCTTTGTAACAATTGTTTGTCTTAAATATTTTGCATCTTCCATGCCTAATGGGGAGAAAAAATAGACCTAATAAAATGGGGGAAAATAATCTAGTTGATGTTTAAAAATATGAAATAATTAACCCCCATGATTTGGAGTTTTAAAACCTATAAATGAAAACTGACAATATTTTCATGAAATTTTGCTGAAAGTGAATAAACTAACTGGGCCAATAGAAATGAAAAAAGTGTGGTAACACTTATTTGCTGTCATAATTACTTTTTCTTGTTTTGGGCCCTTCAACGCAGAAGATATTTATTTTAGAGCATAGCAAAATTAAGTCAAATTTACAAGCGTCGAGTACATACTAGCGTCAGCAACTGTGTGTGAAGCACAGCACCTGGCACGAGGATGTACTCATCAACGAACGTTAATCTGACTTGATTTTACCATACTCTAAAATAAATTTTCTGCGTTAAAGTTGTGGCCCAAAATTGAAATCAATAATTATTTACATGTTAACCGATTTTCAGGTTACTTGGCCTTTTGATTTTTGAAGCCAAGAAGCTTATTTTAAAAAGATATGCACACCTTTCGTGCATGAATTAAAAATACCTTTGTCATTGTAACCTAAAAAAATATGCCTTCATTACCGATAAATTTTGGTTTTATGTGATGCTTGCCATTTTTGACACTCGAAACAAACCAATCCTATTTCGAAGAGCCTGCAATGACCTTAGGGTCAAGGTCCGCCAAATTTCATATGTAATTGGTTAAGACAATTGCGAAAAAAGATTGTTGGTTTTGTGTCCCGTACTCTTGGGCCGCCCTTTCTTTTTTTCTGTTCTGCGCTAGATCAAATATTTCAAACAGTCATTTGCTCCTTAACAAACGGTCGAGAATGAGATGCAATCGTAGAATTTTAGTGAAGCAATAAGGCACCAAAGGACGGTACCGAACGACAGGGTAAACAATCAGGCCCAGCTGATGTTTATCTAGTTTTTCCTTAGATAAAAGCTATTGGGTACTAAGGCCTACACCTAAACAATTGCAAGGCTGAGGACCTACAATTACAGCACAATGAATGGCTATTGGGCCCACCATTTTGGACTTTTCATATGACTCATGGGTCCACCATAAATCATGCAGAGACCCAGTTGTGGGTCGCGGACCACTCACAGAGTACTGACTGCCGACGCCTGGCAAAGAATATAAAAGATGCGACAATGCATCGCCAGCATCGATACTTGCACCTTTTCAAATAAATGCGGGAAAGAACAAGTTAGGCTAATAAAGGGTCTGAAGATTAAATGAGCGTCCCAATGAATGGTTCAAATACGAACCCGCTTTTTGTAACGCAATTGAAATGACTCCTGTCCGACCAAACAGCATCTCGAGAGCCACGTTAGAAATGGTTGTCGATCCTTGTCCTTTGATCTTTGGCTGTTTCTTTATTTCCCACTTATTTTGTACTACCCAAACCAAGAAGCACGGAAATCATGGAGGTGGAGGCTAGAAATGAGAATTATGATTTCCAGTAGAAACAAACCATTTGCGTTCTTCTGCAAATGAGACGTGGCTTGCATAGAGAAGAACACGTATTTCAAATTTCAACTCAATCGAACGCCGGAGTGAAAAGTTATGCCTTCTCAAACTTATGTACTGAAGAGAGCATCATAGAATGAATGAACTCGCCCTTTTGTGGTAAAGCAATTACCACAAAAGGGCTAGTTCATTCATTCTCGGTAGAATTTGCACTGAACTTTGAGTGAGCATAACTTTTTTCTCCCACGTTCGATTGAGCTGAAAATTGAAATACGTATTCTTGTCAACATATGCAAGGTCTCATTTGCAGAAGAATGTAATTGAATTGTTCTTATTGGAAATCATAATTCTCAGCGATAGCCTCTAACTCCATGATTTCAGTGCTTCTTGCCCAAACCCAGAGTCGAACTCATAGCTTGCCTTTCTTTTTCAAAGGAACATAATAAAAATCATGACACTGGCCATTCATTTCATTCCTATAAACCCGTGGCCATAGTTTTCCATGCCCGGCATTTCCGTTTCCTGGAAGTCTTTGAGTTTTTCCATCGCACGTCGAATCTGCCTCCTCTGCCTGTTCTGCCTTTTTTGGAGCCGGCGTTTCTTCCCTTTTTTTTCTTTTGCTCTCTGCTTTCTTAGAGGGTGACCCAATTTATAGCACATCGTGAAATTCAATGGTCTCCTTTTGCAACCTTTTATCACCATAAATCTAACAGCTCGTCAGTCAAAGCCATTAAATATAATTTTAATGCAATTTCTTCCACAAAATTGGGCATTTATGCACATGGTACCTTCAAAAATGCTATTTCAGGTTTAACTTTCGCTGTGCGAACTTTGGCAAGATGACGCTGTACCGTCAACGGGCGTGTCAGTTCTATGAGGCAAGACCAGGGGGAGCACATTGATTTAAGGCTTGCTTGGGCAGCCAGCCGGCTGTCTGCTTGTATTTCGGCAGAATTCTTAACAGCCGTTCAGCTGATTTTTTGGTGCTTGGTTGCCTGTCTCGCACTCACTCACGCGACAATTTCAGAACAATGCGCTCTCTGGCGAAATGTAATGGTAAACCTGAGTTTGTCGCCCCCCTTGGGCAAGACCGGCATGAACAAGTTTGTTTGGCCACAGTGCCACCAAAAGCTGGGACAAAAAGATTCCATTGCCATTGATTTGACGAAGAAAGCTTCCGTTTGCAAAGCATGGAAAATTTTACATTATTCACAAAATGACTTTTTCACCCAATGTTTTACCCTCGCTCGGTACCTTGAAAGGATTATGATGGAGCAAGCTCTTCATAAACTCCAACTGTTTGCTAAACAACAATTTTTTTTCAACAGTTTACAAAATTAGACTTGAAATCGAAAAGCAAATTGAAGCAATGAGTTAAAATCTCGCACTTTTTCCTATTGTTAAGTAATTACCGCTTTCAATGATTGTTTTGGAATTTTTCCTACCTTCCGTCCTTAGATTTTCCTCTTTGCATAATCTTTATCGTAGGAAAATTCAGCACATAAAACTCTTGTGGAAGTTATCGTGAGACAATATCTCATAAAATGCCAATTTCATCGTTCTTGATAAAAAGACAACATTCGCCTCATTCA
Organism: Tigriopus japonicus; assembly: GCA_010645155.1. Taxonomy (NCBI): domain Eukaryota; kingdom Metazoa; phylum Arthropoda; class Copepoda; order Harpacticoida; family Harpacticidae; genus Tigriopus; species Tigriopus japonicus. Next base: position 11,728,450 of record CM021323.1, read on the forward strand.
AATCAAATAAAAGCTCATGCCCATGTCATCTTTATATCATTCTTAAGCAATAGATCACGTGAAAAATTTTACATTGAGAAGATAGCCAAGTGTTCAGTAAAGGGTTTTGTTGAACCTTATCAAGAAATAAAGGCATAAAAATATGAAATGACAGTTACAATAAGTTACTTTACTAAAAGCTAATGCGTCGCTTTTGCATACTTAAGATGACAATTAATGAATGAGTAACAAAATCCAACTGAAATTCAGTCCTTGCCACCCTTTAATTTGATCTACACTTGTGGGTGAAATTGCTCCACCGAAATATTTAGTTCACATTCTCTATCAAGCAATTTCCCACGACACTGCGTCTTGTCTTCCCCCATTCCAAGCTTTCACCTCGTGGCCGTGCCTTCTGCCAAACCAGCCTGTTCTCCCATTGAGCTGGGCTAGATGGCAACGCGTGTGTGTGTCGTGGTCTTCACACCGACCAAGTAAGTACTGTATGCATGCGTGCTGTTCCTTCGTTCGTTCTCTGAACTGTTCGAGTGGTCTCGAGAGCAATCCAGGCTAGAACTGATCTCCGGGAAACCCGCCTCTCCGCCCCTGCCCCCGAAGAAGACCAAACGCCCCCTTTGGGAGTTGCGGGATTCATCCAGCGATTGATCGGTGTTGTGATTGAGACTGTGGTTTGATCCGTGAGGGGCTCCATTTTTCCGCACTCCGACCATGCAGTATGAGCGAATTCTCGTCGGCTTCTGCTCCTAAATCCGCGTCGTCGTCTTCCTCCTCATCCACGTCCAATAATCCTTTGGCCTTGGCCACCGCTTTAGAAAGAGCCAAGCAGGTGAATAGACGCATTCAACCTCTTTTATGAATGGAAATTGGCACGCAACGTGTCTGACTCGGCCATATTGCTCAACAGATTGGGTCCAAATCTTGAGGGTTGTTTCGGTTCAATTAAACTTGAAGTGTAAACTCGCTTTCTTGAGCTCGATGAAGGGCCGTCAAGCTTTTGGAAGGGAGTGATGAAAGGCCTAGAAACCTGAAGGAAGGCACCTTTTCGTATGGTATACATGTAGGGGTTAGTTCTTATAGGACCACCAGGGTTCTTAATAGGATCTAGGAATGAAGCAAGTTGGGGTTAAAAAGGAATTTCCATTTTATGATAGCTTTTTCTGTTATTTTTAAACTGAAGTCCGGCAACATTGGTGAGCAAACCGATACAAGAGCAAAGTTTTTTTTTTAGTTTCTGGATTCAAACCCCCCGCTACTAGCAAATCATTAAACGCTCATTTACCGTAGGTATTAATCTTGGGGAAAAAAAAACAATCATTTCTGCAATATTTATCAGGTGCCGGTAGTTGTGCAAAAAATAGCCTTAAACTTACAACGAAGTTATTTTTCTATCAATATTCAATACTGGCCTATTTTTAAGCTTGCTTCGAAAATCAAAGCCCCCGTTGGTGGTGCGGATAGTAGCAACGGTGCCCACGTCCCTCCTTTGAAACGCTCTTTCGATTCGATTGCCAGCGGTGAGGAACCCTTGAGTAAACGTCCCGGCATCATGGATATGAACGCGATGGCCGGTGGTATGATGGCCGCCAATGGCGTGCCCGGCGGTATGATGGCTCCCGGGGGAGCCGGTGGTGTAGAAGCCCCCTCCACCGAGATCATCATGGTGCCCGATAAGATGGTCGGACTCATCATCGGCCGCGGAGGCGAGCAAATCACCCGACTTCAGGCCGAGTACGGCTGTAAGATCCAGATGGCCCAAGACAGCGCCGGCCAACCCGACCGACAGTGCACTCTGACCGGAGCCGCGGTCAATATTTCTCAAGCCCGAGCCGCCATTGAGCGCATTGTGGCCAACGAAGGCAATGGCCCACCGCGTGGAGCCGGTCCCGGGGGTCCTGGAGCCGCGCCGGGCGGCGGATTCTTCGAGATGATGGTCCCCGGACACAAAGTGGGTCTGATTATCGGCAAAGGTGGCGAGTCCATCAAGCAACTCCAAGAGCAGTCCGGTGCCAAGATCGTCATTATTCAAGACACCCCCGAGGCGGCCATGGAGAAACCTCTGAGGATCACGGGCTCGCCCGAGGCCGTGGAGCGGGCCAAACAGCTGGTCACCGAGATCCTCAACCAAGGCGATGAGCGCGACATGGGTTTCGGCGGACGAGGTCGCGGCCGCGGTAGCAGCATGATGCGCGGCATGGGCGGTGCCGGAGCCGGAGGTCGAGGGGGTTTCGGTATGCCACGTGGTCGTGGGGGTCCCCGGGGTGGTATGAGTGGGGGTCAATGGGGTGCTCCCGGCAGCGAGTACGGCGGCCAGGCCACGGAATACGTGCAGGTCCCGTCCAACAAGTGCGGACTCGTCATCGGCAAGGGTGGCGAAACCATCAAGAACATAAACCAGAGCACCGGCGCACACTGCGAAATTGACAAGCACTCTGCCCCTGATGCTCGTGAGAAGACGTTCGTTATTCGAGGCTCGCCCGAAGCTGTGGAGCGAGCAAAGAGCATGGTTTTAGAGAAGCTCGGCATGCAAGGTGGTTACGGAGGCGGAGCCGGTGGCTACGGGGGTGGAGCTGGTGGGTCTTGGGGCGGTGGATCCAGCTATGGTGGAGGATACGATGGCGGAGCCGGTGGAGTCAACCCTCAAACCGGTCAAGCTGACTTCTCCGCCCAATGGGCCGAGTACTATCGAACCATGGGCATGGTCAAGGAAGCCGAGGCCATTGAAGCCTCTCGAGTGAGTATTAATCAATCTTGACTCTTCTGAATCGAGTCGATTTTGATTTTTTAAAATTCTTTTTACAGGCTAATGCATCAGCTCCGGCTGCTCCCGCGGCCGCTGCCGCCCCTGGCAATGGCGCTCAGAATGGTTCACAAGATTATTCAGCCCAATGGGCCGAATACTACAGATCTATTGGCAAGACGAAGGAGGCCGAGGCCATTGAGGCACAAATGAAGCAAAAGGTGAGAATTGCTTGGATATTGAGCCTGAGCTCGGACTCAAACGGTTTTTTTTTGTTCCTGGATGTTCTAGGTTGGTTCCGCTCCATCTGGGACTCCATCATATCCTACTCAATACGCCGCGGCGTCAACTGGATATTACGGAGGCAATTGTAAGTAGTTCTTGGTATCCTAAGGTTAAGGTGATTATTATTATTGATTGATTGATCGCTTGGGAGTTTGATTCAGTACTGTTAATGATCCAGATGATAATAATCAACCCTGGCTGTGGTTCTTAGACTCGTTTAAGGAGTTCGATCGAGTACAATATTACCATTATTACTTTACAGATATATCTCAATAGGCCAGTGTTGATGTGTGTGTATACATTAGTATCTTTGCTGAATATACCTACTACCTATGAGCCCGTCTTCTACAGTACCATGCGTTGATCTATGTTAGACATGTTTCTCTTCACTTCTTCAACTTCCTCCTCAACAACTACTACTACTTCTACCATCACCTCTACTACTACTACCATTATCGTTACTATCTACTTCTACTACCACTACCATCTCCACATTCTCAGTACTGCAACTACTTCTGTTAAATCAATGTTTGGAGAATCGTAACCACTAATAACTATGCAAAGATATGATAGTTCAAGCGAGAGACACACAGAAAACACTACTTCCGAGTTAGTCCCATTGAACAAGATCCTTTGATTTTGCCCAAACAGAAAGAGGAACAAAACAAAAAGCAGCAGGAATATCAGCAACCCAAACGTGTTAAATGAAAAGTGGATGTGGAGATCAATCCGGGACGTCGATGACGAAGGAAAATGGTCCGAATTAATTCCCTTGAGGAACCCCGTTCGGATCCAATCCTTCTCTCTATCTCTCACACCTTGCCATCGATCCCCTTTTGCCTCTACCATACAACCTCAAATGTAGTAGAATCTTTCAGCCCTCGCTTCCCAGCCTCCCTATAGCACTCCTGTTCCTCCACATCCTCCTACCTCCTACCCCCCAATCCCCATCTTTCTATGACAATTTCTCGTGTATTGTAACCTTTTTTCTTCCCCATTTCAGTGAAAAAAAAATGTTGGAAGATGTGTTTTTATGATGTTCTTTTTCTTGACTCCTTGCGGGCCTTAATTCGGCTTAATTAGGCCTATTCGGGCGTCTGTCTACTCCGTGACTCAATCAATTCCCCTTGATAGAAACCATGAGCGAACGAACGAGCGAGCCAGTCAGTCAATCAGTCTTTGTGTGATGAGTGAGTGAGTCAGCCAATTTGTCAGTCTGTCACGGAGGGTTCACCTTGTCACATCCGATGATGCTTCTCTACTCTGATCTGATGCTGATTCCCATGCGTGTGCGATGTGCCCGATGCTCAAGCCTTCTCAACTAGACCGTCTCCCGTCCTCGTTTTTTCAGAGTGCATCCGCCTCCTCCTCATCGTCATTATCCTCTTCCTTCATGGACGGACAAAGACACGCCCCTTCCCTCTCTCACTCTCTCTCTCTCTACTATCCCATTGAATTGGATGGAAGCGGGAATGTGCCAGGATATTGAGATGGTGTAAGATCCAACGAAAGACAGAGACACAAAGAACGAGGCTGAGAGTGGCTTTTCATACGGTCGGGATGAATCGGGCAGAGGTAAACTACAACTACTACTACTAGTACAAGTGCTACTCCAACCATGTGACACACGATCGTGATCGAACCCCTAAAGCCAGACCTATCCTTTTTGATTATGATTGCTGATTTGACGTCAATGATGATGTGCTTTATATCCATGCATTCTTCATTCATTCATTCATTCATTCTTATATGCCAGTCCAGGGAACTTTGGCTCCTCCTCTTCTCATCCTCCTTGTCCAATCTTGAACTTCTCCTTGATCCTTCTCCTCTTCCTCTTCGTTCTTTGACCTGGAAAATCCATCCAGCAGAGGGTTACATTCAGTTGAGATATCATCCAGTTATTATATATGCTCTAATGATGCATTATTCATGCAGTAATGATGATGAAGATAATGATACCCATAATAATAATGACGATGATGTTCATGTTAAGACGCCATTCATCCATCCATCCATTCACCCTTTCAATGACTCCCATGGGGATCACACACATTCACAAACTCGTTGGTGGGTCGTTGTCAATCTTTTTGGGGGTGGATGGGCTCTTATGTCTAATGCTATCTCTATAGATTTGGCAAAAATCTATGCTACTACTACTCTGCTACGTTGTTATTCAAAGATGCCGTGTCCAATTGCTATTACTACTACCACTATATCTAGTACAATTGAAGATTTTGTTCGCTTGTTTTTCACGTAAACGTGGTTCACCAAATTATTATCCCTTCTCATGATGTCTTGTGTTGTTGCTAATTGGATGAAGGTGTGGTACCTCTGACGACTGACTCTCGCTCATCCCAAACTGATGCTCCTCGATCGCGAATTCGATCTCTGATTTGCTCGCTCGCTCTCTCGCTCACTCATTCGGTCTCTCCATTCAATTCAATTTATGACTCAATCTCTGTTTGTCGCACATGTTCTCACCAATTTGCCGCATGTCCTGTGCTTGTTTTTGCTATATACTTCCAGCCCAACCTGTCGGCGATCCAGTGGGAGTAGTCTGAAGGATGAGGGCGTGGCTTCTCCTTCCATTTTGGGCATAGAGAGATAATAGGGCTTGCCCATTGCTGATAATGGATTTTTATTCATTATCGTGTTGTTGCCTTCAAGTGCTAAATCTCATGAATGACGAACCCCTTAAAAACACATTTCCCGGCTCATTTTTTGATAACCGTTTTGTATATTGGCCCCTCCCCCTCTCGAACCACTGTCCTAACTATATATGATTTCCTTCATGTGTGAAAATAAAGAAACGGAAACAAGTTCTGTGCACTTAACTTGGCTACAATAACTTCAAGGGTGATGAAATTGGCAAAAGAAACGGAAAAAAGCTACCACGGAACTTTTTAACGGAAAAGGGACGTTTTTACCGTTGACCAAAATTTGAAGTACTAAAAAAACTTATTTAAACAAAGCACTCATTTGTCCTTGTCTAGTTCGAGAAATGTTCTCTCAAAGCCAGTTGGGGGATAACAAAAGGAATCTGAAAATTTGTATTTTCCATACATCAAGACCGCTTGCAAGTTTGTTCCTACAGTCCAGAAGAAAAAGGTACAGACTATTTATGCTTTCGTTTTGGCCTTTCCCAACATTTTTAGCATTTCGGGTTTTCCAACATTTGCAACATGTTTAATTCTCATTTACTCATTTCAAACTTTTTGGGACCCTCTTTGATCTAAGTTTTCAAAAGATTGAGAAGTGGGCTACATTCAGTAACCATATGAAGGGAAAAAATGAAGCCTCCCTGGCCACGTGCGAGGTATGTACTTGAGAAATCTTTCATGATCAATTGATCATCCTCCACACAGGTGCTATGTACAGCTCATGGATCCAAGTAAGCAACCGCTAAGGGATGGCTGTAGCGACCGTAGGGTTTTACTTGTGCCCTGAGAGCACCTCCACATCCAAGGGAATCGAGGCTAGTTCGATCAATGAAGTCCTCCTCTCTTCTTCATCGGGCTCCTTCATTGTTCAATCTTTTGCCCATAAGTCTTCGTCGGGAATATGTAGGAGCTGATCCTCCAACAGCATATAAGGCACGATTGAACAATTTTTTTTAAATACTATTCCTGATCAACCCACTATTTAAGGGTTCTGCAGATATTTATCAATAATAACTCATTGGTAGACCAAATTTTATATAAACCAATAATTTTATATTTAAATTTTATGCAATAACGTTGATGATGAATTTTCTTTATAAGAAATCCCATTCCTTGTAGCAATAATAAAAATCCGCAATCCACCAAAAAATACAATAATCTTGTTTCCTCTTTTATCAAATCGTTACAATGGGTGTTACTGGTTCTCTGGTTTACATTCTGGAACAGTAGGACATTTGATGCAAGTTGAAGGAACACATTGTTCATAAATTTTCTGTCCTCATTTTAATGAGGTTGTTGTCCTTTCTGAGAGAGAGAAGTGTTATACATAAAACAAAAATGCATTGTCCAGTCAGGTGTTCCACGAGGTTCAATTTTAGGTCCGCTCCAGAAGTTTAGAACAAAAGCCAGTATTTCTTCATATCCTGATGATACAAAATTAGCTTGTGGAAGGAATGGGTAGGACTCAAAATGTTCCGTTGAGGACTTGGAGAAAGTCTACTCTTGGGTTGGTCAGAGTAATATGGTATTGAACGGGATGAAATTCCGCACAATCACGTATGGGACGTCCAAATTAGATGTTCCACTCAAAGACAATGGAGGTTGTGATATTGAGCAGGTCTCGTCCATGAGGGATTTGGGAGTTGTCATCCAAAATGATGTTTGATGAGCATTATCCAGTTGAAAATGGGAAAGGCATTTCAAACTTGCGGCTGTATCTATCGCACTTTCAAGTCCAGAGATAGTATTACGATGCTAACTCTGTACAAGTCTGTAGTGCCGGGTCTGGCTACCCTGAGCCCTGAATAAACAGTTGTTATCAAATACTCGACGAGGCTACACGCTCATTCCGTGACTCCTACATTGGTGACCCCGACGAGTCGCAAATTGCGTCCCAACGCCGTCATCTGACCCAATCTCAATCTCGTGCCACGATTCCCTTCCGGTTTTCCTCTCATTCCATTTCATCTTTCTAAAGATTTGATCCTTTCCTCATCCTTTCGTTCCCCCAACGATGCCGTTTACTTCAGACGAGCTCAAGGAGTTGGCGGGAATTTTCGCGTCGACGATGTTCGGCTCGTATTCCCTGCCGGACCAGCCTTCTTCCCTCGATGGTGCAGCAGCCATCAATGCCGTTCGTGTTCGCCTGCCTAAATTCTTGGATTTTAACCCGGAGCTTTGGTTCGCCCAGTGTGAGGCAGTGTTCGACCTCTCACGCGTAACGTCGGAGAAGACCAAGTTCAACCACTGCATTGCTGGCTTGGAACCGGAAGTGTTGCGCAAAGTGCAGTCATTCATCAGGAATCCCGACGACACACAACCCTACACCAAGTTTAAGGAGGGCCTGCTTCGGGCTACAGTGAAGCCTGTGCCTCAACGCTTGCAGGATATAATGGATTTGCGCTTGGGCGATCGCCGGCCCTCGGATCTGCTACATCTCATGCAGGAGGCCTGGCCCGAACCAAACTCCGAAGACTCCCTCGTCTTTCGACAGTTCTTTCTCCAAAAATTGCCACCCTCTCTTCAGCCTGGCTTGTCCTCGTCTTCTTTGGAGATGACAGATTTGGCCCTGTTGGCCGATACGCAAGTGGCATCCCTACGTGCTCTTAATCCACAGGTGGGCCACTCCTCACCCTCGCTAAGTGCTGCAGTGTGCCCCTCCAGCCATGATCTCGGGAACTCTGATTGGGGTATGCAAGCCCCGCAAGACGTGCTGGTGGCTCGTCAGCAGGCACAGTGGCGTGGACAGCAGCGGCGGCCTGCTCCGTTTCGTTCTTCGCCTTCCCACAAACCAGGCGAGTGGTGCTGGTACCACAAGAAGTGGGGTGTTCAGGCCCAGAAATGTCATCGCATGGGATGCTCGTTCCGACGGTCGGAAAACGGGCCCGGCGCTCATCAGCAATAATTACGCTGACTGAGCGCCCAACCCCCATTCAACAGCTGCCTACTCTATCAAAACAAACTTCATCCTCGTCCGACTCGCCCTTCCAACTTTCGGACACTCAACTACCTCGAACATTTTTTGACGATACCCGTAAGTGCGTGAAAGTGAGAGATAAATTAACGGGCCGGTTCATGGTGGTGGACAGCGGCGCCACGTGGAGCATGGCTCCGGCCACAGAACGGGATCGTCGAAAACCTGTCCGAACGGACCTATTTAAAACCGCCTCCGGCTCCGTTGTCAATACCTATAATTACCGTGAGATTGAGTTCGATATTGGCTTGGGACGTGTGTTCAGACACAAATTCTTCATGGCCGATGTCCAGAACACTTTACTGGGTTTCGACTTCCTCGCCGAGCATCACATCTACGTAGATTGTGCGGGAAATAAATTAATAGACACTTCCCAATTTCACGAGCTTCGCGGGTCTGCGTGTTGTGTGGCAGTTGTCTTATCCGTTGAAGAGACACAGAACCCGTTCGCTCATTTGTTACGTGAGTACTCGGACTTGATCGCAACACTGGAACCGCCCAATCAAATGCCACGAGTCAAGCATGGCTATGTGCACTCATTAACCTTAAAGCCCAACGCTCGTTTGTTCAAGTCGCCACCGAGGCGATTGTTTGGAACACAATACGATATCGCGGGGTCCGAAGTGAACCGTCTCCTTCAATTAGGAATTCTGCGGCCCTCCAGCAGTGAGGTGGCCAGCCCACTTCAAGTTGTCAACAAACATGATGGTTCCTGGCGGCCTTGTGGGGATTTTCGAATGCTAAACGCAATCACGGAAAATGATTGCTATCCCTTACCCCACGTTGAAGACTTCTGCTTGTCGTTGCGTGGAGCCACGATTTTTAGCAAAATTGACCTCGTTCGTGCCTTCCACCAAATTCCCCTCGACGACAAGTCTATTCCCCTGACCGCCATCGCCACCCCTTTCGGCCTTTTTGAATTCACGCGAATGCCCTTCGGATTAAAAAACGCTGCCCAATCCTTCCAACGGTTCATGGATCAGGTCTTGCGAGGCCTCAAGGGAGTGTATTGTTATGTCGACGATATACTTGTGGCCAGCACCTCCCCAGAAGAACACAAGACGCATTTGATGGCCCTATTTAACCGCTTGCGTACTAATGGTCTCCTCATCAACAAGACCAAGACCATCCTAGGCAAGGCTTCAGTGGACTTCCTAGGGTTCTCTTTGTCGTCTGCAGGAGCCCAAACATTGGAGGTCCAGGTAGAGGCCATCAAAGCGTTCCCTGAACCCCAAACTGTCCAATCATTGCAAGAATTTTTGGGCCTGGCAAACTTTTACCGCCGATTTACGCCACGGTTCGCTCACGTAGCTCACCCACTCTATGGGCTCCTCAAACCGCCCACAAACTGCCGTCAAGGGACGCGCAAATGGGCCCATCAACCCCTCACATGGACACCGGCCGCACGGGCAGCCTTTGTGTCCTTGAAGACCGCTTTAGCCAAACAAGTGACACTTTCTTTTCCAGACCCTGATCTCCTCACCCGGCTGGTCACAGACGCGTCTGACGCGGCCGTTGGTGCAGTGTTGGAGCAACACACCGAGCACGGCTGGCGCCCCATTGGTTTTTTCAGCCGGAAGCTTGATCAACGGGAGCAGCGGTATTCTACGTACGATCGCGAGTTGCTGGCCATTCATTTGTCAGTCAAAAAATTCGAACACCTCATCGTTGGGATTCCAAGCAATTCCTTCCACATCCTCACCGACCACAAACCCTTAACCTTTGCCTTCTGTCCTCGAACTTCGCCAAACATGTCCGAAAACAAAAAAGCTGCCCGAATGCTCCAGTACATCAGTGAAATATGCACCGACATTCGTCACATCTCTGGGTCAACAAACGTGGTTGCGGATGCACTCTCCCGGAACCCTGTCAACGCCACATCCTGTGCGCTCAATCTCACCGCTTCCATTGCGGCGGCTCAAATAGCTGCGGGAATGGTTCCAGACCCAGCGGACCCTTCTTGGCCTGAACATTGGCAAAGCTGTCGCATTGGGGATCTTGACATTGTGGTAGACACCAGGGCCGCTCGCCCTCGCCCTATTATTCCAGCTCCCCTGACCCGCCAAGTGTTTGATCATCTCCACAATATGTCCCATCCGGGGACTAAGGCCACCAAACGCCTCATTAGTGGTCGTTACATTTGGCCCTCCATGTCTCGCGACATCACAGAATGGGTTCGATCGTGTGGTCAATGTCAGGCAGCTAAGGTGACCACCCATGTCAAGGCCCCCCTCCATCACTTTGACCACCCACCGTCCGCCAAATTCGCGGATATACACGTCGACTTGGTGGGACCGTTGCCACCAAGCCAGGGATATCGCTATCTGCTCACAGTGGTTGATCGCTTTTCCCGGTGGGTGGAGGCCTTTCCGATATCGAACATTGAAGCCTCAACGTGTGCCGAAACACTCTTGTCAGGCTGGGTGCAACGATATGGCGTGCCAGTATCACTCACGACGGATCGTGGACGCCAGTTTACATCGGCCTTGTGGGGTGAGCTGATGGAACTGCTCGGCACAGTGCATAAGAACACAACGGCTTATCACCCACAAGCTAACGGGATGGTTGAGCGGTTCCATCGGCATCTCAAGTCATCCCTCAAGGCTCGAGCGGTCACAACACGTTGGTCCCAAGAACTCCCGCTCATCATGTTGGGCATTAGGTCGTGCGTGAAGGAAGATCTACAATGCTCCACCTTTGACATGGTTTTTGGGGAAGCGCCACGGCTTCCCGCAGGATTTTTCGACGTTCCAGAGCCCCAATCACCGCACGACTACTTGGTCCATCTGCGCGACGTCATGCGAACTCAAAAATTCGTCGAACCCTCCTGGCACAAACGTGATAATCCAAGCGTAGAGAACAAAGCCCTGGATTCCTGCACACACGTTTACGAGCGTGTTGATACTGTTCGATCGCCTCTGCAACGACCATACTCTGGACCTTATTTGGTGCTTGAGCGCCATCCAAAATATTTTCGGATTGATCGCCGCGGAAAAGCCGACACGGTCTCCTTAGACCGGCTCAAGCCCGCATTCAATGTTGACATGGTCTTGTCACTGAGTTGCGCGGAATCATTTTCTTCTCGTGGCCGTCCCATCCGGAAACCCAGTCGTTTTCATGAGAATTCATGTACCTGATCCGATTTGCCCGTCTCTCTACTCTGTGTCATTTTTTTAAGTTTTTTTTTTTGTTACTTTCGTCAAGTGTTTGTGTTTTCTTTGTTTATTTCGTTTGGTTCTTTGTGTGTGCCGGACATCCTGTGGGGGGGGAGAGATGTAGTGCCGGGTCTGGCTACCCTGAGCCCTGAATAAACAGTTGTTATCAAATACTCGACGAGGCTACACGCTCATTCCGTGACTCCTACAAGTCGATTGTTCAACCGCATCTTGAATATGCTTCCCCCATTTGGGCTCCAATGAGTTCAGCAGGTTTGCAAAAGGTCGAGCACGCCAAAAGATGTTTTACTAGGAACATACCAGGAATGAGAGAGCTCTCGTATTGGGAGAGGCTCCAAAATTAGGGCTGTACAGTAGCCGAACAGTAACAAGATTTGAAAGGTATCTGATACTGTATGTCTTCAAGAGCGTTCATGGGCTCTGTCCTAACCTAGGATTTGAGATCACTTGTAGCGATCGTAGAGGTTTTACGTGCGTTCTGAGAGCACCTCCACAGCCAAGGGAATTGAGGCTAGTTCGATCAATGAAGTCCTCCTCTCTTCTTTATCGGGCTCCTTCATTGTTCAATTTGTCACCCATTAGTCTTCGTCGGGAATATGTAAGCATTTAAGGCACGATTGAACAATTTTTTTAAATACTATTCCTGACCAACCCACTATACAAGGGTTGTACGGATCTGCCAACAGTAACTCATTGGTAAATCAAATTTCATATAAATGGTAATTTTATAAACTATATTAATCATTAACTCTCTTTTCAGGGAATCCCATTCCTTGTAGCGGTATTAAAAAATCCGCCCCCCACAAAAAAAATATTGCTAACCAGCAATGCACACTTTCTGCACAAATATAGATTGCACGGTTAACGGTCTCAGGCGACACATCAACATTGACAAAATAATCAATCAAGGACAATGTGGAATCATTAAGAGTACTATTGTAATTTACAAGTGTTCATATCAGTTCCCATGGAGGCTTTGAAGCTCTTACAATTGGTACAAACTGCAATAATATTGTACTTGCTTGTAGGAGTGTGTGTGAATTTGGAACAAAAATCCTGCAATCCAAATCAACCTCCCTAAATGTGTCATTGCTTATTTACGAACCAAAAATTGGCATATTACTTCATATTGAGCAGGGGTCGGCAACCACTTTTGGGTCAAGGCCCACGAATTTTGATTCGTGTCGTCAGGGGCCCACCAAACGGACATTGGTAGGTTCAGGGGCCCACAAATCAGCGATCAAGGAGCTTGGAACCCACGAGGACAGCACTATGGATGGCTCTCTGGACCACTATTTGGACTTTCTCCATAGTTCCTGGGCCCACATTTGGGTCGTGGCCCACTGGTTGGTCTCGCTTGTAAACAGTACGACGATTTATTCCGAGGTTGCGTGAGTGTTTTTATCCTAAAGCGCAATATGCTTCAGGATCTACTTAAACTAACTAAAACTACTTAAACTAACTTAACCTAACCTGACCTAACCTAGCCTGACCTAAACTAACCGAACCAAACCTAATGTTAACTTAAACTTATTTGATTCCTTTGAAAAATTGCATTCTATGTATCTGAGTCACGCAACCTCACAAAAGTTAACATGCCCTTTATAACTCAGACACTGGTTGCCGACCCATGATGTAGAGTCTTTTAAGCGCAACCAGTTCAATAGAAAATAGATGCAACCTCTAAGTTTGTTTGACATAAAATGTGTGTTCTTTTGTGTCCAATACATTAGGAGTAGCTCAAAAATAGGTCAAATATTTGTGTCAAAGTGCAATTTTGGGTACTGTTTTAAGGAGGTGACCTCCCAGTCTTATGTACTGTGACCTCCTAGTCACCTCTTCGTTAAAAGACACTTCATATTTGTTCTTACCCTCATATCATGAAACCCGTCCAATTTGGTTGACCGGACTACTGTCTTGCAACAATTGCTAAATCAAACTTATTTTCATGGGCTTCTCGCGGGCGTAAATGTGCATGGTTTTTAGTTGTAACTTTTTCCATGATAATCAAATCGTCATTCAAAATAATATATGAAATAAATTTTATAGCTTAAAAAGGAAAATACAAACCTTTACCCAAATGAATCAATCAAGAATTATATGCTTCTTGGTTATAAATTGTGCTCTACGACCAAGTTTCATCTTCTCAATTTTCCTAATTCGGAAGGGAACTCCAGAAAAAGATCCCTTCCCCTAGATTTTTCAGCTATGGAGATTGTTTACGACTTGAACAGTATTTTGTTATCACTTTACAAGCACTTGTTCAACTGGAAGGAGCAGGCGAATCAATCACTCCATTTACGGCATTTTCAAATCGAAATCGAACGCACGTGTTTCCAATCCCCAATATCATTAAACCACTTACAGTAATGTTTATGATCATAACTTTTTTTACAAGGAATCCCATTCCTTGTAACGGTAATGAAAAATCAACAACCCAACAAATAAGGGGTATGCAAGAAATGGAACCAGTCCAGGACAAAGATGGCTCAAGCCTGGATTACTTGCAAAATACAGCCTGGTCCAATTCGAAGTCTTGAAAGCAAACCATTTTTGGTGAAAAGTGAGAGTTAAAAAAGGCCATCGGGTATAATACATGAAATAGCAAATGGTACTAATAGTACCAAAACAAGTAACAAACAATTAATAATAACAAAACGAATATCAAAGAAACACAAACAAGCACTCCGTACAAACAAATAAAAATCACAAATTAAAAACAAACAAATCGGAAGAGGAAGTTAACAAATGTTGATTGGTTTAGTCATTCCGAAAGAAAGGGGTTCCAAAAATAGCTCCCCTTAGGAGTTGATAAAGGTGAAAAGAAAATTAAGATCTATAATACTTTCTAAAGTCAAAATTAAGTATTCCAGGTTTTTTTGGGGAGCTGTTCGCGGATTTTTAAAAATTATATTAACGCTACAAGGAATGGGATTCCCTGTAAAGAAAGTTAACCATTAACGTTATTGCACAAGATTAACATTTATATGATATTTGGTCTAGCAACGACTTACTGTTGACAGATCTGTACAAAAATGTTGCCTGTCCCCAACTTTTCACCAACATGACTTTGTTTCAAGCCTTCGAAATTTGCCCCTCAACCCTTGCAAGTGGTTTCTAGTATATTTGATACAAAAACACTCACATTCTAGGACAATGATTGGTAGTACAAGGGGCGTACCAAAAAGAATGCAAGTGGCTTAACAACTTGAGAATAGTAAGATTGATGTATCCAATCAATAAAAGCTACTTAGGTTCCTAGTCTCGAGATTCAACCTATTTCATTTCCAAAAGTGCAATCGTTCCTTAAAGCAGGTAGCAAAGGAATCTTTAGGAGTGTTTTTGCTGACCCTTATCAGAGTTTTCTGGAGGCCCTCCAGGTTCTGGTTGTTGTTCTTTTCCAGCTTTTTTCCTGTATGGGAACAACCAAAAGTTGCCAAACGCCATATTCCAAATTACATGGTGATCAGTCGACAATTTGGAACCTTTTGTGAACACAAAGACCTTGGTCTTCCTTTTTTGAGCGTGAAAAAGCGTCACCCTTCTTCCAACGATCCTGTAAGGCACAAACTAGGCTTCAGGATCCTTTAAATTATGCCAAAGGGAAGGGCACTCTGATGGAATCGTCAAAGTGGTCACTTGCCTTTTGGACTCAGCAAGGTCGTTCACAGACTCAACATAGTCAACCCATGACAAACATTTTTTCAAATCTTGACTTCATTGTCTGTTTGCTCCCATATCTTTTAAATACTTTTGTCAAATTGGGCAAACTTGACTAAAATGTAGGGCCTTGACTCCGCAGATACCATTCAATGTGTTTGGGAATGGAAACAATGGGAATGGAATGGGAACAACCAAAAGTTACAAAATGCCATATCCAAATTACATGGTGATCAGTCCACAATTTGGAACCTTTTGTGAATCACAAAGACCTTGGTCTTCATTTTTTGTGTTTATATCCAGGGTTGCATCGGAGAAAAACCCGCCCGGGTTTTTCGGGTGGGTCTTTCGGGCGGGTTTTTCGTTTCTGGGGTCTTCGGGTTTTTCGGGTTTTTTGATATTTTTGGTTTCTTCGATATTTTTCTTCATATTCTTAACTCTTCATGTTATCTTCATCATATTGGGCCACATTAGCATATCACAACTGAGTTTTTGACGATATACGACACAATAATAGCTCAATTTTTCGCAAGAAACGACAACTTTTGGCATTTTTGTCTCGATTTCTCAAGGAAGTCCTATGTTAAAAAAGACAAATTTGCGATGAAAACATTTGCCCAGAATTGAGACATATTTGGCCTAATTTGACATTTCTATGTCAACAAGTAACATTTTAAACTCAGAAAATGGCAACTTATTAGCAGCTTTCCTCTCATTGAGCGCAACTTTTAACAAAAATGAGCAACTTTATCCGTGCCCTATCTGTAACATATTCTCATAATTCATATCTTCTTCAAGAGATCCAGGAAATGCAATGTCCACGAGCATTGAATCTAATTCGCATGGAGGTGAGCACAATTTTTAGGGACAAATTTAGGGCCAAAAAGAGAAAACAACCAAAAACCCACCGGGCGGGTTGGCAACCTGTGGGCTACGGCCCACATTTGGGCCCAAGGGTGGTCTTTGATGGGCCAAGGATCTATGGGGAAAGTCCAAAATAGTGGGCCCGTGAGCCATCCGTGGCACCGTACTCTTGGGCCTAAAACTCTTTGATCGTGATTTTGTAGGCCCTTGCCGAATGCCAACACGTTATCAAATTGGTGGGCCTTGACCCAAAAAAGGTTGCGTTGGGAGGGGCTCCAGAAGTTAGGGTTGTACAGTACTCAGAGAAGGTATGAAAGGTATCTGATACTGTATGTTTTCAAGAGCATTCATGGGCTCTGTCCTAACCTAGGATTTGAGATCAGTTGTAGCGATCGTGGAGGTTTTACGTGCGCTCTGAGAGCACCTCCAAATCCTAAGGAATCAAGGCTAATTCGAACAATGAAGTCCTCCTCTCTTCTTTATCGGGCTCCTTCATTGTTCAATTTGTTGCATATTTGCCTTCGTCGGGAATATGTTGGAGCTGATCCTCTAACACCATTTAAGGTAGGATTGGACAAATTCTTAAATACTATTCCTGACCAACCCACCATACAAGGGTTGTATAGATCTGCCAACAGTAACTCATTGGTAGATCAAATTTCATATAAACATTAATGATTGAAACTATAATAATGATTAACTCTCTTTACAGGGAATCCCATTCCTTGTAGCG